>VZTM01008333.1:255063-273770 GCA_013400555.1 Jacana jacana
ACAATTTTAAGCAGCTTAAAAGGGGGCTTATTTTAAAGACTGTGAGAAAGACTTTATTCTTATCCATTTTATCTTTGTTTTCCATTTCTGTTTATTTACCACTAAATGTAATACAAGGAAGAACTGAATTTTTTCCTTAACCAGCAAGTTAAGTAAAACACCAAAGAAAAGCTTACTTTGGAAACAATCCTCTATGAGATCCAGCACATTTTGACCTGGTCGTAAATCGATCTTAGTTCTAGAAAGAAGGGGGGGGGGGGATATTTTTAATCAAAAATGCTACATGTTCCTACCCCAGCAACATAAAAGTAGTAAAGTTCTTACAAGTAAATATTTTAGATTATTATTTCCACTAATCCCAACTTCAATATTAAAGCTACTACTTCCATGCACAGATATCTGCAAAGAAAGTTGTCTAAATAAGGATTCCAGAAGAAAAAGATCCAGTGTCACAAAATACGATGAGACTGAAGAAATCTCTCTAAATAGAAGAAAGAAAACATACAATGACGCAACAGTCTTCAGGTAAAAGAGCCCTGGTAGGAGGTTCTGACCTGAAATACATACTTTTTTTAAATATCAAGTAATTTTGCCTGCCCACATTCAGCCACAGCAGACCCAGAAATTTAGTGTGTGGGACGAATATCTATCCCTACGCACAAGGAGTCACCCTCCTCTTCTTTTTCCACCACTTATCCACAGTTATTCTGTGGTTCTACAGAAGTTTCAACAGCAAGAATTTGCTTGACCCATCAAATCCATACACAAGCAAACAGCTCAGTTGCTTGGATTATAATTTCAACTCTCCTCAAGCCAAATGAAAACAGCAGAAGCGATCCACTTGTTGATCAAATCCGAAATACCAATAGAAGAGCCATGGAATACTTCTCATATAATGGCTATCACATAAGTTTAAAAACAGTTTCGTAGATTTGGTACACTTACGAAATGCGTGTCTAAAAATGGATTCCAGCAACAAAAATGCTAATGGACTTTCTGACATGCCTTTAGAGAAAAGCGCAGCACCGCAAATACTTAAACTCATCTCTTACATTTACCAGAAAAGGCCAAATAATCTATAACTCTGCATGGGCTTCCTCTTGAAAGGCAAAATGCTTGAACAGACAACTGCTTCCATACTCAGGCAGCCTAATTATGGGTAGTTTAAGTAGATCAACTCTACTGTCTGCTGCTTTAGGACAGAAATACAAAGGAAATCCTTGACGCTTTGTCCTCCAACACAATTTGCCCCTCCCACCACCATGAAATACAAGAAATCTGGGAAATATCACTTGATCAGTTTAGTAAGATGCACCCAATAGTTTTGACATTAAGCTTTCAGGCAAAAATCAACATAGTTTTCCAAACAATAATATCTAAGAATAAAAACTTAAATGTAAATTACCCTCCTCCGTGGCAGAATCTTGCTCTGTAGTCTTTTTTAAACAGATTCTGTGAAGAAATAAGAAGCAATCTTTTACTAAGCATAGTGACACTGGACAGAAAATCAAGTAAGCATCCAACCTCCTGTTTCTAGTGTAAGCAAGTCTCAAGTATTCTCTATCCATCTGGAACTAGTGGGAATTACTGCTGCCTTGTTTTTCTTAAAATGCCGCAGTAGCTAAGACCCCTCTAACTGCCAAAAGTTCAGCTTTCCTCAAGAACCACCAAGCACCTGTTGCACTCTAAGTCAGAAACTTAAATTACACAAATCACAGTGAACTTAATTAAGTACTTGTTTAACATTTCTGTGATTATTTCAGTTTTATTTCATTTCTTAGTCCATTTCAATGGAGCACTTCTGCTACGAAGACAACCTGAGAGAGTTGGGGTTATTTATATTGGAGAAGAGAAGGCTCCTAGGGAGACCTTATAGCAGCCTTCCAGTGCCCAAAGGGAAGCCTTACAGGAAAGATGGAGAGGGACTCTTTATCAGGGAGTGGAGTGAATGGATGAGGCAGAATGGGTTTAAACTGAACAACTGGAGATTTAGATTAGGTATCAGGAAGAAATTCTTTCCTGGGAGGGTGGTAAGGCACTGCAACAAGTTGCCCAGAGAAGCTGTGGATGCCCCATCCCTACAAGTGTTTAAGGCCAGGCTGGATGGTGCTTCAAGCAACCTGGCCAATAGGAGGCCTCCCTGCCCATGGCAGGGGGGTTGAAGCAAGATGATCTTTAACATCCCTTCCAACTCAAACCATTCTATAAATCTGTGACTACAGAAATAATAAATGAACTACACAAACCAAACCAGGACACAGCTTTAGAACACACCTGCTGCTCTGTGAGAAATGCTCACACACAGAGATTCTTACCCTGTGTTTATCACAGGCAAGAGACCATATTTACAGACAGTGAGAGTACATCATTTGTTTCACAGTAAAACTCAAGTATTGATTAACTCAGAGCACTTCTGCATATACTTGAACTCTGAGTATAATCAAAGTAATCTGAATAGCTGTCAGAACTCCAGTCATCAACTACAGTAACAGCAATTCAAATGACAGTATATTATCAGCATTGCTTTCTATGCCAACAAATTAAATAAAGACTACTGAGCTGGGAACAAGCAAAGACTGCAGAAGACATAAACAAGAAGAAAAAATTTAAAGAGCTAAATAGAGTGCATTGTTTCCATCAATGTGGCAAGAAGAGTTCTCAAAAAAATTCTCAATTTTGAGCTGAAAAAGACATTCCGACCTCTTCTTCATTTGTGTAGCCTGGAATAGAGTGTATGTGCAGTGAGGAAATTATCTCATCCTAATACAACAGAACTCGTGTCATTTTTCCCAAGCTTGCCATACTGACGTTGCTGTGAACTACTTCGCAATTCCTTTGGGGCTATTACTTCTGGTAATAAAAGCAACTGAACACACAGCAGGATTTATTCCACCGCAAATTTTCAACGTCAGCTTAAGAGAGCAGGAAGAAACTCTAGGTCACATGGGAAAACAACTGACCAAACCCCATCGTTTCACAAATGGTGCAGAACCAAACTCCACAGCAAATGGGTCACTCGGGCTTAACTTTCTCCCCCCTGCAGCGGGGTGCAATGCCATCAACTGACAAGCGACTTTTCCCAGCAGAAAATGAAAAATTCCTGTAGTGGATCTTAAGGAGCTTTTAACAATTCACTTATTTCGAAGATCATAGAGAGACAGACATAAAAAGGTTCTCAAGCTCCCCGCGTCCCTCTGACAGAGAGTGGGAGGATTACGCATGTCTAGGCAAACATCGCCAGATGCTTACGCGCTAAGCCGCGGAAAGATCTCCGGGGACGAGCTGCAGACGCCGCCACCGGCACCCCGGGGGAAGCAGGGCTCCCGGCAGACAGCCCCTGGGTGCAGATCTGGTTTTTCCACCACCCGGGGCCAAGAGAGAGAGCACAGCACTATCACCGGCCCCCTTTTCCTTAGGAAGAAACAGGGGACCTCCAGAGCCTCACCGCGCCGCCGGGGACGGAGGGACAGNCTCTCACCAAGGGCCCTGCCATCCCAGCCCTCAGGACTGGACCAAGCCGGGCCGTAGTTTCCCGCCAACGCCGCGCGGCCTTCAAACCGCGGGCCCCTTCCCGCTTCACCCGCCTACCAGCGGCGGACGGCCGCGCGCACCCCTTCCCCGTCCCCATTGGTTGGCGACAGCCGCCGCGCGCCCTCCTCCTCCCACCCTCTCCGCGGGCCGTTGTCGCGCCTGCGCAGGAGGTAGCTGTTACTGCCCACCCCCCGGCCCCACACACACAGAGGAACGGGCTCCCCCCAGCGCCCCGGTTGCCTCAGCGCCGCTTCCTTTGCCTCCCCGCCCCGGGGCGCCCCGCCTGTTTTTTTTGTCCCTCCCTGACAAACGACAGTTCAGCGCCCGGCGTCTCTAAACGCTACAAACAACCAGCGGGGGGTGCGGGTTTTTTTTTTCTTCAAAACGTAAG
Source organism: Jacana jacana (assembly GCA_013400555.1). Lineage (NCBI taxonomy): Eukaryota > Metazoa > Chordata > Aves > Charadriiformes > Jacanidae > Jacana > Jacana jacana. Next base: position 258,986 of record VZTM01008333.1, read on the forward strand.
TGAAAAGAGCGGGTTGAGAACGTGACGCCGCGGTACTCTCAGTATCTCAAGGTATCTGCAACAGGCGGCCCCAAAACAGGATTTATTTACAATGTCTTTTATCACACGGTGGCAAGCAGTGGGCTGCGAACTTGTCATCAGCCTTGGCAGGTAAAGGTGCCAGGTACCACGTTCATAGCTCTTTTGCAGCAGTCAGTAGTCAACATTCTGGCATCTAAACACAATAAATAGAGAAGGTGTAAAAAAAAAACAAAAGCCACAAAAAAACCCCAACCATAAATTAGCCAAATTCTAAGAACATGTGCATGTCCCCAGCCCCTGTGGGACACTTAGTTTTCATGACAGATGCCCTCACCAGCTAATTACCATCCTAACGCACACACAGAAAAAGCCATGAAGATACACACACTCAAACAAAAATGGTTTTTTGAATGGTATTTCACAGAATCACAGAATATCAGGGATTGGAAGGGACCTTGAAAGATCATCTAGTCTAATCCCCCTGCTGGAGCAGGAACACCTAGATCAGGTCACTCAGGAACGCGTCCAGGCGAGTTTTGAATGTCTCCAGAGAAGGAGACTCCACAACCTCCCTGGGCAGCCCCTTCCAGTGTTCAGTCACTCTCACTGTGAAGAAATTTTTCCTCATATTTAAGTGAAACCTCCTATGTTCCAGCTTGCATCCGTTACCCCTTGTCCTATCATTGGATGTTACTGAGAAGAGCCTGGCTCCATCCTTTTGACACTCACCCTTTACATATTTATAAACGTTAATAAGGTCACCCCTCAGTCTCCTCCAAGCTAAAGAGACCCAGCTCCTTCAGCCTTTCCTCATATGAGAGATGCTCCACTCCCTTAATCACCTTGGTAGCCTTACGAATGCTAAGCCCTTACTTAGCATTAGTAGCAACCAGCATGGAAACACCCAGTCTTGTCACCCCTCTTCTTTCTGACTGCTAAGGGCAGTGCCAGAAGCTGAATTAAACATGGCTGTGCGAGGCGTATGGCCGTGTTTCCTCAGAACCAATGTTTTGCTGCTGAACTACCATCTCCTTCCACAGTTGCTCTAAAGGCGTTGTTGCTCTGTTAGCTCTTTCCCGACATGCATCATCTTCATCCATGCACATTGCAAAATTGACTCGTCCTCACCAATTACAATCATCAGTGGATTTATTTCCAATGATACTTTCAGCCTTCTGTAATCCCCCTAGCCATTCACTTAGGAAAGTTAAACTCTGATAGTCTAAAAGTTAATCCACGCACCCAATGGAAAACGTAAATGTTATTTCAAAGGCCGTTGAGAGCAGTGTTCCTCCAGCAGCAGCCTATGCAGTGTCCAGTACTGTAAGCCATAAAAGCCACAAAAAGCTTTTCCATCATGACCTCCAGGTGACACCCTCACACTGACAATGTACCAGCCCGCTCATTATTTGAATGTCTCCCAAGGAGCGCACTCCAAAGGGAAAGATCCTTTTAATCCATTCGGTCTGATTCCCCCCATGACCACACAGCAAGCGAAGAGGGAACGGCTGGCCCTGACCTAAAAGCAAGGGCGGAGACTTCCTCTTCGAGGTGATGCTTTTTCCACCCCTTTCACTGGAGCGAGTTCTCTGAGGCACAGGCAGAGCAGACAGAACAAGGGGAGTCGGGGAAAACAAAAACAAACAAACAACAAAGAAGAGCACAGCAACAGAGGATATCCACATACCCCGCTGAGATATCCCAAGGATGCTGACAGGCAGTAGGAAACTGCCTGAGGAAACTCCTCAACCAGCCCCCCGGCAAATCTTCCAGGAGAGGCAGAGGATCACCAGTCTCCCCTTGTACTTCCAAGGTTACCTGTCTGTCCGGCACTCAAGATGCCACCAAAGGTGTGTGGTTCCAGGAGGTGAATATGTTGGAATAGTTCTTCAGAAATGTATAGCCAGGAGGGACAGCTTTGCGTGGGGAGGTGTGTTTCTCAGCACTGACTGACTCCAATAGTTGCGCTGAAATAATGGTATCTACTTATTTCTGTTGATATTACTTGGGGGGAGTAAAATAAATTATGTAAGGTAACCACTAATATCCCCAGGACCCCATTATAATTTAGTACTACCTACTGAAATGTGGGCTGAGTATGACTGATTTCATAGCTACCACCACGGTGAAACAGGTAATGCCATATTGTCAATACTGAGAGAGAAGTGTGACATGGTTATATTGTGTGATGCACCCCCTGTTTAACGGAGAACAGTATCCATCCCGAAGTCTTCAGTGACACGTCGCCTTAAGTATACGTCTCTACATGTTTTTTTCTTGTTAGTAAAAGACGATGATTTAAGATATGTGGACTAACTGGGAAAACAAGAGCGATTTTTTTGAACTAAGATAACTATTTAAGACACAAATTTGTAAATGCCAATGTGCTCGTGTATGTTGCAATAGCATGTATGTTCAGAGCATTTCCCTAATCCAGGTGACTGCCCGTTTTTAGCACTTGATGATCCCAATCACTGTACTTGGAGTTACATAGTAATTTTTACCCTACCTAGACTCACATCTCTGTAGGTGGAGAAGCACAGACAGAATAGAGAAAATGAGAGTTGTGCCGTGTTAAAGGTAGATGTAATCAAAGGACCAAAACAAGCACGGGGACAGCTGGGTACCACAGAAAACAGGAACTCCAAGAAACAAGTAGACTAATAATATTACTATTAATTATTCTGCATTAGAAGTTATTCAACAGATTGTTTTATTGCATCTAGCAGAACACCTGCAAGTTTAATAAAGCTCCCCATTATATTTCTTTATTTATAACCTTTTATATAAAACCTATTTCCCCCTGAACAATCTGCCCTTCCAAAATTCAGTAACTATCATACTGTAATAGCAAAACCAGGGCAGAACAATAACACACACTCTGATCTGAAGAGACTTCCGTGGCACTGATGCGCACGTTTGAGAGAGCAGAGACCCAAGAGGAAAATATATTTCTGGCTGTGCAACAAATGCTGCTGGGCGACTACTTTGTCATTAAGCAGAAAGCCCAGTTCACATGGTGCAGTTCAAAAATTGTCCCAGACACCCAGCCCCATACCACAGCCAGCATTCACAGTCTTCATTAACGTGCCAGGGACAGATGGCTTAACGAGGACGTTTACTTCACGCAGCACTGCAGCGCTCAGAGGTTGGGGTCCAGACGCTGAATGCTACAGAAATTTTTCACTAGTAATTTCACAGAAACCACCAGAAAGACTACTACGGAGATAGCAGGGTGAAAAGCAAGGATCACCTGAAGAACAGTCTAGGGAATGTTGCTCACCCTAATTCATGTGACCTATCACACTTCACAAGTTTGCTTTTTCATTGTTTGGGTGGGGTTTTTTTCTTAATTTTTGTGAATGTTTTTTTAAACCCTCACCTCAAAAAAACCCTTCCATACAAACAGCAAAAAACCCCCAAACCAAACTACAAACACAAAGAGGTAAGAAAACCGAAAACTAGAACAGAGTTTCTGTTTCACAGAAGTGGCCTTCCCAATTCAATGTCCCATAACAGCTGTAGTTCTCAGGGCACGAGGGGCACGTGAAAACAGAAAAACCTGTCCCCTCACTCTGGCACGACTGCATTAGGGAACAGCTAGAAGAGTCAGAGCATCATATTTACCTTGGCACGGTGTTGATGTAAGAATACCACTACATGGAATTTAAAGACAATGCATGTAAAATACCACTTCAGATGCAAAAAGTCCAGACTACCATCAAGCTCTATGACTTTCTCCCTGTCGCAAGTAAACTGGCAGGATCAAAATTCAAGTGCAAATACGCGCTTCAAGAGAATGCTGTTCAGAAGACTAGAGTCTTTACACATGTTCATCTCACACTATTTTCTACTTGTATGCCTTTGAGGGAGAGCAAGATTTTAAAGTGGCATTTAAAATATTTTCCTTCCATTACATACCCCCTTTAAATTGTTTGACAAACTATTGACAAACATTTAAATTAGTTAAAACCAAACTTTTCTAGTTCCATGCCAGATTCAGATTCTAGAAAACAAAGCCTAGAGCTTATATATCTTTTTGTCTATGAAGAAATGCTTACTGACCCTTTTTTGCATAAACTGCCTGCAAAATACATACTTGCTCTTTAACAATCTTTAAAACACTGAAAATGTGACGACACAGTTTTTTCTTCGCAGTTTTTTCAGCATGTTGTGGGAACTAAACAGATCATCCTTCTCCTTTCCAACAGGAATTTAGAGTATATTGGACAGAACTCAGAGGAACTGTGCTCTTCTTTTATGACGATAAGAAAGCCCCAAAAGTGAGTAATGTGCTATCTTTGTAACTACTCATCTGATTAAGTGCATCAGCTATTTTCATTGAGTAATCCTCGGCACCCTTTCCTCTCTCATCTGCATAGTCAAAAAACAAACCAAAACAAAACAAACAATACCGAACATTTTAACAGAAAAGCCGAGATCAAAAAAAGCCAGAGTGAAACCAACTATAGTATATTTGCCTCATCAAAACAAAAAAGGAGTATTTTTTGTTGAAACCTACAAACATATCCCCATTGCTCCCTAATTTTACGGAGTGCTTTTTCTTCAGCTGTGCACAAGGGTAAAATTATCACGGTGTGTAACATGACTTTCCTTTGTGCAGTTGAGGAAAAAGTGCTTGGTGTTACATTCTGCTCTGCCCGAGGGTTTATCTGGAGCTACAAAGCGAATACTCAGGGAGGTCTCATGGATTTAATCTGTTTGTGATTATGAAGATCAGGATGGGAGAAATCCAGAAGGTACACTATTGGTGAGAAGAGCTACTGTAAGAAGCAGCAAAGGATGGAGCTTTGACACATCTGTCAGTTGAACTAACCCCAAGTTCTAGGGGGAAAAAAAAGTTTCAGTCTAACTTCTTCTAAACAAATTCTTTTGGAGAGCAGCTCAATTTCTGGTGAAAACTACAACTTGTGCTATTTCTCTTTTTCCCCTCCTTAGTACTCACAGAAATTGGATATATCAACTTTGACCTCAGCAACCAATGTTTATCCAGATGAAAATGGCTCCGCACAGTTCATCCTGACCCTGTCAAGTGGGGAATTAGAACTGAAGGTAAATTTTAAAATCACTAGCTGTGATTTTAAGCTAGTGGGTACTTTACTCAATCTCCCACAGACACTCAGAACTCCATTTTGGTGTGGGAGTAGAGCTGCCTTCTTGACATCTAAGTGTACAGCCTGCAGCCGGGCAGCACTGAAAGGCAGGCAGAGAGGGAGGCGGGGCAAAGGAACCTAACAGCAGGGAAACTCCCCCTCAGGCATTAGAAGTTTCTCCCCAGGAGCATCTGGGCATATGAAGTGAGCAAAGAATTGAACAAGATATGCAAGAGAAACGAAGAAGTACCACACTGACAGGCCCATGACCTGTAAAGTCAGGAAGGTGATAAAATATCTGACCACCCCACCATTCAGAAGCCATTCAGGCTGTAGTGCTCAGGGAATTCCTAGAAGGTTTTTGACTTGAGACTTACCTCAGCATGGCTTTCTCCTTGGATCCACATAACCCTCTCCTTTTATGCCAACAAGGCTTATAATTTATTTTTTTTTTTACTTTCCCACCACTTTTCTCTTCCTCTAATCAAACAGGGAATACTGGGGCATTGCAGGGTTTTGGGCATGACGGAGCTTGGAAGGGAGCTCATTTTCAGGCATGGTACTTTAAAAAGGGTAAAAGTTATTTGATGTTTCCACATAAAATATACTTGTTGTGTTGCTGCAGTTCTTACACTGGCATTTTCTGTTCTCTCAGGCTAATGATCATGAATGAGGGAAAGAATGGAAGGGGTTTATTCTCACTGTAACAGAGGTATGGAAGAGTTTTGTATCTCACTTCATGTCAAAGGTGTCTATAAGGGGGGTTTGTCTTCACACATGCCAGAAGTTAGTTTCCACAGGCACAAAGCCTTGCTTATAAGGTGTTTGCACATTTTTGTTTGCAGGGGATTTGGTTTTGTGTGTGGTTTATTTTCAGTTTTTCCCCTAGGAGAGCAAAATTCAGGCTGACTTAACCCCGGCTTGTCTGCAATACACACTCTGCCATGGTGTCTAGTCAGATACAATTCCCAATGTGCTGTCCAGGAAGGAAAAGATTTCTAGCACAAGTCCATCCGCTACAGCTCTGAAAGACAACTTTCTAGGTCTTTATTGTGAGATAAAGACACAGCCAAAGAAGTGGCCAAACTCCACACCGGAGAGAGCCCCTCAGCCCTGTGTTTCATTGCACTATTCTTCTTAGCTGAATGCAATTTGAAGACCCTCGTGTGATAAATAATGAAGTTTGTTCACAAATGACTCCACGTTGGCTTAGCTGAACCACTTAGAAAGCCGAGGATGGCTGAAATAGTTTAAATCACAGTTACGCAGCCTTTTGCAGTAGAGTAACTGCAAAATACTGTTGTTAATTTTTACATCATCTATACTTCTTTTAATGCACATTTCTTCTAAATGGGGACACAGATACCCTTATTTCACTATTCTAACAAAAACATATGTGCAGCATTTTATTCAAAGCAGAGGCATATCTAAACCTTCCAGATGATCACAGCTGCTTAAAGCAAGCAGTTAAGATTTCTGCACAACAGCTGTGCTCCGAGATTAGCTATGATGGGCACACAGGAACGATTGCTCTCCATGTTTGTCTGCTCTTTCATTTTCAATTACGCTGTTTGTTGTCAGCTATCGGTTCCACCAGATGAGTCATTACTACCTGAGCAACTCAGAAGGATGCATGAAGTGCTAGAGAAGGAAAAGGAAAGACGGATGATGCTTAACAACAGTTCCAGTGCTTCCTTCACCAGAAAGACCCCTCCCAGCAATACATTGACCGCTCTGCCAGAGTAAGCTCTCAATAAACTATGAAAACCCCAGCCTGACTGAAGAGCTTTCCCTTCTTCTTTCAAAGTATTACTCCCATGCATAGGCTCAGAATTCAGCTGTTGTACAAGGGTTGCATAATATTCAATGAACAAAATCTACCCTGAGACCTTTATAAGTATTTCCCAAGGGAAAGATTACTCCTGGAGCTTTCCTACAATGCCTTGTGTTTTGAAAAGACTAAGTGCAACCTATTGCTGTGCATAAAAAACTTTTCAGAAAACCAGATGTTGGGCTGCTGTTATCTGCCTTTCTGAGAAAATACTGATTGCCATTGAGAAAGTCAAGGTAAATCAAGGCCGCTTTTCTCATATTCTTTCCAGGGCTCCAGAAAGCATCATACCTGTATGAAAGCTTCACTTTTTCTCTGAGAAGGCCAAAGCACAACTGTCCTGAATTATGCTCCTATAGTAGCATTAATCAGCAAGAGTCCTTCAGATGTAACACCTCTTGGCAGCCACGGCGAGTTACCCTGGATAAGCCCAGCATTGTGAAGATGTGTTAGCCCAGTAGACATGTTTCATGCAGCTCAATATGACACATCTTTTTCAGAGCAACTCTCATTTATGCCTTTTCTCTTCCCTTCTGTGCAGGTGCTCCTATGCAGTCTCTCGGCAAGAAGCGATGAAGATGTTAGAGAGGAACACTTCATGTGGGAATCTGATCCTGCGTCCCGGCAGTGACAACAAGAGCTATGCAATTACTATCCGGTAAAGGCTGGAGTAGCTTGATTTCATTATATATATATATTATCCCATTCTTAACTAGTACACACTGTCTTATGAGCTGAATTCTTAATACCCAGAGCTGACACCTCTTGACGAAACCCTTGCTTTCAGGCTGTTTTGAGAAAGGCAGGTGGGGCCTGAGACTGATTTCTCAGTCCTTTCATCCTCTGAAGTGAGTTAGATTAAACAAAGAAGCAATAAAAATCAGCCAAAAAAGGCCCATTTGCTTGGCTAAATGGGCTCTCCGTTTGCCATTAAACTATTCCATTTAAGAAGCCATCATACAGATTGAAATTGAAACAAGCCATGCCACTTCTTTGTAAAATGAAAAAAAATTAGAAGTATTTTTAAACAGTAACGTAGTCTAAAAACGCACCACATTTCAAATGAATTGCCATGTTTTAGCTTTTTCAGAGCTTCAGAACAAGAAGCATCTGAGACACCAGGAATGACATTTGTAATTCTCAGTGTTTCTAAACTACAACTAAAAGAGGGGGAAAAAAAACCACCCGAAACCAAATGCTGCTGAACACCTTCAATAAGCTCTGGGCTATTACAAAGCAGACCCATTTCCCCTGCAAAGGAATTTATAATTTCAGTGATTCATCAAAGAGTATTTCATTTCAGGCAGCGTATCAACTTTCATTTTCTTTCAGTGCCCCACACATAAAGCACTATAAAGTGGTGTCCAAAGGAACGTGTTACCTTCTTGAGTTAGAAAGACAGGTAAGTGAACGAGTCTCATGTTGAAGATTCTTAAGCAGGTGTGAGAAATAACACTTTGTAGAAAATTAGAAAATCTCTAGTAAATGCCTAACTGTAGTTTGTGAGTCAAAGTAAAGTATGAGGAGAGTTCACTGCTCTTGATACTCCAACTAACCTAATCTCAATAAACAAGTCATCTTCTAAGAACTAGAAAAGTAGGACAATCCCTACCCATCAACATCTTCTAACAAACGTAAAATCAAACCATTCACAAAACACCCAATTATTTTTTTTCAATACAGGCTTCAGTACTAAGTCTGAAAACTAAGCTCACATTGCAGTTAGAGGAAGTCCAAAACACACTCTGCATAACTTTGAAAACTAGAATTAATTAGTGGAAGCATCAGCAAAGCCATATGGACTCTGCTGTTTGGTTTAAAATGGTTTTCTTCCACTGTTCTTAAGATGTGTTAACTCACAGCCTGAGAAACATCCCAATGGTTTGAAAAAAAGTATCTGCTGTTACACCATGTGCTGAGAGAGCACCAGCAGTCACTGAAGAGCACAATGCTGCAGAGAGCCATCTCTCTTTCGCTTTGTTCACTCATTTGATGGAAGGGAAGGAGTTGTACAAGGGCCAAAACGTTACCATAGATTGCAGAGGGCTGTCCTGGACCTCACTGCATCCAAATGCTGGATGTAAACCCAGCATTGGTTGCTTGGGAAACATTGTTAGGGATCCCAGCCTGCCAGCCCATTTAAAAAAAAATGTATTCCCAACATGGGTAGCATGTTTTATTTGATGGTGGGGTTTTTTTTGTTTGGTTGGTGGTTTCTGTTTTGGTGAAACAGGTGATACTCCCAAGCCTTCAGGATGTTGTCAATTACTTTGTGACCGAAACTCAAGGAAACCTGAAGCCATATGTCATTCAGACACACGCTGCAGAAGATCCAGTGCTCTGAAAGCAAGCTGGGTGCTGAATGCGCACACAGGAATGGTCCTGCTAAAAAAGAAAGAGACATGGAAGCAGCAGAGGAACTCCACGCTATTGAAGATAAATGGAAGGCATTCCCCAAACTACTCTTTTGCAATTTCTAGAATAGATCTGTTGGTCCTAAACCAAGAATGTGATGCAGCTTCTCACAGAGAAGCATCTGAGATGTGGGGAGGGCAAATAACCTCAATTCCTGCAGAAGATTAAATGTGGAAAAAAGAAGAAAAGAGTGGGAAAGCGAGGACACATTGCTCCTGCAGAGTGCAGTGGAAAAATATTGTATTGAAATTAGGCAGGCTGCTTGTGGGCTCAATTCTGTCACTGGCTCAGTGCAATAAACACATCCTCTTAAAAAACCCTTTTCTAGTCTACACACTTGTAACAGTGTTGGTACCATTTATGACATCCCACAGAGACAGTAAGGGTGCCCCACCTCTGAGGGAGATTTGAGCACAGCCAGAGAGGTGCAATACAGACCAAAAAGCAGAAAACACAAGTCTGGGTAGTTTAAACTAGGACTCCTCACTCTGCAAAAGTAAGGCAGTGGGAGCATTTCCTATGTGATGCAGCTGAGGGAGGGCATAAAGTCAAGAGAACTGAGGCATCTCAGGCCCAGATGAACATTCCTACCTACATGCCAGCAGGGGTGTTCTTCAGACCCTGCTGTGAGCTACTTTGGGAAACTAAACAAGCCTAAATTGGTGTCACTGGTAGTTAAGCATTCTGAACTACCTTTTCCATGGGCTGAGACAAGGCCCAACAAGCCACAAGGAAGACAAGATTGACCAGCTGGTAACGGGGGAAGGCAGCAGGGCATGAGAGAGCCCTGCTGATCATACCAAACAGCTGTGGAACCCCCCGACTAAGCCTTAGGCACGGCATCCATCTTTTTGAAAACTGGGGATCCAGTCTTCAAAACAACTTTAGTATTTTTAGCCTTTAAGTTCTGCCAGACAGCCGGACTGAATAAAATGCTACAGGATGTATACCCACGGCTGAGCTGTACTCCTCCACAGCTACTGGAGATGACTAGCTCCAGAGCCTGCCTTTTTAATTTAAAAAAACCCCAGCCAAATAAACAGCACCTCTTCTGTGACAGTGGTACAGGAGCAATCACGCAGCTCAGCTGAAGAGAGCTGTGATCTAGGTGCTGAAGCAGCCTGCACAGGGAGTGCACTGCACATACAGAGAGCATCCTAGGTAGAGGACCAAGATTAATTCCAGACCGAGATTAATCATCATGTTCCTTTGGGAATCACACATGGGTTATTATTTGTTTTAAGGATTAGGGAAGTCATTCAAGGCTTGAAAAGGTTATTTTAAAAGAATGCCAATGTGTTTTTAAATAATAAATTATATGTGACCATATGAAGGCACACCCACTGTATTTATGAAAGTACAACATAGCATAAGATGCTAGCACTTGCTTCTCATGAAAATATTGATGAACCTTTGTGAAGATGGTGCTGGTCAGAATGCATCAGGTTAGACCTGCAGCTTTTCCACAGTATGAAACTGAAACTTGTGTGCTGCTGTAAGAAGTGGGAACTCCATACTTTTTCACTATGTCTCATTTTTGCCTTCCAAAATGATTCAATTACTAGCAAGACAGTTCTGCTCACCTTGTCAATGTTGTAACTCACGACACCTTTAAGCTTGAGCCTCAATACACTTTCTGCAGCGTGGATAAACACCCGTGCTAGCTACTTCATCCACCACAAGACACATGTACAAAAATAAACTTTCAAAGCAATCTGGTCAAAACTTACCAACATTTGGACAAAGGTTTAGATTGGTGCACTGAGCTGCAGCAGAGTATGCTTTCTGTAATTGCAACACAGGACATAATTAATAGGGATGGATATACCTTACAAACCAGTAAGCCTGGTGACTAAAACTCAGTACCTTTCGTAAAGCTTTCTGCCCTACACCCACCTTTTTTCAAAGGCACAAGGAAAATTAAGAACAAGAACTTTATCTAAAGACTTAAGTTTGATACGAGTCAAACAGATACACAAACTCTCTGCCTAACTCGAACTCACATTATTTCAGGACCTGAGATGCCTTGATGAGGTGCATCACAGAGGGTTTCTGCATTGACAGAGGCCCAACTGGTGCCAGACTTATTCTTTTTATGTAGTCATTATTCTTGAATAGCACTTTTTTTTCTTAATAGATATTCACATATTCACCATACATAGGAGCAGGGAAGCTGAAAACATGTACTTATATACCTGTACAAGGAGTAAAAAAAGTCCTGAATCCATCAGATCTGCTGAAACAATGTTGTTAACGGTAGCACGATCTCCACACAAAATCCTCACTACTAGTATTAAAGAAACCTGGGAGATTAACCACAGAGAACAGCTGAGCTGGGTACTGAATGCCTTGTGTTTTGCATGCACAAATATTCCTGAAACTATGAAGAATGCCTGAGAAATTAAGGGAAAATAAGAAATTAAGGCAAAGCCTAGTGTAAATATGAGCAAAATCTGTAAGAAAGCATTTGAATAAGAAAGATCTTTAATACTGATATAAAATTTCATCTCCACAAGTCAACTACTGTTTCAAAGAATAACATTTTTTAAGCTATTCATAGTGCTCCAGTGGAAGGACGGTTCTTCATTGCTGCAGGGAGATGGCTAACTCTAGCTGCTCCACGGGAATAGAGCATCAAACAGTCCAACAGAAAGGGGAAAAGTGGGGGCGCAGAAAAGGGGAAGGGGAGAGGGGAAGAAAAGGGAAAAAAGATTCCAGGTAGTGCTAACATACCTCTGCACTGCTAGCACTGGTGGTGACAACGCTGGAGATCTGGAAGACCAGCACCCCGAGATTCACTTGCTGGGTTTGACTGAGCCTTTTTAGTGTGATCCTGCTGACTTTTGATAAAAAGCAGCAACAGACTGAGAAATGGGCTGCATCAAACATATTCACACCGAATCGGTTCTCACTCCACTCTGCACAACCTTCAACATAAAAACATTCTCTCTCTGTATCATCAATTCAGAAAGTTTTAAAACATGGGGAAAAAATGCAGTTTTTCCATGTAAAGTCCTCTTTAGGTTATTACTTGTGAGATTTTACCTGGCTTAACTTTTATCCAGAAAGTTTTAAAGGTCTGCCAGTCTAGAGCCATTGTGCATTTTCACTTTTTCCACCCAACAGATACACACAAGAGCAGCACACAGAAACAGCCACGTCTCTATTGGCCCCAGTCCCTGCAAACTCAACATGGACTTTCTGACAAGGGTCTCACAATGCTGTATGCATTGTTATTAATAAAAGCCATTCCATTAATTATATCTGAAAATTTACTTTAATCCCCAAGGGCCATCAGATGACATTCTAGCGAAGTACTGAGACGTCACTATTTTTATATGTTACTTTGAAACCGTAAGCATGATGCGAACACCACAGTAATGTACCAAGAGTGTACTTACTCAGTTTCACTTGTTTCCCAGTCTCCAACTATGAGAGGTGACTGTGCTTTCAACTTGACCTAAACCTTTAAGTGATCTTTAGAATGATTAGTGATTTCAGTTAAGAGTTCAAATTCTAATATTGCCACAGTGAAATACATTCCAGTTGTTATTTAGAAGTGGAGACTTACTGTCTGCTTGTGCCTTTTCTGCACCTGAAAGGTAGTTATGTTTTCTACCATTTCAAAAAGTTCCTCTAATCAAAGTTCTTCTAAACAATTAAATAAGGTAGTTTAAAAAGCAGTATTATTAATCTAGAAAATTATATCTATAAACCAGACCGACTGTAAAATTATATACAGCTTCCAGAAGAAATCCCACATGTAAGACTAAATCCCAAATATTGGAATAATTGTGTTGAATGCAGCTATTTAGTTCCTTACACCTTGGTGCTCAAGTTTGCAGCCTAATAGCTGCTATTCCTGACTACAACTAACCGGAAAGGGAAGAGAGAAAAAGTAAAATTCCTGACCAATACTGTTCATTTAATGTGAGGATATCCCTAAAGCTTAATCAATTATGGTCTAGGATAAATAACTAGCTAGTCAGTAGATTTCGCGACAGTTGCATGAGATGATGTGCAATCAGTCTCTAAAGCTAAAACACATTAAAAAGTTTTCCAGTTCATGGGCTTTTATTCTATTCTCACTTCACACTATCATAATTGGGAAAAAAAAATAAATAAAAACTACCAGCTCAACTATCCAGTATTTAAATGATAGAGAAAATAAGGTGGAGTCTTATGTGTGTGTAATGCACCCCAGCCTCACCACAGCAGCAAAGCGAGCCCCTCATTATTTCCCATTAAGCAGATTCTTTATACTTAGATATCCTACTAATTGACTGTTGATGACAGCAAAATCCTCAGGGTTACCTGTGCTGTGGACAGCCGTACAGCACAGCCTCTCGCTCTAAGGAAATGGTACCAAAAGGAGCAGCTGAGGAAACGGTGTTCTCTGTGGCAGACATCCAGAGTCATTTGCTTTTTCCTCCTTTTAAAGTCATTGTTTGCTACAGCGTTTTTAATTTGGCGAAGGCAGGAAGGATCAACCACAGCAAAGATTTTCTCTTTCTTGAAGACAAAGTTTTATTGTTGAAAGCATTCACTCAGCTCTCCGATAGGTTTCCACTTTCCTCATATTGCAGTATTCCCCAAAGAACAGTCTTAGTGCAGATCGTCAACAATTCCAGCTCTCTGGACAGCAGGGGAGCTGTGACAATTTACACCTACTCAAGACCTGCCTCTCTGTGCTTCCATGTTGAGACTGACATAAGACAGCTGCTCTGACACACAGCATCGCTCACTGTTCAGAGGAGAGCACCAACAACACAGTAAAGCACTTCATCTACTTTATAAATAGGAGTTTAAACCTTTTGGATGGATTAAATCTCACGTGTAGATGGCAAGAATTAAATTCTGGTTTGAGAATTAAGTAATGTATGAAATGGATTTGAGATGTTCTTAGAAGTATCATAAAATGGCAGTTTCCCCATTTTCTGCACTGTTCTCTAAAGCAGTGCCTAGTTTGCACTGGAGGACCATCTGCTGGGTTCACCATCCTTCTTGCTTTCTTCAACTGCTCGCAAATTAATACAAATCTTGCCTTTAAGGTAAGGACTGCCCTGGACAGGCCATCTCATGGCGTGACCAATCCTCCTTAGAGCAAACAGGTTTGAAGATAACGGGATCAGAGGAAACAAATCCAGCTTGACTTCAGTGCAAAGCCACTGTTTTTCACCATTTGTTTTAATTAAGGCGTCACCAAACTCGAATATATAGTACCATCTTTAATAGCTGAAAATTAGCACACTCCTTTCAGAACAAACAGTCCGGGATTGACTTTTACGTCACTGCCATCAATTGTCTTCCTGAACAAAGTAGTATCTCACTGGTGGCCCTGGCAAGTCTTCCTCTCCATCAGTCTCTGGAGGAAATGACACTGTCAAATCCACATACTTCTTAT
>VZTM01008335.1:0-21812 GCA_013400555.1 Jacana jacana
GGCCGAGCCCGACAGCCGCAGACCCCTCCGAGGTCAGGCCGGGTCAGGCCTCTCCTAGGCCCGGCCTCGGCCCTACCCGGGGCCGCCCCGACGGCTCCGGGGCTTGGAGCGGGGTGGGTGTCGGTCCCCAACCTTGGTGCTGGGTCCTTGCTTTTCCCGGTCCTGGGGACCGTCGCCCGGGAGCGACCGGTCTCACCATCTTACTGCAGCCGCCATGGCGCGGACAAAATGGTGGCGGGGAGAAACGGCACAAATAAACGGGAACGGAGCCGAAATAAAGCAGGGGGATGCGGGATCTGCGGGATCTACTGCGGTCTGTGGGACCACGGGCCCGCCGGCTCCCAGCCCTCCCCCGGCCGGGGACCCGCTCCCGGGGAAGGGGTCGGTGCCAAGGACCATCCGGCGCTAGGGAAGCACCCCCTGCTTGATTTTTGCAGAAGGTGGGGGGGGGTTAATTTTTTAAAATTATTATTATTATTCTTATTTTTAAGCTATTTAAAAATACTTTTAATTTTCCTCCAGAGGCGGAGTGAGCCGGCAGCGGGTGCCGCAGGGACCGCTCTCCCCCACCTCGCTGCCTGTCCCCGGGGAAGGGCCCGCATCTCTCCTCCGTCTTCCCTCTCCGCCACGGCCCCGCCGCAGCGCTACCCGGCGCCGAGCGCCTGCCCCGGGGGCTGCCTCTGGCTCCGGCCGATCCTCGGTGCTCGCTCGCCGTGGCTTTGGTGGGGACGGGGCTCTCGGGGTAACCTCCGCCGTCGGCAGGAGCCGGTTGGGAAGCGGCGGGATCCCCCGTGCCCTGGGACAGACGGGAGCGGAGGGAGTTTCCCCGTCCCAGTGCTGTCCCAGGACTTGGTCGGGCTCAGTCCGCTGACCGGTATTGCATGGTACCGGGGACTAGCCGTGCGGGGAGAGCCTTCAGCTGACGCGACACGGTGACTTTGCCCGCGGAGGCGACCCTTGCCACCCGGCCGTCCCCGTCCCGCCGAGGTGACAAGGCTGGCGGGTGCCTTTGGACGCGGGCACGGCCCGAGACTGAAGGCCGGCAGCGGGCTGGTCCTTAGCGGGGATTAATGGGACAAAGAATCGCCGGCGGCTGCCGGAGAAGCCGGGTAGCTCCGGGGCGGTCCTGCTGGAAGCGCGGGGGCTGCAGCCCCAGGGGCGCTAGAAGGGAATGGGGAGCAGATCCGAGGTGCTTACCCCCTCCACCTGGTCTCCACCCAGGAGCTGCCCCACGCTGTACCCGGGGAGCGTTGGCAGAATGTGGCGAGCTCTAGAGGACCCCCAGTGCTTTTTGGGGTTCACTGAGAAGGGCTGTGGGCTCCTGTGTCCCCGAAGTGTGCCCAGAGTTGTGTGTGCCACCCTGTCCCCACCAGCCCCAGGCATGGGGAGGGAGAGGTGTATGTGTTTGGGGCTGGCAGGGTGGTTGTGTGTCCCAGAAATGCCCTGGCAGCCATGTCGGTGCAGAAACCCCATGTACGCGGGTGCGTGTGGTGTGTCACTGTGTAGCGGGGAAGTGTCCCTCATGCACACGGGTGTGCGTGATGTGTCCCTGGGCTTACAGGGACATCTGTGTGTGCCTGACTCTGCTGTGTGTGTTGGTGTGCAGGATATGCCCTTTCTACGCCTGCTGTGCTGCGCTGCAGAGGGTGTGCGGCTCTAAAATCACTGTTCTGTAGCTCGGGAGTCGGTTCCCCAAAATTAATGCCAGCTCGCATTCCCTCCTGCTCCCCAGCCATGTCTGCCTGTCCCACCTTGTTGTATTTAGCTGCCAAGGCAGAGAAGAGGTTGATCCCCTTGACACCAGACCTCTTTCGGCATGATTTCAATCCCAGACCTTGTCCTGGATGTGCTGCTGTCAGGTGTAGCCTGGTCCCCAGGAGCAGATCCTTCACCTTGCCCCTCCCTGGGCAGCCACAGCAGGACCTGGTGGGCGTTGGAGGTCTGGGATCTAGCGGCTGACAGGAGAAAGCTCTTGGGAGGGAGTTCCTCTGGCAGGATGGTGTTGTGCCCTTCCTCACATGGGAGGATGGCCGTGGGTTCCCCAAAACCTGCACAGGCGGGCAAGGGGAAGGCTTGTGGCATGCAATAGGACTGTGACCTGGCTGTGCTGCAGGGGAGGCGAGAAGATGGAGCAAGGGGCTTTTCCTCTCCCCTGCCGAGCTGGCACCACAGGCTGTGCGCCCTTCCCTCTGATGCTGTGCCCAGCCCGCTCCCCCCACCCCATGGCCCAGCTGCCGGGGAAAATAACAGTAAATAATACCCATAATAATGCTGGCAGTGCCGTACAGAATGGCGAGGAAAGAGGGGCAGATACTTGCAGCTGCGGCTAGAAAGCATGAGCGTCTCTGTTAGCTGCTCCTTGCTGGCAGCCCGGGCTGTTGTTGTGTCGGGGGACTGCGGTGTGGGCATGGGAGTGCGGACGTGGTGTGGGCATCATCCCTGCAAACACTCTTCTCCTTGCAAGATGGTTCCCAGGCTGGTGTCCAAATTCCACCAGATATCCCACCAGAGATAACCTCCAGTCCACCTACAACCCCTTTCCTTTCTGACAGTCCTATGTCCACCCTGGGTCAGAGCCTGCACTCTTGGTCTGGGTCCCTCTCCCACCCCGGCATTCCCAATCCCTCTGCTGCCCCAGTGCCTTCTGCAGTGCCGTTCTGCAGCCTGGAATAGGCTGGCGACGCCAGGATAGTGCCTCTGCCGTGTACCACAACTTGGCGGTTGAAAACTGTCTTCAGGGTCCTTCTCCCAGCACTGTGCTTGCTCCCCGGTCCTGCTCCCCTTGCGCCAACTCCCAGCTGCTGCTCCCTATTTCCCTGCTTCCCGTCCCAGCAATTTTATAATCCTTCCATGCCTGAGTCAGCCAGAAAGAGAGAAAGCAATTTACCTCCAGCCAAAGCTGCTAGGGACCTTGGGTCCCTCCGGGCTTGGGGCTGCTTGCCCGGTGTGGCTTCTGTGGCTGCTTTTTAACCCGCTGGAGAAGCACTGGGCAGAAATGGGGAGCTCTGCGGCAAGGGGTCAATCAAACTGGGCTCTCCGCTTCGTTGCTGGTGCTTACAGAAAGGCGGCACGAGGGACAAGGAGCATGAGGGGTTTGGGGTCTGGCAGGAAGGCAGCGCGCAATCTAAGGCTGGTTTTTAAGGTCTGGCACACAGAGCCCCTCAGTGTCTGGCAGGGGGAGACTGGGCACGTCCCGTCCCTTAGAGCTGGGGCAGGTGTCCTGGCACCTCAGGGCTTGGGACTCTCTGGATTTTTCTGGGAGAGCTCGTCCTTTGTCAGCGGAAAGTAAAGCCGTAGTCCCTTTGGAGGGGCCACAGGCGGCATCCAACGGCGTGGGGGAGGCTGTGTGGGGCTAATGTGGGAGGCAGAGCCTCCAGCTTTTGTTTCCCCGTGTCCACCATGGGCAGCAATAGTCCTGGTCACATAAAATCTGCTGCTGTGAATGGCTCGGGGTGTGTAGCACTTCCAAAACTTCTCCTCTGTTAGAGAGTTGCTCCACAGTAGGAGATGCTGCTTTCTAAGAAAATATTCCTTCAGTGAGAGTAGTTCTGGAGAGGGAATTGTCATAGAATTTTTTTTCCCGGTATCTCTAAGGAAGGACAGAAATAAAAGAAAAAATATTTTCACTCCAAAACTCTTTACTTTGAACTCTTTCTTGGTGTAGCACTGTTCTCTGCTTTTGGCTTTTAGAAGCTGTTATTAGATGTGATTAAATGCTCTGGTTTTTTATTTCTATTTACCTAACGGAAAAAAACCAAAACAACTCAACCCTCTATTTTTATGAAGACTTGTTACTGTTCCCTGGAGGCTTATAAACTTGCAACATTTTTTGGGGGCCAGAGGGGACAACCAAACTGTGGGATGACGCCTGTTTTAGCCACAGCTTGGGGGATTTCTTACAGTTATTCCTGTAGCGAGTCCAGACACTCAGACCAGCCCTGATGATGCAGCCGACGTTTAATTTGGCTCTTCCTCCCCCAGTAATATCTGCTTTGAAGCAGTTCCCCCAGCCTCCCTTTCCTCAGCTTTTTTTCCTCCCTGTTGACTTTTTCCTGATGGCCTTTCTCCCTGCTTCCCTCCCAGATGCCAAAGGGACGATCCGGGAGATCGTGCTCCCCAAGGGCCTGGACCTGGACCGGCCCAAGCGGACGCGGACGTCCTTCACGGCGGAGCAGCTCTACCGCCTGGAGCTGGAGTTCCAGCGCTGCCAGTACGTGGTGGGCAGGGAGAGGACAGAGCTAGCACGGCAGCTCAACCTCTCTGAGACCCAGGTAAGGGTCGTGGTGGCTCCCCTGTGGTGGGGATAACCCCATGGCGTGGCCATCCCCCTGCAGACAGGCGTGCTGGCCACCAGCATGGTGAGGGTGGTACAGGGAGGCAGGGGCAGGCAGAGTGGGCAGAAAGTAGGGCTGGGGTGGGTGAGTGCTGTCCTTGGGGGATATCAGGGCTGAGACGAGCTTGCGGTCCCAAACCCGGGTCGATGGACTCGGTTTTTACTGGGGTGGAGGGGCACTGACTGGTGTTTCGGTCAGGGGCTGGGGCTGAGCGGGGCTGGGGCTGAGCATGGCTGGGGGGAAGCGTGTGTGGTGCTGCAGGTGTTGGCTTCCCTCCACCCCTTTCTCTTGAGCCAAAGGAGCAGGCGGTTTAGGGTTAGAGATGGCGAGGGGCAGCCCTGAGCGGGGTCCGCAGGGATGGCCCCGGCCATGCTGTTCCCCCATGTGCAGCATCCCCCCATTACCCCCAGGAGGGGCTGGCAAAGTAGGGAAGAGAAAAGAGCAGGAGGGCATCTGTTGGGACCTGAGGTCTTTACAGCAGTGGGGTGGGTGAGCGGTGTTAGGAGTAGTCGTGGGTGCTGTCAGGATCAGGTGTTTGGTTGTGTATCAGCTGGATGGATCCTGCACCCCGCCGCTCCCCCCTCTCTGCAGCCTCTGTGGCTTCGGTCTCCTGCTCCCAGCAGGGAGAGAATGGGACTGGGGACTGTCCCTGTAGACCCCGAGCTGCAGCGTGGCCTGGGCATCTCTTCTCCATCCCTTTCCAACCCCTTGCACACATAATCCTCAGTTGGAGCTGTGCTGGCAGGGAGGGATTTTCCTGTTTCTCTTCTGCTGGAGTTTGCTGAGAGAGCTGGGCTGGGCGAGCAGAGGTGGGGAGGGGGGGTTGCACATTGTTTGGAAGTTGGTGTTGATGTCTGCTAAGAAAAAAGTGCATCTGCTGGGATTGTGATGGTGTCGGCTTGAAAATTTATACAGAAATAGTAATAATGATAAAATTAATGAAGACTGCAATGTGAAACAGCACAGCTGAGAAGGACAGAATACCCTGTCAGGCCAGTCTGTTCCTTCTCTGGCCAGTAAGACATGTTTGGAGACAGCTATATGGTTTCACTGATTCAGATAGGAAATAATTTCTATTTTTCCAAACCTCTTGTGAAACAAACCCGTCCTGGCTGTCAGGCTCCTGGCTCCAAGCTCCTGCTGTGTGCCAAGGGGGTCTGATTTGGGGGAAACCCAGTTGCTCTGTGGTGCTTTGGCACTTGCTGTACAGCTGCTGCATGGTCCTGCAAGGGGGAGCAGAGCCTCAGTGCGCCAACAGAAATAGTTGCTCTTGGCTTTTCTGGTGAGGAAGCAGGGTTTTTTTTTGGTAAGGAGCGGGTTTCTGTCTGTGGAGTATATGGAAAAAGGTGCTGGTGGGTTCTTTTCCCAGTTTCCCAGCTGAAGCCTCACTCCCAGCATCACCTCCAAGCAGCCAGGAGGAACACGGGTGGGTTCGTCCGTGCCATGCTGGGGGAAGAGCTTTGGCTTCCCGGCAGGCGTGGGAAGGGATGGGCAGCTGGTGTGGCTGGCGGGAGCGTGGGGCAGAGGGTTGTGCAGCCCGGGGCCGAGAGGGTGCGGCCTCTCCGTAGGGACTACTGTCTGCTTATTTACTGCTTGCTTGGTGCCTCACTGCTGCCTTCATCACTCACTGAGAAAATTCACACCCTGTAGGCCATGGCTGTCTCTTCTCCTCTTTTCTTTTCCTTCCCTCATCCTCTTTTTCCCATCTCTCTCCTTCATCTCTGTCTTTTCTAATCCCTTTCTATGCTTTTCACAGCACTTCCCTCCCTGCAGCAAACACAGTTGTACCTTCCTGGCTCCCCTCTGCTGCCCATCCCTCCCCAGCCACCATCATGCCTGGAGACAGCAGTGCCAGGCTCAGTGCCTGGTTTCCTCCTCTCATTAACAGGGTGCAGCCCTCCTTGGGATATCATTTCAGGCTCTCTGCACACTCAGGCATCACCCCCTCCCACAGTTCCCCAGTGTTCACGGCTGGGAGGTTTCCTCAGTTGTTGCAAGAGCTGGGCAACTGCAGGGTTTTACAAGACCTCTTAGATCTTGAGGGTGTTACATGGCTCCATGCAGTGTGCTGGTCCGCTCTGGATGTGGCCTAGAGACAGGATAGTCACCATCAGCCACTCCTGTCCCATGGGGATCCTCTATGTCCATCTGCTCAGACAGGGACAAATCCATCTTTGCAACAATCAGAGTATTTGGGGTACTTTTGGTGATGTTTCTCTCGTCGTTATCCAGGAGCATTTCCCAGGACTCAGGGCAGTTCATAGTATAATTACTCCATCTAATATTTTGTTGGTGGATTTCCAGCCAGCAGCATCTTGCGGCTCTTGCTTGGTTGACATTTGTGTTGTGCTGGTGGTTGGGACCGTGGGATGGATCCTTTTTGTCCCTTCATTGAACAATACCCTGGTTTCAGGATTAGGAAGCTTTCCCTGCCAGCTGCTCCTGACTTTGTTTTCTGCAGGGACCCCTGGGCGTAATGGGACCCCACCATGTCCCACCATGGGAGGGAAAAGCAAAGCCAGGGCCACAGTGGAAGGGGCCACCGAGGAGGGGTTTTGTGCTTGAGAATGTTCAGGGGGGAGAAGAATGATTCATCTCAGCTCCTCTGCAAAGAGAGAGTGGTGCAAACAGAGTGATGAGATAGGAAGAGACACGATGTCATCACAGCTGGAGAGCTGCAGCCAAGCGTCCCCGTAAGTGGGTCCGCTGATCAGGCTGCAGACTGATCCTGCTGGAGAAAAAAAAAGGCCTCTTTTAGGCTCTTATTTAATTTTCCTGGCATCTGATCCTGATTTTTGGCAGACTTTGAGGCAAGAAGCTATTGCTGCTCCCCACAGGGAAGCCAGAATGGTACATCTCCATGCTGGGGAGTGGGACTCTTCTTTCTTTCTTGTCTCTGGCCCCTGCCCCAGGGGAGAGGGGAGGTCACCCAGCGCAGAGAGGTCTCACCCAGGTTAATGCAGGGAGCAGCAACACTGCCCCTCACTTCTGGAGAAGGCTCAGAGCTGTGTGTGCCACTGCTGGGGTTCCCTGGCCCAGAGCAGCAGCAGCCGCAGAAGCTGGTGCCTGTTGGCAGCTGCCACTGATGAGCCTGCCCTCACCTTGCTGCTCACCAAGTCACCTGCCAGCATCCCGTTTAGCCTTGGGTCACCTTGCTGTCCCTCTGGAGCCAGCCCTGCACCTTGTCCCTGTGCCTGTCTGTGGGTCTCAGCCAGGCCTGCTGCACCGAAGGGACACAGGGAGTTTTGGAGCCGCCTACGCCAGGAGAGGGTGAGGAGAGTGCTTCCATCTACCCCAGCTCTCTCCAGCTCACGGTGTTCTCAATGCCATTTGTGCTGTGGACATAGTCAGTGCTAAGCAAGTTTAATTAGCCAGTAGAATATTTTCATTAACTTGTCAAGCGGCAGCCTGGAGATGGGGATGCGCTGGCTGCTGCATCCCGGCTGAGCTCCCACATCCTGGGCATGGAGAGCTGCAGAGGGAGCTGCTCAAGCCCACCCTGACAATCCATCCAGAATCCATCCCTCATGCTCCAAGCAGAGAGTAGCCCGTATCTGTGCATCAGGCTTTCTCCAGGCATCGCATCCCACAGCATTAGGGGAAAAGTGCCCCTTCTTAGTGTCATTAAGGGATAGAAAATGCAAGGCAGGGAGGAGGCTGCCAGGCAGAAGGACCACGGGGGGATGGCGGAGGGAGGATAATTCCCACAAATCCCCTGCCAGGAGGGGAGGCAGGATGGGCTGGCCGAGGGGATTTGCCTGGGCCAGGAGGCTTTGCTTTCTGGGTCAGGAGTTCAATGCCAGGCTCAGGTTCAAGTGACCTGGTGTATTTACCCTCATTAGAGCGAGGACAGAATTGACACTCATGTTGAACAAGGGCCCCTTTTGAGGGCTGGACATTCAGGAGGTCGGGACAGGGCTGGTTGTAGCAGATGTTGTCCATGCAGCAGCTAGCTCCAAGCCTTGACCCTCTGCTGAGAGGTAGCTCACCCCTTCCCAAGGCAGGAGCTTTGGGAGACAGGGATGTCCTTAGCTGAGGAGGCCATGTCCCGAAGCAGTGCACCTCCTGGAAGATACTGGTGAACTTCTGGGCTGCTTGGCTCCTCTGTAACATGTGAAGACCCTTTGTAGAAGGATGGTGGGGCACAGAATGGAGAGAGGTCTTAGCATTACTATTCTTGCCTGTCTGGCTGCTGGAAAGTCCATGGGACCCCCATGGATCCCCTGGTGTTCCCTTTTCTTCTAGAAGTGGGCTTCATCACAGCTGGTCTGGCAGACCTTTCTTGGACAAACCCCTGGTCCATCCTTGACAGAGGCTGGGCTCCTACTGCTCCTTTGCTGCCAGTAGCCCGAAACCCTCTGAGCATCCTGCACAGCATAGGGAGGGTTCTTGCAGCACGGAGCTTTCAGGGCTGCGATCCCCCCGACGTGGAGCAAAACATATGCGAGAAAGCAGCTGAGCCAGAGAAGGGGCGGGAAGGTCTATTTATAGCCTGGCAATTAAGATGGTGCCCGTTAAAAATTAATTACACCTCAAGTCATTAACAACTATCAGTCCCTGCAGCGAGAGAACAATGAAACAATGGTTGGTGCCAGCACAAATTGTCCTCTCACAGGGAAAACCACAGGAAAGCTGTGGTCTGGAGGAGTTGAGAGTCATCCAGAGCTTGGCGATCGGAGCTGTGGGTTGGGGCTTCCTCAAGGGACAAGAGGCAGGTAGGACCGTAGCGCTGCTCTGCTTGCTGCAAAGTAGTGCATTCCTCATCCTTGGAGTTTCTGCAATCCTCAGGGTACGGGGAAGCTGAATTTCCAAAGCTTTGTTGGAAATCTCTTTTCTAGAGATGCAGAAAATACTGGTGTCATAGCCCAGCGTGTTCTTTTCTGAGGAGGCCTCTGTCCCTACGCCCACCCATCCATCATGCTCTGCTGCAAACTGGAACATAGTTTCTAACATCTTCTGTGGTTCATGTTGCCTCCACCCAGCTGCTTTTTTAGCATTTGTGTTTCATGTCCTGGGTGCTTCCACTGACCCTTCTCCTGTGGGTAACTACCCAGCTGGGAATGTTCTCTCTGCTTGGGGAAGCTGCAGCCCCACACGCTGTGGGCTGGGATGCCCCATTCTAACGCAGCCCTGGTTTGGGGGGGTGCTGCTCCCACCCCACAGTGCTGTTCCCAGCTGCATGGTGTTTTTTCTGGATGGCCTGAACTAACCAACCCAGCAGAAGGGTGCCCTGTCCTGCTGGAGCAGTTCTCTGCCAGACTGGGTTTGACCCAGCTCCTTAAGGGACCTGGGGGTGCTCCAGGTCTGAGTCAGGGGACGTGGAGACAGCAAGATGGAGAGGCAACTAGCTGGGGGAATGCATCTATTCCAACTGTGGTAGCCTTCAACCGGCTCCTGCTGCTAAAACCTTGGGTATCGAGGCTGGTCTTAAGTGAGTGGGTGGCAATAGGGGGTGTCAGCCTGAATGATCCTGAAGGTCAGCATGTTTAGTGACTCCCAGGTCAGGTCCAGATGCTGGAGGTATCTGTCTCTCACTGGCCTGGAAGGGAGGTGGATCCTGGATCCCATGGCATGTGGTGGCCACTGGAGATGCCCAGGGTCTCCCTGGGAGAAGCTGGGCATCTCCAGTAGCTTCTGGGTCCCCTTCCCATGTGCCAGCCTGTGTCAGAACATGCTTGTGGAGTAAACCTGCTCACGTGGAGAAGCTAATCCTGTCCACTCCTTGTGGTGGGGGCACGTGGTGGGGTTTACTCTGCAGCCACGGGACCCTGGACTGGTGGCAATAAATCAGTGTTATAAGCAGGTACCACGCAGTGGCAGGACCAGGCTGGCACAGCCCGGCTGCTGCCTCTACCTGCCTGTTCCCAGCCCCGCCAGACTCTTGGGTTCCTCAAAAATTCACCTGTTTGGCATTTTGTTTCCCAAAGCATGTCAGGGAGCAGGGGAAGCGAGTTTGGGCAACGAGCACCAGCTTCTTGGTGGGGAGAAGAGAGGAGAGGAGCAGCTCTCAGAGCGGGAACAGGGGGACCCTCTGCAAATAGGGCTCTTCTACAGGACAGCTGCTCCTGTGATGGATTAGATAACCCAAAATACCTGGGTACCTCTACAGTTCCCCAATTTCAGCTGGCACTAGGCAAAGTGCCTAAGGTAACTAAATATGAAATAATTAATTGAGATTTTTATCATCAAGCATTTTCAATTGAAAATGTCTGCTCAGTAAAAAAAAACAATTACAGAATTTGTGATAGAAATTTTCAGTTCTAAATGTTGTGAGCAGGCTGGGTGTTTCTGGAATGATCTCCAAGACTTTCTCAGCGTATTCTGGTATAATCTAAGAGAATTTATTTCCTAAAAATGATGGTTTCTTATGGCAATTTGTTTTGGTGACAGTTTTAGAGGTGGCTTTAATGCTGGGACAGGAACCATAAATGTGAGGGCCCAAATCCTGGCCACTGCCTGGTGCCCTACCAACCACCTGCACCCTCCAGTCAGGTGTTCCCACCTCACCACCTGTATTTTGTTTTCCACTGGGAGGAAACTATACCAGTTTGTCCTGTGTGTAGAAAATAGGAGGAAGCAGAATGTCCCTGTGGATACTTTCTGCTGAATCCTGGTGTCATCAAAAGGGAGATGACCATGGGGATGATTCTGATGTCCCACCTGGCTCCTGGGTGCCAAAGGCCAAAAGGCCAAGGGGAGCTCTGCCATGGGTGTCACCACTTGCATCGCAGCTGGTCCTAGACAAATCCTGCTGGATATTGCATCTCTGGGGATAGGACTGTGTGAAGAATATTGCTGCTGGTGCTGGATGGTGTCTCCCATCCATCCCAGGCTGCACTTTCTAAAACCCCAATAAAAGAGGGAAATAATCCGTCAGCCTTCACCGGCACCTCCAAGGAGACAACAGGTCGTCTCTCCCTGATTTTGGAGTGTTGGAGGATGCTCCCTCAGGGAGACCTCACTCTGGGGCCACCAGGCTGGATGGTGGAGGACACTTCACCCCTACCAGACCTGCCTGCAGAGCCCAGCACTGTCCCTCCCTCCTCCTTCATCTCATTTCCATTTGCAAAGGGTGTGGAAACACCAGGGAGGTTCCCCTGCTGTGAACCAGTAAATATCCTGAATTTTGGAGCAAAAGCAGGTTGAGGAAATGCTTCTGGCTGGAGTTTTGGATCAGCAGTGCGGCAACCACCTGCTCTGGGGACAGGCTCCCAGCTGAGATCACAGCTGGGTCCCGTGGGGTGGGGGTTGGTTCCCACCTTGACTGTCCACAGCACGCTGCCTGGCTGCATGCTGGAGCTCAGTGCAGCTGGAAGCACGGCCCCAAGCGTGTCTGTCCTGGGCAAAAGGTTTGAGGTGGGTGGCACAGCCGGGGTGGCCCCAGGCACTGTTGGGGCACTAAGGGGCTGGAAGAGAAAGCTGAGGAATGAGGCCATTCCCGCTCAGGTCTGGTTCCCCATTCCCGCCGTGGTCGGGGAGAGGCAGATGGGTTGTGCAGCCGCCGTGCCGTTATGAAACCTCTGGCCGAGGCAGCTTTGGGCAGTGAGCCTGCTGGCTTATGCAACTCCGGGAGCCCACACCCGTGCTGAGCCCCCTCCTGCCCCAGCCTCCATGGCTCCGTGAGCTCGTAACCCCACTGGGGATGGAGGGAGGAGGAGGAAGGGTGGCTGGGGAGATGGCGGTGCGGCAGGCTGGGTCCCACCTTTCCCCGTGCCGTGGCGGGCATCAGCTGATGGCGACGGGGAGCTAATCCTGGTGAGGAAAATGGCTTCGGCGAGTAGCTGTGAATGGTGCCGGGTGGTCGGTGTGCCGGAGGTGCGCCTGGCATGGAGTGTGTGTGCCGGCCACAGCCCCACAGCAGGGCAGCCAAATAGTAAACACCATTAAAAACCAATAACGTATCCCCCAGCTCTGCCCACGCAGGGATCTGGGGCAATGTTGATGAATGACCCGGGAGAGGACGAGGACCATCCCATCTGGCCACCAAACATGGGGAGGCTGAGGGGCTCAGGCGTTTTGGAGGGTGGTGGGGGACACTGGTGTTTTGGGGGGTGATGGGGGATGGCGGCGTGTGGGAGTGTGTGCGCCGGCGCGAGGAGGGTTTAATGAGCAGGCGTGACGTGCCCGCTGCTTGGGACCGGGCTGGGCAGGGATGGGGATTTCGGGCTCCCACTGGCAAATGGTGATTGCTCGGGAGCGGCGTCCCACTGCTGCTCAGCCATGAGCTGGCAAAACGCATCAGTTAAGCTCCAGATGATATAAAATATTAGCCAAAGAGAGGGGAGTGCACTGCCCGGTCCCCAACTGGCCAGCGTGGCCGCGTCCTGCTCTGGAGCGGGGAGGGGAGTGCTTTGGGCAGCGTGCTGGGATGGGTGAGCAGAGCAGGGGCAGAAGGAGACAGCTGCTGGTCTGAAACCCTCAGCAGATGCTGGGATCACTGAGCGCCATGGTGCGATGGGCTCCCACCTTGCACCTTTCCATCCCTGGAGCGTGTGGGGAGCTTGGCCTGCCGGCAGGAGGTCTCCGCTGGGATTAACCGCTTGGAAATAATTTGTTTTGTAGCTCGGAGGTGTTAGGTGGAGGGCAGGGATTGGAGCAGCATCCCAGCTCCCAGCATCTGCAGGGCAGGCTCAGCTGCTGGAGAAGGGGCTGGTGGAAGTGAAGGCAATGCTCAGGCGCTCCTTAAATTGTTGGCACCGGGCACTGGGTAGCAAACCCTTTGTGTGCTCAGTCCCAGTGCCACCGCGCTGCCGATAGCCACAGAGGAGCTATGGTCACAGCACACGCTACCATACAACCGCTCCTAACACTGCTGGGACCGGGAGCAGAGCTGCCTACCCACGCTGTGCCATAGTATGGGTGCTGCGTGCCACCGGCCACTCTGTGCCTGGAGCTGGGACCCTGCCCAGAGCTGATGCCATGGTCTGTGGCCACTGCTCTGGCGGGTGGGGAGATGCCATGTCCCTACTGCCTGGGTTTATTCCTATGAGCACTGCTGCCCTCACACTGCCCCTATCAGACCAGGGAACCAGGGGACTTAGCACATCCCTCTCCAGCAGCTCGGGCAACTGCAGGCAAATGTGACCTCCATGCAGAGCTCCTATTTGGAGGGGTCTGTGGGCACATGTGGGCACTCCGGTGGGGCATGTGTGACCACGTGTGTGTGTGCAGGCGGGTATGTGAAGCAGGGTGTGCGTATGCAGCACAGGCCTGTGGGGTTTGCTGTCTGGGAAAGGGTATATAAACTGCTCGGCACGGCATGGGGTGCGCTGGTGGAGGTCTTGAGCGGAGGGAGAGGGTGGCTCAGCTGTCTGCATGTCCATCCTGCTACTTGGCAGGTGGACAGAAGGTGCCTTTGCAGAACACCCCCACGGCGGCGCCCCGAGAAGTGGAGATGCTCGGTGACATTTTGAATCGGTTTCCCTTTGCCAGGAGAGCAGGTGACACCAAAGACACAGCTCTCCTTGCTTTCCTCCCAGGTGGGGAGTGCCAATGGCGCTCCGTGGCATGTGGGGAGGGACAGAGAGAGGCTGGGCTGGAGGGTGTTGGTTCAAGGGGGCTTCTGGAGCCGGTTCCTGGAGATGAATCTTTCCTTGGAGAAGGGAAAACACATCCCAGTGGATGGAGAAGTCTGCGGGTACGTCTCTGCGACCCTCAGCAGCTCATGCGGTCTGATAGCAGGTACAAGGGGGGTGTGTGCATTTAAAAGAAAGGAATATATAAAATAAAATAAAATAAAATAAACAAAACCCAAACCATAAAATAAACCCTAGCTCCCTGAGTCAGAGAGACGTGGGACCCGGAGGCAGCACAGCTGAGAGGAATGTGGTGACCTCCCACGAGGCTCTCCAAGGGCTTCACTTCCCTTTTTCCAAGCTGGCTGGTGGCCCTGTGGACATTCTTACTGCAGTAAAAGCTGGTTGGAAGTAGAGGGCATTGCAATAGTGCTTTCTTGGTGGTGATCAGCACTGGTTCTGCACTTTTCTTGCCCTTTTCCTGAGAGGACTCACTCGGGGTTTGGGCAGCGATAACTTTGGTGTGAGCTGTGGGGAGCAAGCCAGGGGAAACATTTCTTAGGGAAGAAGGGGAAATGAAATTACTTTAGCTTTTACATCCCTGCTCTGAAGCTGCTGCACCACGCTGCCAGCTCCCCTGAGACCCTTCTCCCAGCAGTTTGGGATTTGTTTGTTGCGATTTCTTTTTGCTTTACTCCCTGCAAATGAGAATGTGATGGGAGTCACGTAGGCCATGATGGATGAACTTGCAGCTTGAAGTCCTCGGAGGTTTGAGCCCTCTCCTGTGCTGCTAGGTGACATCAGGACTTGCAAGAACAGGGGGACGGGGTGAGAGGCTCCGTGGTACTGTGGGAAGGACTACCAGCTGGTTTTCACACCACACACTAGGAAACATCTCCTGGAATGATCACGTAGCAGATTTCAACCTTCCAAACTACTTTTCCACCCAATATGCAGTTGAAGCTTCATACTCATGATCATTGCTAGTTGGACACCATGACCAATCTCTCCACCAGAAAGAAAAGGGTTGACCTTGTTCCAAGGAGTAGGTAGCTTCAGCTTCTGATGTGAAAAGATTGGGTGGAAAGAAAATCTTGCATAGGGAAGAGCAGAAGGGTATCTGGGACCTGCAGCTATGGGTGGGTCAGTGAGATGTTATTGTTGGTTTATTGTGTGCTGAAGTCCTGAAGGCTCTGGGTGCCTCTACCACTCTGTGACAGGCTGGGCAGACCTGTTACAGCATTGAGGTTATTGCCTTTCCTTTATGCTGGTTGTTACTGCAGTTCATGCCCTGGTAGCACCTACAGGTCCTAGAGGAGGTGGAGACCCACTGTGCTCAATACTCAGGCACCGAGGCAGAAACGCTGCTGTCCCTGAGCAGCACCTTTCTGTGCAGAATTGGGCAGAAAACACAGGGGTGGGAGGTGCCGGCGTCCCATCTGGTTGATGTCAGAGGCTGGAACTCCATGACTGCATCCCAGCTGGGTAGTGGACCTTGTCTTGTATCTGCAGCATAACAGGCTTGGACCTGGGTAAGCCATGAAGGAAAGCACATGCTTTTTTAGCCTCTGGTTAGAGTCTCTGTTGTGGAAGCCACATCTGTAGAACAACCATGTTGCTGTGTTTACCATCCAGCCATCTCATGCTGGCCAAGCACCCGTGCTCTCAGGGCTCACAACATTCGTAGTGTTATCAGAGAGGAGAATGCATGTTAATGTGGCCACGTTGTCATGTGGTGACCCAAAACCTGGGAGTCAAGGTGGATGGTTGTGATGAGGCAGCTACACCTCCCTTGTTCACCCCTGGTGGGCACACACATGGCTGGTGGCTATTCTGGTGGCTGTACTGAGATCTCTGCCCTGAATGTTTTACAGAAACATCCAGCCCAGGAAAGAGCAGATTTTCTTTCTTGATTTTCATGCTGCAGGACCTAGAGAAGTCTTATACTTCCAAGCTCAAATGGACTTGAAAGGCAGGGGGACCTTTCTGGTCAGCTCCCAGGACTTTCTTCCTCACTTTAGCTGATCCAGAGCATCTGTCCTAGGAAAACCTCTGGCTCTAACCAAGCAGTTCAGTGTGATGGTGAGCACGCTCCTGCCCAGGAATGGTGTCCATGGGCAGTCCTCCGCATCGTCTACCCATAATTTCTCTGCCATTGGCTTCTGCCATTGCTTCAGGCCAGGGATCACGTCCTACCACCACCCACTCTGGCAAGAAGTCCCCTGCTCTTACCAGTCTCTCCTGCTGCAGAGACTGAGCAAAGCAGAATTTCCAGATCAAGACACACAACATCCTGACATCTCTCCAACGTGTCACTTGCCTTATGGAAAGGTAGATGCTAGACCTGGTCACAGTAACTGATTGAATATCCAGCACCAGGAGTCCTTCTCCAAACACTCATCTGCAATTATGTATCTGCAGATCATGCTTATATTCATACCTTCAGCTTCATGCTGTTTCTTGCATGCCATGTCTCTTCGGGCTTTCAGAGTCATCTCCTCTGTATGGCTTGCCTCCTCCCCGTCCTCTGAGAGTCACCTTTCTTTTCTTGTGAACACATGACCTCTCATGTCCTGATCTTCAGTCATATCCAAATGTGTGCTGTTTTCTATTTGTCTGCATCCAGGCTTGACCTGACCTGTCATGTGAGGTCGTGGATCCCACAGCCCCAGACAGGGGACTTGCAGCCACCAGAAGCCTTGGGCTGTTTCTGGGACTCCTCCGCAGTAGGGCCAAGCTTCTTCTGCCTCCTCTTGCCCTCCCCAGCTGTCCTGGCTGTCCCCTAGAGGGATAGATCTGTGAACTGGCCTTTTTCTCCATTCCTATCAAAAGGGTGCGCTTGGTCTCACTTTATTCTTCCCACCCCTGGCCTGGCAGGAGAGCTGAAGGTGGTTAGTGTCCTCCCACAGCCCTTCAGTTATTACAATAGCTCACCATGTCATTAACTGAGAAAGGAAAGATCATATGCAGGGCTTTGTTACCTCCTCCATAGATGCTGGAGATGTGGTGCCCACCAGGGATGTGCCAGCATGGTCCTCCCTGCCCTTCCTCCAGGCTAGACTGGGAAGGGTGTCATTGCCATGCCACAGGCATGCACTGGTTCACCTGGTGACTTGGACAAGGAAGAAAGTGGCTTTTTTAGAGAAGGAAATAAAGGTGGTCTCTTCAAAGCAGACTTTGGCAAAGCACTGGCTATGGTGGCTGATGGGGAGTGGTGAACGAAACCAGAGCAAAAGATGACCAGAGAACTTTCAGTGTGGAGGAGAAACTGTAGTCAAGGGGATATGGTGGAGGATATTACTGAAAGATGAAGGATCAAGTCTGGAGGGAAATTACTCACGGAGTTGTCAAGGACTGCATCTGGCTGAGCTTATTTACATCTCCAGTGATAGGAACTTAGGGCTTGATCATAATGGAGGATGAAAAGGACATGGATCTACTAATTAATGACAAGCTGTATATGAACTTTAGCCATGAAGGCAAGTGTGATCCTGCTTATCTGATATGTCACCAGTGCAGAAGGGGAAGAGCTCATGTCAGTCTACGAGGCATGAGGAAACCATATTTAGCATACCACATTCAGCTTGGGTCATGGTATTCAAGGTTGATGGGCACAGAGAGGGGCTGCAGAGGTGGGCTGAGGATGGAAGAACCTCCTGCAGGAGGATCAGATGTAGAATGAAGGCAGGGAGGGCTACAGAAAGTTTTTATCTATACCTACAAATGGAGGTGCAACCCTTCACCAATGGCACCAGCCAGCCCTAGTGAAAGAGCAGTGAGAGAGAGGATACCCAGGCTGGGAAGGGGCTTGGTGATGGGACAATCTCCTAACAGCAGCACTGGGAAGGAGGAACCCAGTGGGTCCTCTTCACCTGAGGACCATATTGCCACCCTTCCCCAGCTGAATCCCACATTGGGATGTTTGAGACCAGGGTCATCTCAACCCTTTCTCCCTCCTGTCCTTTACAGTTTCCCCTCATGTCCCTGGTGGCTTTTAGCACCAGGAATTCATGCACATCGATATCCACTTCAATGTATATCAATCTGTTTATTGGACTTGCCCGTCTGTACTGCTATTAATTGTTGGTATTCATCACCATACCTTAACCAACGACTGCTGCCCCTGGAAAGTTGCTCCCCAGTTGACCAAGAGCTCCCAGGAGAGGCAGCAGCACAGACCCAACAAAGAACAAAAGCCAAAACACCCAGGAAACATGAACTTCCCTCAGGAAAGCAGGGGTGGAAGGGGAATCAAACAGACCTCTGCAGACCCTGAGAAGGGCCCTTTGATTTTATGGAGCTGTGTTAGTTTTTCACAACCTGTACAAGACGACCAGAACATAGGAGCTGACCTTAGGGGACACCTGGGCTGAAGAGCCTGTCTCTATTGGTGGTCAGTGGTGGAGAAGTAGAGAAAATGGCATGTGAGGTGTAAAGTGATCTTGTTCTTGCTGTATCTTTCCAGCCACTGGCATCTTGGAGAGCTCTCACCATGAGGAGGTACCCAGAACATTGTGTTAAATCTTGATGGATACATTATCCTGCAGTTTTTCCAGTTCCCTTCTTCAGCCACTTGCATTTTGGCTTCCGGGGCATCCTGCAGCGGGGACTAACACCATCTGTGCTGCCCAGAGAGGCTCTGCTTCCTGCCTTGCTCAGGTTTCCAGCTGCTACCTGGTGACCACACCTGATGCCTCCTAGTCCTTGTGTTAGGAAAATGCCTGACTCCTCATAGCTGTTCTCCTTGGCTGTACCAGCTGTGGTGCTGCAGAGCGGGAGCATGCTGCACCTGCCTCATCCCCTTGGGGCTTGGTCCTTCCTTCTGCAGGATGCCCTGATGTCTCTGCTTGCCCTTCTCTGATGTGCGGTGGTGGGGCTGTGCCTCTGCTCAGGTAGCTTGCTCCAAAGTCAGTAAGAGTGTTAACTGATGGATGGGCACCCTGCTAGTGCTGCTCAGCACGATGTCAGGCTAGACATAAGGAAGAATTTTTTTACAGTGAGGGTGGTGAAACTTGGGACCAGGTTGCCCAGAGTGGGGGCAGATGTCCCCGTCTCTAGAAACATTCAAGGTCAGGTTGGATGAGGTTGTGAGCAACCTGATCTAGTTGAAGATGTCCCTGCTTATTGCAGGGGGGATTGGACAAAATGACCTTTAAAGGTCCCTTCTGGTCCAAACCATTCTATGATCCTGTGATTCCATATCCTGCAGCCTCCTCCTGCTGTGTTGGGAGCTGCATTTCAGATGCAGAGAGCTTTGCAGGGGGTGTCTCTGTCTCAGTTTCTCTTTGCACTAAAATCCATGTGCAGCTGGGGATGGTCTCTGAGACCCATCAGCATCTCAGGGTATCTGGAGGTGATGCACTCAAACTGGGAGGGTGCAGACACTGGGGAAAGAAGGGTGGAGAAGCTGGCGGTGGGTTCTCAGCTCTGGAGTCTCCTCAGCAGGTGCAGTTGGATGCTGGGCTGAAGGAAGCAGGGTTTGGGCTGGGCTTGTGGCAGTGGGGCTCTGGAGCACCCTGGTTTGGGACACAGGGGTGGAAATGGTCTTCAGCTGAAAGAATGGGTTCCAACACATCCTACAATCTCTACCCTCCCCTGCATAGTGAAGTGAGGCCAGGACTGGGCTGCTGTGCCCAGGAATAGCCAAAAGATGCTGAGCCTGATCCCTTAGAGGTGGTGCTGGGTGTGGGAAGGGTAGGTGCTGGTGCACCCTCCCTGCCAAGGAGAGAGGGTACCCACTGCCAACTTACACTGTGCATCTGTTTGGGTTGGGAAAATCCAGCTTGAGGGCAGGTCCTAGGGGCTTTATGCCCATCCTCAAGTTCATAATCATGCTGAGGGGTTTTGTTTTGAGCTCTTGCTCTTCCAGAGTTGGTGGGCTGGGGGATGCTTTGAGCAGAGAATGCTGGGGCTGTGTGTTTCTGTATGGGCTTACACCAGACTTTCGTTAAGACATCAATAAAGACATGGGGTTGCAGGGCTGGGGGGGTCCCATTCAAAGCTGCTGCTTTGGGGCTCTGCTCTGTGCTCCCCAGAATTTGGCAGCTCAAGGAGGTCCCCACCAGAAAAGCTGGTGTGCTGCTAATTCTGTGTCAAGTTGCTATGCCCTGGGATGCAGGACCACGGGAGAGCACAGCCCTGCCCAAACCCATCCCACTGGCATGGAGGGACTGATGGGGACAGCAAGGAGGGGACATCAGCCCTAGAGACCTGGCTGGGCTGTGAGGTGGGTCCAGCAGTTCTGGTGGCAATTAGGGATCCAGGTTTCCCTGTGCAGGGCCAAGGCGTGCATGGGCAGGGAACGTCCACTACATCTTCCATGTGGGACCTGAGGGTAAGGTGGGTAGGATGTGGGCTGGCAGTGGCCTGTAGTCCCAGCAAGTTTTGGCTGCAGGATATTAGCTGAGCCCTATGGTTCTGGTGTCCCCCATTGCTCAGGAGCAGTTCCCGCCGCTCCTCCTCGAGCATCTCCAGCCTCTGTCCAGCTTCGCCCAGGCGTCAGCTCCACTATTATGTCCCCAGAAAGGGGACAAGGGGCTAAGACCTCCTCCACCCCCACGCTCCATTAACTCTGTACTGTGGGTCTATTGTGCCAGGGGACGCGCGAGGGCCGTGTCAGTGAGCAACTGACCTGCCCCAATGAGCTTCCGGTGACTCGGATGAGTTCGAGACCCTCTGGCCCCGGAGCAGATGGGGATGAAGCCTGTGCCGATCTGCTGAGGTTGACTCCTGGGGTCCTGGCCAGCACCTGACTTGTCCAGTCCCATCTGCCATGCTCTAATCTGAGTGTCTTCCCATCCATCTCCTTCCCTCACCTCCATCTCCATTTGTCTGTCTGTTCCTCATGCCTCTCTCTGTCTCTCTCTCGGCCTCTCCTAACCCCTCTGCTCTGTCAGGGAGGGACAGAAGCAGGGGGCTGCCCTCTCAGGGGAGAGGTTAGAGGGTATGGGGGCAGCTGTAGGGGGACAAGAGCTGCGGGCTAGGGACCAGGGACCGTGTCCCACTGGGTGAGTCAGGGGCAGGATGGGTCCCATGGGGCCTCAGCCTGGGCTCACTCCTTACTTTGGCTGGAGGCAGGTTGCAGTAGGGATGTCCCCAGCTGGGTTCAGGCACAGAAGGAGGTCTGTGCCCAGAAATCCAGAGCTACCAGAAGCTATCCTGTTCCCTAACATGTTCCCCAGCACTGTAGCAAGGCCAGGAACCCTCCAACCTGCCCTGCGTCTCAACCCAGAAGGGTGGGGACATAGAGGAGAACCCAGCATATCCCATAGCTCAGCTGCCCTGGGGAGACACAGCACAAGGCAGAGCTGGACAGCAGTGGGGTGGCTCAGCCCTGGGCTCCTGGTTCCCATTCCTGGGATCACACTCCTGGGCTCCTGTCCTGCTCCTTCCTGGCACCTGCAGGATTCTGACATTTCCCTGGAAGCGGCAGGCGGGAGCCACTTCTCCTCAGTCCCTGTGGTGGGGGATGGATCTTGCTTGGGCGTTTATTTTAATACATCTCTCTCTCATATCTCTCATTCTCTCCTGGTTCTCACCTCTCTTTCCCTGGCTCCCCCGTGCTCTCTTTCTGTCCGTGCCTTTCTGTCACCCTACCCTGTCCCCTCACTCCCTCCCCCCCACCCCCTCCCCCCAGGTCAAGGTCTGGTTCCAGAACCGACGCACCAAGCAGAAGAAGGACCAGAGCAGGGACTCTGAGAAACGCTCCACCGCCACCTCCGAGTCCTTTGCCACCTGCAACATCCTCCGGCTGCTGGAGCAAGGCCGGCTCCTCTCCGTCCCGGCCCCCCCCAGCCTCCTCTCACCCACCTCCAACCCCATCGGCAGTCCTACGGGCAACGGATCCAGTTTGGCTACCCCAGGAACCACCTCCCCTGGGCTCGGCAGTGGGAACAGCCCCCCAGGGCCAGGAGCCTTCAGCCTGCAGGTCCCTTCTCTGGCCTCCTCCTCCTCCTCTTCCTCC
>VZTM01008335.1:27228-68567 GCA_013400555.1 Jacana jacana
GTGGGAGTGGTGGGTGGGTGACACTAAGACAGGCAGGGATGGGTGATTGACATTGGGACAGGCAGGGGTGTCAGCGGTGGGTGGGTGACACTGGGGCAGGCAGAGGTAGGTGGGTGTCACTGGGGCAAGAATCTGGGCTCTGGTGGCCCTCCATCCCTCCGTGCCCCCTGCTTGCAGGCAGGGGTTCTGCCTCTGTTGCTGAGATGCTTGGGGAGGGCACAGGGGCTGCATGCGTCTCTTGGGAGGGCAGTGGGACTGTCGTGGGGCTGTCACCTCTTCTGGGGTCTGCAGCTGCAGGGCCTGGGGAAGGTGTCACGGCATCCCCTGAGAGCTGTGGGTTGCACACTGGGCTGCAGGCAGTCCCACAGCAGTGCTGGGGTGCCCCTCCAGGTGATGGAGCCCGTACTGACCCACTGCAGGAGGTGTAAAGTGAGTCAACAGCCCCATCATCCCTTGAGATGTGGGAGGGAGTGACCACCTGCCCCCATCGCTATCCCAGCTCTTTCTAAGTTCACCTTCCCAATGTTACTCTCTTCCTGTCCCTGAAATGGTGGAGTGATCCTGTGCGCAGGTGCGGGCCCTGTGGAGGTATCCCTGGGGTCAGCCATGCGGGCAGGGAGCTGGGGACAAAGCCTGGGCAGGGTCAGGAATGGGGACAGGGATGAGTGACTTGCCAAAGAGGTGTTTGCCAAAAGTTTCCCATGGCCAATCCCAGCACATACATGTGCTGGAGCCTGTGAGGCTGGCTGCGTCTGTCAGGGGGATGTCTGTGTGTCCATACTGCCAGGACTGTGTGCTTCACTGTGCAAACTCCCCTTACACCGCACCCATGGGTGCTGGCAAGACTGTCCTCCCTTGCGCACCCTGCTTGCAGCAGCCCATGGGACCTGTGGGCAGCACCAGGCTGCTGGCTCGACAGTGGCACCCTCAGCCCTGCTCCAGCCTGGGCAGCACCCCCATCCCACCCTGATCTCGGGCAGCCCGGCATCATGTCAGCCCCCCATTTGGGCTGTGACCCCCCCTGGCCCTGAGCAGCATGCTCAGAGGCATCAAGGACATTTGCTGCGACCTTCGTGCCTTCACTCCCAGGTCAGAATGGCTTTGCTGTCACCTCCCTCGTCCTGAGCTGGGTCGCTCCAGGCTGTCACGGTCCTGGCTGCACGCTCCCGGCACGGCTGAGCACAGCCGGCTCTGCCCGGCCACCAGCCCTGTGTTTGCTGTCAACATGGGGCAGGGAGCAATGAGCAGCCACCCATGGGTGACTTTACCTTGACTCACGCTGGGGGAGAGCCAGCCCTTGGCCCAAGGAGGGGCACTTGTTGGGCAGGGAGGGGGCTGCAGGGAGCCAAGGCTGTTTCTCATCATATTAGAGGCAGGTCCTACCTTCCCCATGTGCTCCCTGGCCCGATCCTGCAGGCACAGGCTCTCACAGCTGTACCCACTTCTTTGTGCACCCATGGGAGAGGGTCTGCAGGCTTGGGAGGGGAAGCTGCCCCTGTTACCTGTCCAGAAGGTCACAGTCTAGAGTGATGCCCCCAAGAGCAGCACCAAACAAACCTCTCTGCTGCAACTAGGAGGGGACAGGGCAGGGATCAAGGGCTGTCACTGTGGGCCCCAACTGGCGCCCATGAGGTTGTGCTTCATCCTCCCTGAGCACAGCGTGTAGCTGAGCTCCCATGGAGTCTCCTTGGGCTTTCTCCTCCCTGGAGGTCTAACTGGACTCACCTTGACTCAGCCATCCTGGCACATGGCTCCTGCACTCTTCCTGTTTTTTCAAGGCAAAAATGCCAGCTTCCAAGTTTCCTTGTGCCTGCTATGACTGCAGCCAACTCTTTTTATTTTTGAGGAAGCCATGTTATTTCCTTCCATTGCTTGGCCCCAGGAGCTGTATGGGCAGTGCCCTCTTTGCCAGGCTGGCTCTGCAAAGCCATACCTGCAGCAACCATATCCAGGCTGGGTCAGTGTCCCACCCTGGGTGTCATGTCACCACCGTCTGTCTGTCGGAGAAAGGTGGGAGAGATCTATGTGAGGAGCATGGGACCTTTACAAGCTGATGTTTTGTGTGCTGTGGGGAGCTGGGGAAGGGAGAGAGGTGGGTCCCAGAGCGTGAGGAGGCCCTTGGGACTGTCCCAAAAATGTGCTGCATAGTGAAGGTGAGGGTGGGAGACAGGAGGAGGGACTCTGACAATCATAGAATAATAGAATCATAGGTTGGAAGAGACCCTTGGGATCATCAAGTCCAACCATCAGCCCTACTCTACAAGTTCTCCCCTACACTAGATCCCTCAACACCACATCTAATCTATTCTTAAACACAGTCAGGGAATGTGGGAGAGCTGGAGAGTGTACCTGGGGGTGACATTTGGAGAGGTCTGGGGGAGTGTAGGGAGACCTCCCCCTGCATCA
This sequence comes from Jacana jacana, assembly GCA_013400555.1. NCBI lineage: Eukaryota > Metazoa > Chordata > Aves > Charadriiformes > Jacanidae > Jacana > Jacana jacana. The sequence goes on from VZTM01008335.1 coordinate 29,635, forward strand.
CGAGGTAAGAGGCAGTATGGTGCTGAGGGCAGTTGACCTGGATGGTGCCACACCACATGGTGTGCTGCATATGCCCAGTCTGGGTGGGATGGGTGTCTGTACACCCTGGATAGTGCCTGGGATGCCAGGTTGAGCTGGGCACTGTCTCTCTGCCAGGTCACTGCTGTGTGCCACCATGCCGGCTTTCCACCCCATGGTGATGCCACAGCTTCTCCCCAGCCCCAGGACTGGGTTCCCAGCTGCAATGGGTGCCTGGGGTCCTGGTGGTGTGGAATTCCAGCATGGCACTAGGCTCAGGAGTAGCTACATGATCCCCAGCTGCAGCCCAGCACCCTGACCCCTAGCCCAGCACTTGGAGCTGGGGGAAATGGGTGTGGGGGAGGGGGAGCAAGCAGGGCAGTGGGCAGGCAAGGCTGGCTGGCAGGAGCAGGCAGAGCACTGCCTGTGCTGGTCTGCTGGGGCTGGCTCTCCTGAGAGGCGGGAGAGGTATTAGCAGCTGCTTCCTGGTGCTGCAAATCCATTAGCACAAGCGAGTGGAAGAAGCACTTATCACCTCCTGGCCTTTGACTTGACCCATCTTTACGAAAAACAACCCAGGGAACAATGCCGCTGCCCGCACGTGGGCTCAGGGCCGCTGCCTGCACGTGGGCTAGCAGGCTGCTTGTGCAGAGTGGGGTGCCCCACGCCCTGCCCCACAGCACAGCGTGGCCCCACAGTGCACTTTAACCTCACCAAGAACAACCAAGGAGTGGCTCAAGGGCTGTGCTGCAAGGGGATGGATGGATGGATGGATGGATGGATGGATGGATGGATGGATGGATGGATGGATGGATGGATGGCAACAGTTGTGCCATATGATTGCAGCCTTGGAAGAGGAGTTTGGTGAGATGTGTCTCAGCTTCTCCTCTACTGTGTTCCCACCAGCCTGTTAGCTGTGATGCTCATCTCCTGATGGGTCTCTGTGCTGGGCCTGGGCATGGTGCTGCCACTGGGCTGGGGACTGTGCCTTGCCTTTGGGAGCTGTGGCCGGTGAGGTTTTGGATGTGACACTGCTGCTGGGGACACGGGAAACAGGATGAGAGGGACCAGGGAGATCCCCAAGCCCTGGGTACCCCAGCACATCTCTTCTTAGGGGCTGCTGCTGGACAGGAGCTGGGTGCTGTGTTGAGATGTGCCTCTCAACCCAGGTCCCTCCAGCCTCTGGGGAGCTGCGAGGGGCTTGTGGGGCTCAGCACTGAGTCACCAGAGAGAGGAACATTTAGTTGTCCAGTCCCTTTGGTTTGTTCCCTGCCTTTGCCCAGAAACTTGGATTCAGTTTCAGACCTGAGATTGCTCACTTGGGGTGCGACCCTGAGTCACAGCTTGGCAGAGCCTCAGTGGAGGAGTCCAAATTTAGCTCCATGAAAGCCTTGTGAAGGGGTCCCAGGAGCCCTGTCAGCTGCAGCAGAGCCTGGGGCTGCATGGTGGGGATTGGAGAGGGAGGAGATGGTGGCATTGGGAAGGGTACCATCCAGGGGACAACTTGGCCCTGTGGGCAGGTGGAGGAGCCCATGGAAGGGGCTTACACCCATTTCCTAAATGAAACTGGATTTTTTTTCATGTATATAAACATGTGGACTGCCTGTCCCTCAACAGAGGGAGGTTGCTAGTGATGGAGTCCTTGCTGCTCCTGTGGCCCTTTTCCCATCTCATAACTAAGTGTCTCTGCTGGCACCTTGCCCCTTTTCTAGCACTGCTGTGGCAGCATCCTAGCGGAGTTGGGCTGACGTCCTTGGTGTTACTATAGGAGATGGTGACCACCATGAGTTCATAGGATTGGCAAAGGGGCTGGCAGGTTCCCGGGGACCGCAGCCGTTGCATGTCCATGTCCTGCTGCTGTCCCAGCCTGGGCAAGCTCCTAGACTCATGGAATCATTCAGGTTGGAGAAGACACCACTCTTTCTGGGAACACCTCTTTCCTAATGTTCAGCCTAAACCTACCCTGGTTGTGTCTGTTCCCCGTGCTCCAGCCCCAGGTTGCAGAAGCCATCCATCCTCCCACCCCAGAAGTAGGATCCTTGGCACCCCACGCTCCATCCCACCAGAGTGGGATGCTCTGCCCCGTGGCATGACGGGATCCCCTCGCCCTGCAGTCCTACTCTCCATCACTTCTCCTTTCCTCCTGGGGCCGTCTCCTCCCCTCAGCCTCTGGAAAGCCCTCAGCCCAGCTGGTGCCTGGATCACCCGCCCAGGGCCAGGGTCCGGCAGCCTTGCTCCTCGCCGCCCCGCAGACCCCCCCACCCCGGGTCCTGTTTTGTCTGACAGAAAATGTGACAGCAAGCCCAGCAATTTTTTTTTTTCTTTTTTTTTTTTTCCTTGGGTTGGCTTGTTTGGTTCACGCTCGGCTGATCCTGCCATTCTTTGCCTTTCCTCACATGACGTGCAGGTGTGTATGGGAACCCTCGGCCGGCCGGGCCCTAATTAGTGGCATAGAGTGCGACCCCCTGCCGGGCTTTTCACCGGCTCAGCCGGGCTGGGACAGGCCGGTGGGTTTGACAGCGCGGCACAAAGTGACACATGGCACAATGGGCAGGTTGCGGAGGGGGAAAGCGGTCACTTAGGGACTGTCGGAAAAGTCCCAGGACTGCCCCGGGGCTGCCGTGCTTGCCACCCGGTGCAGGATGAGGCTGCTGGGTGATGCATGGATGATCTCTTGGGGGACGCTCAGCGAGGTGCATCCTGCCATTCCTGGAGGATGGGTCACCACCGTGGTTCCTGTGCTGGGGGTGGGCAGGGCCGAGTGGCATTTGGAGCTCAAAGTTGCCATCAGGGTTGGATTCATGCCCCATCCTGGGAGATGGGCTGTGACACCTCAGGCATCAGCCTGGCCCAGCATTTTGGTTGAAAATTAGGCATACAGGTGATGAAACGGGGAGCCACATGCAGAGGCAACACAGGACACATCCAGCCCAACCTGGAGCAGCCCACAGCCACCCAGCACACCCAGACCCCTCTGCCCCACAGGGTGTCCACTGTCCCTTGCCATGGGGTGCCAAGTATGGGGCAGTGCAGTTAGACCCCCACTCCATGAGCTGGGGGATGCTGGCGACCTGTCCTGGTGCCCCAGGATGGCTCAGGACTGGCTCCAGACCTCCTGAGGTGCCTTCATCCCTAATCTTGCTCTGGGCTGGAGGGCAGAGAGTTTGGGGGATTTGGGGGCTATTTATGAGTCTTGTTTCCTTTCTTTGCTCCTACTCGATTGCCCTTCAGCCCACTCCATCCCATGTTTCAGCCTGAAGATGGGAGAGGGTGCTGGAGGCTCCAATGGCCGCATGCAGACTCCAGGACTGTAATTTGGGGTAGGGGATGTGCAAAGCCCATCGGTCAAGGTGACCATTGCTGTGCAGGCAACAAATTTGTCCAAAATCAGCCTCCATCACTTCTGTGGAAAATATAACAACCTCAGCGGGTTTTTGCCAGCTTCCATGCCCTGGCTAGGGCTGGAGGAGGATGGCGTTGGGTCTGCATCCATCCCCTCGCTGTGGCAGATGGCAGGTCCTGGGAGATACCGTCACTTCCAGAGGTCGGGAGCAAGCCCCCATTGCACTTTGGAGCAGAGCCCTAAGGCGTGTGTCGGGCTGGGGGAGCCGGCAGCGATGCCCAGGCTGGGGCAGGGGGCTGGGGAGGGCAGGGCTGGTGAGTGGTGGGAGCAATTAGCGGCGGGTGTAGTTGGGTCGGGTCCTCTTTGTCACCGGGGGCCCTTTCCCCCCCCTCCGGCTGCCGTGGTGGTTAGTAGTGCGTGAGTGTCAGGGCTAACGGAGATTGCATCTGACAGGAGCTGTGAATTTGGGGCTGGGGGTGTGGAAAGGCCANCTCCTCCCCCCAGCTTGTTCATAACAGCTCAACGTCTTAATTATCTGAATTAGTGCTTTCCGGTAGCAGGGGCTCCCCCTCCTCCGCCCAGTTCCTCCCCATCCCTTTCCTCCTCCTCCTCCTTCTGGGTCCCTCCAACCCTGAGGCCATTTGGTGGGCTGTCACTTGGCATTACAGTCGTGATTTCCCTCTCTGTCGCGATAGAGCCCTGTGCACCGCAGAGATGGGCATGAGCGAGGGGGCTGGAGTGATGCAACAAGTGCCGGGCAGGGCAACTCCAGCACCAGCTTTGCCACAGTGGCCGGGGCTGGCGAGCTTTGGGGCAGGCAGAGGCTGGGGGGGACAAAGCCTCGGGGCTGCCCTGTTTGTGAAGCTGGAAGCTGCAGGTTCTTTTGTAGAAAATGAGATTTTTTTGCAAAAATATCCCCCACACGAGATTATTTTTTAAATAATATCGGCTGGGGTGTTGTTCTGCTTTGGCACAGAAAGGAAAACGGAGGCTGAAGGGAGCCCCCCCCCCAGGACAGCTGGCGAGGCGAAGCCCATGTGAGTTTTGTAAGATGAAGAACAGGGAATTGTGGGGCAGCATTTTTTCCTCACCTTCCTAATAATTTCTCCGTGACCAGCTCTGTCTGTCTGTCTGTCTGTCCATCCTCTGGAGGCCCAGCCTCCAAAAAGCCTTTTTTTGCTGGATGAAGTGGCCAAGTGCTGGGGGCTGCCAGGGCTGTGGACCTGGAGATCTTCAACTCCCCCCCTGGATGGGGCACTTGGAGTGGCTCCACATAACCTTGCTTAAGAAGAGCTTGGACCATGACACCTCCAGAGGTCCCTGCCAACCTCCACCATACTGTGACTCCGAGAGCAAGCCCAGATCATCATCACTGGAGTTGGAGGTGACATTGCAGAGCTGTGTAGCCAGGCGCAGACCCTTAGGTTACATTTCTCCCTCTTTTCTGGAGATGCTGATGGTGTTGCCACCACCCCAAAATCCATCCTCAAAACAAAGTCGTGGTGAGGAAAGAAGGGGATCCAGTGACAGCAGAGGGCAGCTCCTTTGCAAACAGATAGGTGTGGTCAGAGAAGAGCATGTGGGAAAGCCAGCACTGAGACCCTGCGCTGCCAGCGACCCCCCACAAGTCTGGGCAACCTTCCCTGCCTCAGTTTCCCCAAGAGGAAATGAGAGGAATAGTGCTTCCATCCCTAAGTGATGGATGGAAGGCTAAGATATGTGTATATATATATGTTATTTAAAGGTAGGTAGGTGGATGGATGGATGGGTGGATGGGCAGGACAGGCAGAAAGCCTGGCTGATGATCCAGTGGCACAGACATAGGGCACTAAGCAGTGATGTCGGAGGGTCCAACATTCTTGGTAGAAGAAGATAGCTGGTTCTGTTGGGAGGGAAGCCAGGAGGGTCCAAAGGGGGCTGGCAAACATTGGATCTAGACTGGAGACCACCATGCTTGAGGGAGAGGGACGAGCCCTGTGGCCTGGTCCCACGTGGGTGGCTCCCCAACAGCTGGGGCTGCAGAGACATGGGGAGAGAAGAAAAGAGCCCAACAAAACCTCCCAGGGGAAGGGAAGCAGGCGAGGCGGCGGCGGTGGATATTTGTGAAGGAGTTGGAAGGGGAAATAAAAGGCAGAATGGTCACTTTGGGAATAAAGGAGACAAAAGGCGAGGAGGTTGGCGGCAGAGAGCCGGCTCCTGGTGTGCCAACCCCCCAGGCTGCTGAATGGGCAACCAGCAGGAACTGGGCGTAATTGGGTAACGGGGAGAAGGCTAATTGCAAAAATGGTAGGGATTACCAGCACGGCCAGCACCTGTGTTGGGGCATGGGCCAGGCAAGGGAAGAGGGATGCTGGAGCCTGGTTGTGCTGCCAGGGGTGGGTGCTCTCCGACGTGGGATGTGGCCAGCGAGAGGCAAACAGGACCTGTCCCCCACAAATGAATCTCCTGGAGCTGGTCCAGCCAGGCTGCTGAGCATGCATGTGGTTCCAGTTCCTGCACCTACAGAGCTGTGCCAGTGCTGGTGTCACCAGAAGGGCGACTGGGATGCTGTGGCCTGGGGACCGGTGTGACCTGCATGCCACTGCTGCGACGTGGACCATCCATCCCCACAGCCAAGGAAAGGGAGACCGGCAAGCTTGCCAGCTGGCCTGGCCTCTCCAATCCTATTAGGATCGTGAGTAAATCAGAGAGCCTGGTGTGAGAAGAGAGGGCAGAGGGATGAAAGGGCCCGGCGGGGTCAGCAGAGCTAGGCCCTGCCATGGCAGGCGGTACGGCGTTTGACGCATCGGTAAAATGATCAAGGAGCGGCTTAGAGCCGGATCAGTTCCCCAGCACCTGCACTCGCCTGGGAAGCTGTGCCCAGCCCTCGCTCTCCCCCAGCCTCAGGGACCTTCCTCTTCTTCTTCCCCTTGTACATCGGTTCATCCCCAGTTGTCACCCTTGTGCTTAACGTCTGAGGTGCCTCCCTGCCCCACAGTTGTCCCTGGGGTCTTCATAGTGACTTTGGAGAAATCACATCCCCAGCATCCTAATTTCCTTGCCCAAATACAGCACTGTGTAAGTCCCTGGTGCCCTGAGGTTTCATCCAGAACCGTGGGGTCCCAGGCCAGCACCCCATGGCAGCCGAGCAGTGCCACCCTGCAAGCAGGACCAGGCTGAGTGCTCAGAACTCACCTTGGCAGTGATAGCTCCAAAAGCTCATCCTCCTGCTCAGCGACATCCAGCTGGGGTTGTCCATCATGGGGTCTCCCCTGGGGACTCGGGGCTGTCATGGTAAAGGGGCAGCTCTGCTGATGTGCTGCTGGCTGGAGGCAAAGGAAGGTAGAAAGGCAGTGGGAGACAGCAGGGCTGTGCCCATCACACGGCACCTGGGCTGCTATCTCTGCTTGTGGCTGTGGTTTTTGGAGGATGAGCTGTCTGTCCTTGGGCTGTAGGCAGAGCGGGCAGTCTGCTCCATAGCAGCGTGGCTGGGATGGTGGAGGATCTGCTGGAGTGAGTGGGGCAGAGGCTGCTGTGGAGGTGGGGTGGACGGGGAAGAGCCTGGTGAGATAGTGATGCCTTGCTGGAAAGGGAAGCAGGACCTGCAGGAGCTACTGGAGTGGCCAGCAGGTCACCAGGCTGTGGTGCCACCTTTCTGGAGCAGCTGTGACACCAGGATGGAGCTGCCCAAGGCTGTGGAGCTCCCCTGGTGCTGCTTGGATGGGGTTTAAGTCAGGGAAGCTGGGGAATGGGGAAACATTGCTTATCCTGGGTCTGAAAACTGCCTGTTGTGGTGGCAACCTCGGTTGTGGCATCCCAGCTTAGCCTGTGGGGGCACCTCGGGAAGGGGAAGCATCCCCCAGGCTGGTCTGGCTGCTGTGCTGTCACTGGACATGATGGCAGGAAGCCACCATGGAGCAGAGCCATGCCATGGTGGGATGCGATGACATATACCTAATCCTGCCTTAACTGCACTGCAGGCAGTGTTTGGTGAGGGACGGCGGTGACAGACTGTGAACCAGTGTTGTGTGGGGACAAGGGAGCCACCAGGGTCTCTGCAGATGAGGGTGGGGGTTCCCGCAAGTGGGAGAAGGTGATGGTCCATTTTTTTGGATGCTTCTCCCCCCCCAGTCTGTGCCATCCACAGCCTCGAGCTCCTTCCTGCCTGGGCAGGATGTGGCTCTTGTGACTTACTAAACCACAAAAGGTTTTTTATTGTTGGGTTTATTCTTTAAGCAAAATTTTGGTGTAATGAAAAACTGCACTTGGAAAGGGAAAATACTGACTTTTGCAGAAAGTCTTTCAGTTTGCTGGCCAGGGCAGGCTGCCACTGCTGCCACACTCCTGGCTTTAAGCATCCTTCCTTTCTGCACATTTATTTCTATTTAAATGTTTTATATGAGCTGAAATTAAATTCATTTAGTAAAAACAACGTTTCCTGCAGGAGGGATGTTCTGTGTCTTCAGTTAAGCAGCTGCCAGACCCATCGTCTGTAGCTTGGATAAGGAATGGGATAGATGGGATGGCAGGAATGGATGGTACTGGGGTGGGACAGATCCTGCCCTGCCAAGGCTGTACCCACCCCCACCCCCCCCCAGTGCCCATGGTTTGGGGGTGATAATTCCAGGAGCAGGGTGGGAGCATCCCTGACTCCAGGAGCTGACAGTGTGTCCTTCCACTCCAGCCTACAAGACTGTGTGCGGTGTCAATGGGCCACTGGTGGTGCTGGACAATGTGAAGGTAGGAATGTGTCTGCCGGTGGGTGCTGAGGGAACCCCTCGATGGTGTCACTTTGGGCTATGTGGGGACCACCATGCTGTCCCTGCCTGGGCTTGGCTGCCAGTCCCCCTCCCAGTCAGAGAGGGTGCAAGGGGGGAGGGTGTCTCTGGTTCCCTGTTCCCTGTCCTCTGTCCCCTGGGCTGTCCCCTCCTCTCCAGGGTCTGTCAGCCAGCTCCGAGCTCCCTCCTCTGGACACGGCTGGCAGCAGAGCCCGTGTGCCAGCTTGCACACATGTGTGGGCATGCAAGTGCATGTGTTGTGTGTGCACAGTCATGGGGACGCGTGTGAGAATGGGTAGCTCTGTGTGTGCTCTGCCTGGGTGCCCTGCACTCGTTCCGTGTACCTCTGCAACAATCTACCTGCTGTCCCCTGCCTCCAGCTCCTGTCTGCTGACCCCTGTGCCCCTGCCAAAGCTCTGGCTCCTGTTGCCAGTCCCCTGTGTTCCTGACAAGGCTCTGATTCCTGTCCCCTGTGCCCCTACCCATGCTTGGCTCCATATGGGACCCTGGTCTGAGCAAGACCACGTTATGAACCCCAGTTTAGCCCACCCCCCCAGCATTAGGTGGGGGGTGGTACCCTGCCTGTTCCTGCTCCCAGAGCTGGTACTGGGTTCACTTGGGTGGGCGCTGGGGGTCTCTCCTGCATGGCCCAGGCAGCCAGGACCCTCTGAAGGGCTTTGTTGGCCGGTGGCTCATTTCCATGGCCCCTTTCATGCCAAGCCCGGCAGGATGGAAATTAATAAGCTCAATTAAAGAGCCAGATCGTGGCAGGCGTTTCCTTTGCTTTGTTGTCTTTTATGCAAAGGTCTTTACAGAAGAATTAAAGTCCAAAGTTCAGAGCACCAGAGCCAGCCCTAGTGGCTGTGAGCGAGGAGGAGGAGAATATGGAAGAGAGCACAGAGTGTGCTGAGCAGGCAGGGCTGGGCAGGTGTACTCGTGGGGTGAACCCCATTGGATGTTGTCCCCAGAGCAGGACCTGTCCCTCAGTCAAGGAGCTGCAGAAAAGTCCCTTCCATCCACCTTGGGAATCTTGGCTGGGTGGGGGGCCAGGGAGGTCAGTAATTGTCCCCGGGGGGGGGCTACAGCCTTTGTACCCCATGGGTGCTGGGTCCTGCGTGCCCCTCTGACTGCTCTGGCTCACCTTGGCTGATGTGAGGTGCTGTCAGTGTGATCCCTGACTTAACCTTTGGGGGGGATCTGGAAGCTCCCTGGGATCTCAGATGGCGTGGGCTGGTCCCACAATGGACTGGCAATGGGGAGGTCCCTGAGGGGTCCCCAGTGGATACCACCAGCTCCAGGGGGTCTATCCAGGGTTGTGGACGTGGTTTGGCAGGCCCTCAGAGGCACTGCTTTGTGCAGGTGATGGTTCTATCTGCTTCTGGTAGGGAGAGGTGTTTGAATTTGGTAGTTGTCAAGCTCTGGGAAGCCTGGTGTGTCTGAGAGCAGCCTTTGGGGACAGGGGCCACCTTGCAGTGTTGAGGAAACTGAGGTGTGGCGCAGTGCCACAGACTGGAGCACACTCTTGGATGGGGCAGGGGCAGGCAGCACTTTCCCCCTTGCACCACCTCCTTCCCCCAGCCACCTCCTGGGCTGGTGGCTCTGCCTACACATGCCTGGCATGGCAGGTGCTGCTTGTTGGTGTTGGCTGCTGAATGCCCCCCACTCCATGGTGTTCAGTGTCTGCAGGGAGCACAACCCCCCCGACCACAGGAGGGGAAACTGAGGCAGCACTGGCAGACAGGCAGGGCTGGTGGGCAGGGGCTACAAGGGGCGTTCTGGGGGGGAAGCAGAGGAGCCTCCCCCCCCGCCACCGACCCCTCTCACCCTGACTCTGTCCCTACAGTTTGCCCAGTACGCCGAGATCGTGAACTTCATGCTGCCCAATGGCACCAGCCGCAGCGGGCAGGTGTTGGAGGTGATGGGCTCCAAAGCCATCGTCCAGGTAAGCCCAGCCCGGCAGGGATGTGGTGGGACGGGAGGATGCACAGGCGCTGCATGGCCTGGGGCTCTGTCCCGGGGTTGTGTCCCCCTCCAGTGGTGGCTGCTGCAGCTAGCAGGGTCCTGTCGGTCTCTTGTCCCAGCTCTCCCGGTGTGGCACGCTGAAGGATGGGTATCCTGGGTCAGGCAGTGTCCTGCGACATGGCTCCTTGCTGGCCCATGGCCCTTCGTCTTAAGCATGGGGAGCTGCACCCAGGCTGACAGGGTGGCACTGGAAGGACATGGAGCTGGTTTCTGTGCCAACCCTTGTGCCAGCAGCTCAGGGCAGGAGTGTCTGGGTGCCAAATTCAAAGTGATGACATCTGCACAACTTCAGCAGAATGTAGGGGCTAGACATGAGCATGACCCCTGTGCATCCTGCTGTGTCTCCTCTCATTGCCCAAACTCCCCTCCCAGGTCCTCCCTGTGTCCCCACCAGACAGAGGTTGGTTGGGTGATACTGCAGCCTACTTGGGACACCCCATCCCTCAGCCCCACACCCTCCCCATCGGCCTCCCTGGGCTGCCTTCCGCTCCATCCCAGCAGGAAAACTTAGGACCCTCCTGCCATCACCCCACAGCCACCAGCCCTCTGCAGGGCCAGCACTGGGGCAGCTAGCAGGTTGGTTCCAGGGGTGCCTGGAGTGGGCCAGCTGCCCCCCCTAAACTGGGGCAGCCAAGCAGTGGGGTTTCACCATGAGCACTGGGGCCATTTGCATCTGTCCTGCCCAATTAGCCCGGATCCCCCCCTAATCAGCCATCCCAGGGCTCGGGGTAGCTTCACAGCCGACCTGGCTGGGGTTCAGGCTGGCCAGCTGCCAAACTTTGCTCCTCTAATACTGCCTGGACCTCTGCAGCGCCCTTTTAATCCTATTAGGGAGTCAGCCTCAGGAGGGAAAAAAAGGGGAAAAAAAAAACCAACAAGTTTGGAAAAAAAAAATGTTTAACAAAAAAAAGAAAGAGAGTCTTTTTTCAGAAGCAGCTTTGTTGGGGGCTGACCTGCACGCACCTGCATGCACCTGGGTGCTGCGGCCATCACCTGCCCTCGTGCCTGCCGGCCCCCCCGCTCGCCAGCTACCCCCCCCCCCAGCTTTTCCCAAGCTGGCCCTTCTCCCAGGGGCCACACGGCTCTAATTAAAGCAGTGATCTGGAGGTTAATTAATACAAATGGTGTCAAATATTATACGGATCAAAATGCCTTTGGTTTCCTTGCCCTGCCCGAGGCCCTTCTGCTGTGCTCATTGCATTAACGAGAGTGTTGTCCCTCCTCCCCTGCTCCCCCACTTCCCCCCGAGCTGAAGCCCCTCAGAAGGGAGTTTTCTTAACCCCAGGATTTCTCTCCCTCTTTTATCACCTCGCCCTGACGGGTTTTTCGGGTGAGCGCGGATCACGTCACCTCCCTGTGGAGAGCCCGGCTGCCCCTGAGCCCCCCGGCCTCTGTGTCCACTAATCCCCGCTAATTGCCACCCACCCGCCTCTTGCCCTGGGGTCTCCGCAGGTGTTTGAAGGAACATCTGGGATTGACGCCAAGAAGACCTCCTGCGAGTTTACTGGGGACATCCTTCGGACCCCTGTTTCTGAGGACATGCTGGGTAAGCCCAGCCCGCTGCTGAGCCCTGACACATCTCAGTGCATGGATGGTGGGGAAACCCAGATGCGGGTAGCTGAGGGGGACAGGCAGTTTGAGGGTATTGGGGTCTCAGGGTTTAGTCCTGCTGCTGCCAAGGGGCTGAGCCACATCCCTAAGCATGCTCTCTGATCCTGGGAGAGTCACATCCAGTGTAGAGAGATGGTGATGGTCACCCTCTTACAGGGCTAAAACACACGCCTGGGCTCACTTTGCCCAGTTATGCCAGGAGAAGAAGCTTGAGCTGGACTGGGAGGAAGTTTGCTGGGTGAGGACAGGTGAAGTTCAGCCCAGGGTCATGACATTAGCACTCACATTACCTTGACCTTAGGGGAGCTGGGGGCTGCTCAGCATCTTCCCTGTCCATGCTCTGAGGTGTGGACAGGTGTGAGGACCCATGAGGGGACTGGCTGGGCACCCCATGGGGACACCCACCCGGGCAGAGCTGGGTGCTGGGAGATCCCCATGGCCTCAAACAGCCTTCCCCAGGGCTGTTCTAGCTCAGTCCAAGGCCCTTGCCTTACCCCTGCCCCAGCTGTGTTAAAGGCTCGTGGGAGTCCCACTGCCCCCAAAGCAACCCCAGGGGCTCACAGAGGTCACAGCTGGTGATGGTGGTTGCTCAGGGTCCGGGTGGAGGGACCTCGGCTGAAGCACGGTATCGCTCCCCGGTCGGGGGCCGAGTGTCTCCTGCAATCTCCTTCCCGTCTCTGCCAGCAGCACGAAACCCGGGCAGAGCCCTGCCTGCAAAGGGCAGCGGTAAAGGGCAGCCTGTCTGGGAGGGGGCAGGTGTCAAGCACTGTACGGCACCATGCGGTGACGGCCGGACAGGTCTCGGCTCCCCAGCAGCCGGGTGGGAGCCCCCAGCTCCTTTCCCAGGCAGGGTGCCCCTGTCCCCATGCGAGGGTCTGGGCATGAGTCCCCCGGGGAGGGGACAGGGGCTGGGCAGGGGGGTGTGCAGAGTCTGCCCAGGGCTGGCACTGCTGCCCCCCACTCAAGCCTCCCTGCCCTGGCTCGAGGGTGGTTCCCCTTCCTCCCCCCACAAACCGGGCTGGGGGTTCCACGGGTGCATCATCCCCTCCCTCGCCTCTGCCGCTCTGTGCCACGGCGCTGAATTAAGCCGCTGTGTGCCGGCGAGACGTGGGTACCCAGCGAGCGCCAAGGTTACTGACCTTTCATGCTCCGTGCTCCTGCGCCCCGGCCCTGCCATCAGCTTGATCTGCTCTGACAAGGGCGATGCTTCTCTGACCCTGCTGGGGACCAGAAGAAAGTCCCATAGGGGCAGCAGTGGCACACGGGGGTGGCAGGGGTTGGGGGGGAACACAGTGTGGCCAGCACACCGGCTTCACCACTATCGATCTGGTGGCTCAGAGACGGTCGGTGAGGCTGAGCATGAACGGTGATGCAGCAGGAGCATCCTACCCCCCAGCTCCCCAGAACCGGTAGCGGGGAGTGCGGGAGTGTCTCTCAGTGTCACCCCACCTGCACAGGGTCCAGGGATCCCAAGGGGGAGGTGATGGTTGGTGGCTTGGATGGCTTGTGGAAGTCTCTGGGGACCTGGCTCTGTGTGATGGCATTTTCCTACCCTGGTGACTGTGGTGTCACCCAGCCCTCGGGGGACATGCTTCCATCCCGCCCCATGCAGTGACATGGGAACACCTTGTCCCTTAGCAAGGGGGGCTGGGGTACACAGCCCTGAGACTGGGAGTGCCTGCAGCATGTCTGGGTGAAAAATCCTCTGCTCCTCGCCTGCAGGCACCCAGTGCTAGTACCCGCGTCCTCTCTGGGGCACCTGAGGCAGCTGGGCTACCCTGTGGCATCCATGGGTTCACTCCACTTCCCAGATTTCCCTATGGTCCGGGGGTGTGCTGCACAGGTAGCCATTGCTCGAGGGGCAGGACAGTCCCCAAGTGCCCCCACATACTGTGGGGAGCTCGCAGGGAAACTCCAGCTGGAGTGCAGGCCTTTGGTCTCTGAAGCTCTGCTGCCTGCACTGGCACACGGGACTGGGAGCAGGATGGAGACCCTGCCCCACAACTACAGGACGGGCAGCTGCCTGCCCACAGGGCTCTGCACCGGGCAGAGTCACCCTTCCCAGCTGGTGACTTCAGTGAGGGACCAGCAGCTCTCTCCTTGCAGGTCGGGTCTTCAATGGCTCTGCCAAACCCATCGACAGCGGTCCCCCAGTGATGGCCGAGGACTTCTTGGACATCAACGGTGATGGCTCTGGGCATGGCATTGCTTCCCAGGCTCCTTATACCAGCTGTGGGCGATGCGGGAGGGTCTCAGGGGTGGGATAAGGCTGTGGCCTGCTGGCCAGAGCAGCCCCATGGTGTCACCACCATCCCAGCTCCATGGAGGGTGTCCATCTGTCCCCAATGGCGTAGCCCTGGGTGGGAGTATGGGTGCAGAGGTGGTGTCAGTGGGCCCATCCCACCTCAGGGCTGGTGCTGGGTGACTGCACTGGTCCAAGAGTGTGCTTCTTCCTTAGCTTTGGAAGCTCTTGACTAAGTTTTGGCACCAGCTGAGATGACTCTTCCATTTTGGGGTGCCTTATTCCCTCTCCTACTCCAGGCCAGCCCATCAACCCCCATGGCCGCATCTATCCTGAAGAAATGATCCAGACTGGGATCTCGCCCATCGATGTGATGAACAGCATTGCCCGGGGCCAGAAGATCCCCATCTTCTCTGCTGCTGGCCTCCCCCACAACGAGGTGGGTTCCTATGGGGTGCTGAGACCCTGACACAGCCCCACCAGCAGGTAGAGGAGAAGGAAGATGATGGAGGAGGCAGCATGGAGGGGTTTGGGAGGGCTGGAGCCTTACTCCTGAATCTTTCCTCCTTTCCCTGCTGTACTCTGCTCACTGTGAAAGGCCAGACCCACTTCTTGGGGTGTCTTTTGTGTTCCCTGACACCCCCAGCCACACAGGGTGATGAATTAGTGCACACAGGAGAGGGGGAGCCCATGTTGCCTTGTGCCTCAGTTTCCCCATCTTCACAGCAAGGTGATAAAGCAAACTCTGTTACGCCAAGAGCTGGACTGGGTGGGGAGAGGTGATCTGGGCTGGTGTGGGGTGCCTGAGACCCTGGGATAGGGGGGCTCAGACCACCCCATGGCCCTGCATGTGTGGCCAGAGCAGGAGGCACTAGAAATACCAGCCTGATCCATGGGCACACCAGCATGGTGGATGGGCAGTGCCATCCTGGCACAGGCAGCAATGTGGTGGGATGGAAAACCTGTTCTGACAGATGAGGAGCGACAGAGGAGTGTGACTATGGTCGAGTCAGGACCAAACATGATGGGTGCTGTGCCATAGCAAGGGGTCATGGCTGGCTGGTGCAGGGGAAAGCCCTTGCTCCTTCCCAGCCCACAGGACTGGGTACCCACCTTCAGGTGGGTGGGCATCTAGGGGTGTTGGTTCCTGCCCTGGGATGCTCCCTGTTCTACTGGTTCCTATTTGTCCCATCTCCATCCCTGCCACCCCATGCTTCTCACTGCCACAGGAGCCATATCCTGGTCCCAGGGAGGGCTGTGGGCCTTCTGGGGGTTACTTGGCCATGGGTACTGGCCGCATGCTGCCCGGTTGTCCCTGTCCCACTGCAGATAGCTGCACAGATCTGTCGACAGGCTGGTCTGGTGAAGAAGTCCAAGGATGTAATGGACTACCATGAGGACAACTTTGCCATTGTCTTCGCTGCCATGGGGGTGAGTTGGTCCCAGGACAGGACAGCCCAGCTGACCTCAGCAAAGCCTGTTGGTGGGGAGCCCAAATTGCATGGAATGTGTGGGCAACCTTGCTGCCACCTCCCTGCATCTCCTTGTCTCCTGTCTGCCTCAGTTTTCCCATGCGTCCCATCTCCTGCTGACCAGCTTTTCCTCCCACACGGGCAGGTGAACATGGAGACAGCTCGCTTTTTCAAGTCAGACTTTGAAGAGAATGGCTCCATGGAGAACGTGTGCCTCTTCCTCAACCTGGCCAATGACCCCACGTGAGTGACCCCATGGCTCCAGCACATGGCTGTCCTCTTCTTTTCCCTCCTTCTTCTCCTTTGTCCTCCCTCCCTGCTGGCGTCCTGATCCATCCAGGGTGGATCAAGGTGCAGAAACAGCCAGCTGGGTGCAGCTGTGGGTCATTAAGGTCCTGCCATGCATTCAACCCCAGAGACTGTAGGTCCCTCTGCTCCCCAGGGGTCAGCCCTTCTCCTGGGCACTGCGAGCCTTGTCCTGAGCAGCAGAGGGGGGCTGCAGAAGTTGCCTGCCAGGACATCCCATACTGCACAGTGCTGAGTCCCTTTAGTCTCCTCCATGTGCCCTCCTGGCATGCCTAAACCTGCCCTCATACTGGGATGGGGGAGCAACCTCCAGTGTGGTCCAGTGAGGGGCACCCTGGGAGTGCAAGGGATTGCACTGAGCATGCTCTGGACTATGGGGCTGGGGGACCCCACTGTGGCAGGGCAGGGGGCCTACCCTTTTTGGGGCAGGTGTGGCTATGCTGAGCTCTGGCCACTGAGCAGCCCAGTGGGCAACAAATGGGCACAGGAGCTGGCACTGGAGTTGTCCAACTTTTGAGTTCCATGTCCCTTCCTATAGTGGCTGGGAGCCGATGCCCTGGGTGGGCAATGGGTGCTACCCTCATCCTCCCTGGCCAGCAACCTGTCCCAGCTTGAGGACCTTGAGAGCAGGGGTCCCTCCCAGTCACCCCTGCCAACAGCCTGGCATACTGCAGGGACACCATGGAGCTCAGCACCAGACAGGCACCTGTGAACCTCCATGGATGCTCTGGTGGAGGGGTAGTGTGGGATCTTGGGGTACCCACCCTGTCCCTTCTTCTCAGGATCGAGCGGATCATAACCCCCCGCCTGGCCCTGACCACTGCCGAGTTCCTCGGCTACCAGTGCGAGAAGCACGTGCTGGTGATCCTGACGGACATGAGCTCCTACGCCGAGGCCCTGCGGGAGGTCAGTGCATGTCCCCCAGGATCCACTCCAACCCCCTATGTCTTCCCCAGGTGGCCAGAGATAAAGACTGACCTGTTGGGGTGAATGGAGGGCCCAGGATGCTTGAGGTCTCTGGCATACTTGGGATGCCTGAGGTGCTCAAGGTGCCCAGGGTGCTGGGGGGTGCTTGGGATGCCCAGGATACTTGGGGCACTTGGGATGCCTGGAGTGTTCGGGGTGCCTGGAGTTCTCAGGGTGCCCAGGGTGCTGGGGGTGCTTGAGCCCCCATCCAGCACTAATGCCAGCCCCCTCTATCCCGCAGGTGTCCGCTGCCAGGGAGGAGGTGCCTGGCCGCCGCGGCTTCCCTGGCTACATGTACACTGATCTGGCCACCATCTATGAGCGGGCTGGGCGCGTGGAGGGCAGGAACGGCTCCATCACGCAGATCCCCATCTTGACCATGCCCAATGATGGTCAGTGGCCTTGGGGGATATGGAGGGTCCCCACAGGGTGTGCTGTGCTACCACTGCGCTCGCACTGTGAAAGCACAGGGCTTGGAAAGACCAAATAATTTTATTTTAACAAGTTTTGGGGGAGCTTGTGGGATCTGTTGGGGAAGTGAAGCTTGCTGGGATGCTTTAGAGCTATTTTTCCCCCCGTAAGTCATCCCTCTGCCCCCTCTAGCCAGAATAGAGTGCTGAGTTTCAGCCAAAGGATGTGGTTGGGGGTAGACTCAGACTTGAGGGGCATGGTGGGGGTGCAGGTGCGGATGTGGGAGTGCACACACGGGCAAGTCTAAAACAGGCGGTCCTCTGCCTGGTGATGGGGAGGGGACTGACTCTTATTCACAGCTGAAGGCTGGTACACCTTCCCTTGAGCCATTGCTGCTCCTGTCACCCCTTGGCATGGGGCGTGGGCATGTCCCATGTGCAGCTGAGCAGCCAGACTCACTTTCTGAGCTCACACCATCCTGTCTTCCTGCCAGACATCACCCACCCCATCCCTGACCTGACGGGCTTCATCACTGAGGGGCAGATTTACGTCGACCGGCAGCTCCACAACAGGCAGGTTGGTTCCTGTGCCCATTCCTGGCTCCATGCTCTAGCAGAGTGGGGATGGATTCAGCACCTCTGTGCTCACTGGCATCATGTGGGGCTGGAAACTATCCGAGAGCACCAGGGTGGAGAGTGCTGAGGGCAAGGGGGAGCCCAAAGTAGGGGAAACACCCTTGCCTGCACAGGGTGCCCAGTAGGGCTGGCAGCAGGTAAACATGTGTGTGTGTGGGGTCCCTCTTGTTCTGCAGATCTATCCCCCCATCAATGTGCTGCCCTCCCTCTCCCGCCTGATGAAGTCCGCCATCGGGGAGGGCATGACCAGGAAGGACCATGGAGATGTCTCCAACCAACTGGTAGGGGCTGCACAGGATGGGGATGATGATGGGGGGCAGGGAGAGCAGGATCTTTTGTCCCTTCAAAGCCCTTCTTCCTCAGCTTGGGCTGGGATCTTGCTGCTCTTGGACATGATGGACTCGAGCACTTATTTTTGGCACCTCTGTTGACGTGAGGGAGAGTTGGGGTGAGAGGGTGGGATGCTTTGCCCTTGGAAGTTGAAAATCCAGGTGATGCAAAAGCCCAAGGGAGAGCAGAATGTAGCTTGTTCTGCTGCAAGAATCCTATGCTGACGGCAAGCTGGAGTCTTTCCATGCAGCATAGATTAGTATATACAATAGAACTATATATCAGTATAACTGTAGACGCTGCAGACACTAGAGGGCTTTGAAAAGTGTCTGCTCATACCAGCTGAGCGTGGGCATGCAGCTCCTGCTTGGGGCATCCCCAAAGTGCAGGGTGACAAAACCGGGCAGCAAATGGCCAAGCGAAGGCTGGCGTTTCCCTGAGCTGCTCCTGAAGCCCAGCAGGGAGGAACCTGTGCTGCTGCCCCTGCCTGGTGGGCTGCACGGAGTATCCATCTGCCTGACGGCCTCCCACCCATCCCGCAGTATGCCTGCTATGCCATCGGGAAGGACGTACAGGCCATGAAGGCGGTGGTGGGGGAAGAGGCCCTCTCGCCTGATGACTTGCTCTACCTGGAGTTCCTGCAGAAGTTCGAGAAGCAGTTCATCACACAGGGTGAGGCAAGCAGCCAGACCCCAGCGCTGGAGCCAGGAGAGGGGGTTTGGGACTGGACCAGACCCCCAGCATCTCCCAGCTCCCACACCTCCCTTGCCTGCATCTCTTCCCAGGTCCCTACGAGAACCGGAGCATCTTTGAGTCCCTGGATATTGGCTGGCAGCTGCTGCGCATCTTCCCTAAGCAGCTGCTGAAGCGCATCCCCGAGAACATCCTGGCTGAGTACTACCCACGTGAGGCCAGTGTGCCGGGCCAGGGGACAGCCACCACAGCCCTCTAACACCCCTGGTCTCTGGGCTGAGACGATCAGCTTTGGGGAGTGGCCTTGCCTCCCCCAAACCTCTGTGGACCATCCAAAGGTCCCTCCAGTGGGTCTGGCCAGGGTTAGCTGCTAGGACGGTGCTGACGACTGCAGGTCTGTAGCACCAGCATCACAAAGTGGTGAGAAACCACTGTTCCTTGCTCAATAAAACCAGCGTGGTTACCACAACCCCTCTGTGCTCTTGTGCTTCCCACCATGGCCGTTTCCTTCCCACTGTGGCTGTTCCCTTCCCACTGTTGGGCATCCCTGGTCCCTTCCCGTCCTCTTGCTCCCACCCCATGGGAGTAGCACTCCCTGCCCAGCCCAGACAGGTGCAGGCAGACCTCCTCACCTGTGCAGGGCAGAGGTGCAGGAAGCTACCCAAGCTCCCACCGTGCTGGCAACTCCTCAAACCACAGCATGTTTTTATTTTTAAGACGACCTGGGAGGTGGTAAGGGCTGTGAGAGGGGGATGTTTGCTGCAGAGCTGCAAGGGAAAGGAGCGTTAGGTTTGTGGTTGGATTTGATGATCTTAAAGGTCTTTCCCAATATAAACGATTCTCTGATTCTGTGACCTGAGCTTCCCCCTGGGGCAAAGCAACAAACAGCTAGGACAGGGTGAGTTTTGGTTCCTGCTGGCTTTTGCACCAGCACTTCTCCCCTGCACAGGTCTTGGCTGCAAAAGCTGTCCTGCTTAGCAGGGTCTGACTTTGCATCCCTGCTGGGAGCAGATCAGGGTGCTCAGCCCCCACCACAGATGGTGGTGGAGCAGCCACTGAGTCTGCGCTGGGATGGTGTGGTTTCACTTCCCTGCAGTGGGTGGGAAGAGTGAGACGAGTACTGGGGTGGGGGGCAGGCACCCTGCCGAGCTCAGGGTGTTGGGTGCCACCAGACTCACCGCCATGGACTGGGCTGGGGAAAGTGCTGGGCAGCTTGAAGGTAAGGTCCTTTCTGTGTGTTTGAGGACATGGTGGTGTAGGTGGGATCACATGCAGCCAGGACATCCCTGCATGGCTCAAGGCAGGGTGGTTGGGGTGGCTCTGACTGTCCCTTGTGATGGTCACCGTGGCCTCTGGATGCTGACAGCTGAACAGGATGGTTTGTAGTGGTGGTGAATGAAACCAGTCCAGAACGGGGCCCGAAGAAGGATTTTGTCTACCCAGGCAGGGACCAATGACTGGTGGGTTGTGTTTACATGGACTGCCAGCTCCCAGGCACCAAGTGCGTCCATCTGCCTGTCTGTCCCTCTGCTGTTCTGGGCTGCAGGAGGTGCCTGCCCCAGCTGTCAGCTGCAATTCAAGGCTTTTGCTGGTGTTTGTGTGCTTGTACGGCTTCCCTTTGCAAGAGCCAAGGCTATGGGGCAGCATCACTTGCACAGCCCAACCCCACAGCTGGTGTAGGGGTTCCGTCATGGGGGTCTTGGTGGAGGGTCCTTGGACCCTTCCTGGACAGCAACACACCCGTCCTGTGGGTCTCACAGGAAACCCCAGTCCTTGCCAGTGGTGTAAGGTCCCAGCAGTGGTGGTTGGATTACAAATGGGGGTGGATTTAGATTCCAGAGCACATTCCCCACTGAATTAGGTCTGTGATGGGAAGGGTTGAAGGAAGGTGCTGGATTCCTGCCCCATTGTCCCTCTGTGGCATGACATCCTTCTGGGAGCTGCCTTGGGGGTAGCTGGGTAAGCAGCTGCCCCCTTGAGGCCTTCACCTTGGAAAGATGGGAGGACCCCAAAGCACCTTGGAATGAAGCAGTCACTGGTGGGGACTGGCTGTTCCCCAGGGACATGCCCTCTACTGTATACTCCCTGTCCCATGTGTGCACTTTGTGGGGTCTTCCACATGGCTCCCTCCCAGATCAATCACCACAGTGCAGTGGTGGGGATGTCCAGCTCCTCATGTCACCCTGGTGTCTGCCCACACCCACAGGCACCAGCTGAACCAAGCAAGGGCACAGCTCTTTGGTGGCACCTCTTGGGTGAGCTGCTGGCAAGGGCTTGACAGGGCAGCAGAATGCTCTGGGGCAGCTTTCCTTGCCCAGAATCGCCCACTGGGATTTTTCCTGGCTGTGCTCCTTCCTCCTCCAAGCAGCCCCAATGCTTCAGTGCAGCTCCAATGCCCTCCACTTCTTTGTTGCCACATTGAAGAGCTGATTACTGTTGAGTTGGATTTTTGCAGGCTCTTCTTCCCACTCCAGGCTGTCCTGCTGAACAGACTTTCCCATTTTCCTTAGCACACGTGACTCCAGCAGCCACAGAAGCATCACCAGCTCCCTCCAGCCCACGGTGCGGGGGGTGCTCGGCCCCTGTGCCTCACAGAGAAGTGTGAGGCGGGAAAAGCAAAGGGGTAGGAAACACCCAGGTTTCCAATTGTACTGATGACCTTCTTGTGCTTTCGGTTCCTCTGCAGCCATCGCGGAGTCAGAAAGCAATGAGGAGGAGGATGAAGAGGAGGATGAGGATGAAGAGTCAGCTATGGTGCAGGTATCGCTCACAGGCTTGTATTCCGTTTTATCTCCTCCACTTGCCCATGTAAGTCTGAGGTGATGAAGACATGATCCCCTTGTGCCTGCCCTGCTGCCGCTGCGTGCCATGGTGCCAGGGTGCTGGTTATCAGGGTGTCATGGTCACAGCATCCCCAGCATGGCTGGCAGTGTCCAGGCGGCTCAGGGCTCACCAAGACCATGCCAAGACAACTCCGTGCCAAGGCAATGCCATGCCAGCACAATACCACGTGCGCATCTTTCCCCCAGCAGCCCCCACCCCTCAGCCCCGAGGTGGGTGAAGCGGAGGAGCGGCTGGCTGAGCTCGAGCAAGGTGAGCCCGGTTCCATCCCAGTGTCACATTCCTGCACAGTCCCACATGGGGACTTGGAGGTGGCTTCAGCTCCTCACTGAAGCCAGCAGTGATGGGGTCAGTGGGATGGTGGGCAGGGGACCAGCTGAGACCCCCTCACTGGGCACTGAGGGCTGGGTGGGCCCTTGAATCTGGTCTCTGCTGCTGCCAGCATCGCAGGTGCTGCTGGCTGAGCTCTCAATGCTGGAGACGGAGTTTGAGATCGAGAGGACATGTCGGCAGCGAGCCGAAGCATACGCAGCCCAGGTAGGGTTGGGCGGCACTCCCCCACCCCCATTCCTCCCCTGGCACCCCGATGTCCATAGCCCCTTGCAGGGGTGCTGGAGCATCTCCCACCAGTGCACCTGCCTCAGTGGTGCAGTAGAAACCTCACTGCTGGAGGTCTCCATCCCATTCCAGGTGAAACAGGAGAACAAGCAACTGAAGAGGCTCAGCCTGGCCCCGGCAGCCCTTCTGGCCCTGCCTGAGGAGGAACCCCCTGAGGAGGACCCCGACCCTGCCCAGTGCTACAGGCAGCAGATGGAGGGTGAGCTGGGCTAGGGGGTCCTGGATAAGCCCCAGCCAGAAACAGTGAAGCTAGAGATGAAGCACTGGCCCCTGACAGACTGTCCTGTCCTGTTGTCCCTGTGGCTGTAGGTTGTGCCTAGGCCTTGTTCTGGGTAAATGAGAAAGTGATACTTAAATGAAAAAAAATGAAATGAAAGTGCTGATACTCACACTTCCTCCTTTCCCATCCTGTTTTCTCATGTCAGAGATTCCAGCTGCGTTTGCAGATTCGCTTGTATGGTTTGCTTGATTCCCAGTACCAAGGGGGTCTGGGTGATGCATCCTTGGGAGGAGGGATGCACCCCTTAGGGGGATGCACTGCTGAGGGAGATGCACCCGTTGGAAGGATGCAACCCTTGGGAGAGATGCCCTGCTCAGGGAGATGCACTTCTAGGGGAGGATGCACCTCTCAGGGGGATGTCCCACTCCAGCAAAACACCCATGTCCAGGTAGTGTTCTGACTTTGCCTATGGGCTGACCCTTGGGGGATGCTCAGGGACAGCTTTGGGCACAAGAAGGGTGCTGAGTACAGCCCCTGCTGTCCTGTAGGTTGTTGCTCCACCCCATTGCCACATGTCTCTGGGTCACCTCCCAGAACAAGCTTCCAACACAGTCACCGGTTACATGGCCAGGATAGGGTTGAGCTTAGGATCCCTCCCCCAATAACCCCACTAGTCTGGTCCTCAAGGACCAGCTCTGTGAGGGCTGCACCGCTCTTTCCCACCCTTTGCCCCTGCTTGCTCATCTCTTGCTCATCTTTTTTTCCAGATCTGCAGAAGAAGATCTCCTGGCTGCTGGAGCAGCGGAAGGATCTCACCATCCAGGTCCAGGAGCTGCAGAGGCAGAACCAGGACCTGAAGGACCAGGTACCTTCTGGGACACCGATGGGATGCCCCAGCCAAGCAGGGCCTCCCCCTCTGGGTAGGGTCCCCCTTCATCAGCCTCCCTGTTTCCCTCCTTTCCTTGTTCCTGCTTGTCTTTGTAGCTTTGCCAAACTCAGGACAGGGTTTTTGTTGAGGGAGGAAAGACCCTCCTCTGCAGCCTGTCACCACCTCCCTGATATCCTGGGGGTGTGGGCTGGGTATGCCAGGGTACCCCAGCTAAGCCCGGGGCTAAGCTGGGCCTTGTCCTGCTGCAGCTGGAGACAGGACAGGAGGAGCGTCAGCACCTGCGGGCAGCCCTGGGCACCACCCAGCGGGCGCTGAAGTCCTTCAAGAGAGGTGAGTTGGGTACTAGGCCTGCATGGCCGTGTCCCCTACCTCTCTTGCTTTGCTCTGGCAAGCCGGTGAAGGAGCAACTGTCAGCTCCCTAGTGCCACCAGTGCCACCCAGCCTGGAGAACTGTTAAAGGCAAAGGTGCAGCACTGGGAGCTGCAGTCAGATGGCAAGAACATGGGCATCCCTGTCCAGGGGAGGTGGCTGTGCTGAGACTCCTGCAGTGGCCCCCATGCTGGCACCAGCCCCCCTCCCCAAGCTCTGGCTTTCCCTGGCAGTTTCCCAGATTGTCACCCAGGATTACTGTGACGTGATGCAGCAGCTGGAGCTGGAGCAGGACCTGCGCCTGCACGCTGAAGCCTTCGCCCATGAGGTGCAGCTGGGTCTCAGGTCACCCTTCCCATGGGTGCTGGGGAGCAGGCACCCACGGAGGGTGGGAAAGTGGGGTGCAAACACTCCAATCCTTATCCCACCGCTGGTTTAGCCCTGGATCCCAGGAGGGTGGGGATGCTCCTGGGCACCCATCACAGTCCCTTGGGATGAGGTTGGATGGGTTTTGCTCACAGCCTCCCCTGAAGGGGTTTTTCTCTTGCTGGGGTGAGCCCACGAACTCAGTCCCTCCCTGATCCCCATCCCCATGGGCAGATGCTGGTGCAAAAGAAGGAGGCGAACAGGCAGAGCACGATCCTGCTGCAGAGCTCAGGGCCCAGCACCCAGCTGCTGGCAGCCCTGCAGGAGGTCGGACGCCTGACCCGGATGCTGGAGGAGTCCAGGCAGGAGCAGCAACAGCAGGTGAGGAGCCATCCCCGAGGGTGGGTGACATGGGTCAGGGGAGAAGGGCTGGGGTATGGCACAGCTCTGGGGTTGGTGGTGGTTTCCCCTGGATGCAGAAACTGGCTGCAATCAGGATCAGTCCCCTCCATTACCTGCTCCATACCCATCCCGTGCTTTGTGCCACAGCCTGGAGAGGTTGTTCTTCCATGGATTTCCACTACTGCATTTTGGGTGCCAAGGAGAGGGTCCCACACTGAGCTGACACACACACCCCCCCAGCCCACCTGCCACCACCCAGCTAGCTGCCCTAAAATTAGCTTCAAGACTGATCCTTGCAAGTGGCCAGTTTGTGGCGCTGTGGGGTGGCACTGGGCAGGAGGGAGGGGGAGCAGCTCCTGGGCTGCACCCAGCTCCGCCTGTCCCCCTGCTCCCGCAGGTGAAGGAGCTGGAGGAACAACTGCGGAGCCGGCCACAGCCGGAGGAGCTGAATATGGCCCAAGCTGCCCTGGCCATGGCTGAGGATGAGAAGCTGCAGCTGAGGAAGCAGCTACAGGAGGCTGAGGGGCGGCTGGTGGAGCTCAAAAAGGAAGGTGGGTGGTTTCCCGGCTGCCCGATGCAGGCAGGAACCTGCAGCAGTGCTGGAGGGATGCCCATGGTGCTGCCTGCCCATGGCCAGGGTGCACTCTGGCTCTGAGGGGCACCAGGCCCACACACAGTCCCCCCCCTGTTGCAGTGGGGTTGTTGCGGGAGAAGCTGGCCCAGAATCCATCCCCACAGAGTCAGCCCCCCGAGCCGGTTGCACCTGCACCGCCACCACCGCCGCCACCACCACCATTGCCACCACCCTCACCTACTCTCCTTGCAGAGTAAGTGACACTGCTGGACCTCCTGGTCACCTGCAGAAAGCAGTTCTGGCAGCCCAGGGGGTTTTCAGCTTGTGTCCGTCATAGCAAATAAGCTGGGCTGGGGCAAGCCCTTCAACCCCCCAACCCTGCTACTCTCGCCCGCCATGCCAGGCTGTCCCCGAGCCATGCCTGGGCTGTGTCCCTGGCAGGAGGTGCAGGGTGTGGGGCAGAACTGGCTGTGGGGACCAGACCCAGTGGGACACTGGGGAGGGTGAGGCAGGCCTGGCTCTGAGCCAGAGGGTCCAGGCAGCTCCTTGCTGGAGGGGCAGCGGGCAGGGTGGGCATCGTGTCTGGCTTTCTGTGGGCGAGAGGGCTGAGTCGGATGGGCTCTCACCTCCCCTCTCCTTTCCAGCCCACTCTCAGCGATCAGGCAGAGGAAGGGGCTGGCAAACCTGCAGCGCAGTAAGTCCCCCCACACTGGCCCACTGCTTCCTGGGAAGGGGGTCCTGGCAATGTGGGGGCTCCCCTGGCAACACCATGGGAATGAGAGAGTCCCTGGGCATGGGCTTTCTCCGGGACAGACGTTTGCCAATGCCATACTGGTTCAGACATCTCCCATCTATCTGAAAGTGTTGCTCCAAGTTCCCACTGGGGGGTGACAGGCAAACCTGCCAGCCCCCCTGTTCCCCAGAGGAGGAGGCTCAGGCTCCAGCACCCCTGTCCTGCCTGGCATGGGTGGGAGATAAGTCCTGGCAGGATTGCTCCTGGCCCTGGGTTATGGCCTGGTTTGGCCTTGTGGGAGGGACCCCAGACATGGGGGTAGCTGCAGGGGGATGGCAGCTCCCCACCCCAGCAGGGACTGAGCCATGGCACAAACGTGTGGGGTCTTTGCACGGTGCTCCCTGCGCAGGCAAGCCAGAAGCTGATGATGCTAAAGCTCGAGCTGTGCAGGAGATGATGGAGCGAATAAAGAACGGGGTGGTCCTGAGGCCTACAAAGGAGCGTGTGTCCCTGGGCCAGGTAGGTAGGGACCCGGGCTCGGCTGCTGCCAGAAACTCCTGTCCTGTGGGGGAATGTCCTCGGGGATCCTCAGGATTCAGGGTGGATTTGGGGAGTGTCAGCAGCCCCAGGGAGCTGCATCTCCTCCCTCCCCTCCTGCAGGGTCCGGAGGCAGCAGCCAGCAAGCGGAGAAGTGCAGCGATGGAGCTGCAGGGCATCCTGGTGAGCAGCCCTGTCACATGGAGGGGAGTCATGCTAGGCTATCACATAGACACCTGGGAGCCACTGTCCCCAGCTACAGTCATCATGCATGGGGCTATGTCCTGGCTGTCCTGGCTGACCGGGAGCACAGCCCCAGGCGTCCCAGTGCATGAACGTGATCCTTCAGCATTGATGTGGTCTTTCCTAGGGTGCCATGAGGCGGGCAAGCAGGAGGACCAGTGGGAGGAAAAGCAGCCTGAAGTGCCGGGACAGGCAGCTGGAGGCCATCCTGCAGCGGCGGCGCCGGGCAGTGGATACCTCTGCTCCCGCACTGCCCGCCCCCCCGCCTGCCCCGCCGCAGCAGGACCATGAGGATGCTGGGGCTGTGGGCAGGCCAGATACTGGTACAGAATAGGGCTTGGCGGGGAGGGGATGGGGGGCTCCACTGGATGAGCTCCTGTGGAGGGACAATGTCCCCAGAGACCAGCACAGAGGTGATACCCACACGTGTGCCCTCGCTGCTCCACCACAAGCCTGACTGTAGGTCTGCAGTCCCATCCTGTCACCATTCCAGGTGACAAGCTGTGGGACGACAGCATAGGTCCTCACAGACTTCTGCTCTCGCCCTGCTCCGTGACGCCTGCCTGTCTCTCTGTCTTTCTGCCTCTCCACAGGGAACAAGGACATCAGGACAGCTCCATCCAGGTGCTCACCAGGGAGTGAGGATGGGGTCCCATTCAGACGCCGGGCAGACGGTGGCCTGCCCAGGACCCGGCCACTTTCCCGCCTGGCTGGAAGCAGGGAGGAGCCAAAGTAAAGGCAGCTGCCCACTGTGCTGCCCTTTGCCCAGCATCACCAGCACTGCATGGCCATGGCGGGGCAAGGAGAAGGCATGGTGTCCATGGTGTCAGGGACAACTGCTGCAAGCTTTCAACTGTTTTCCAGCAGCTTGCGTCCTCTTGTGCTTTAATTAAAGTGAGGTGGCACCAAGTCCCTGCGTGCCACGTTGCTCACTAGAAAAGAGAAACTTCTTTCTGGTGAGAGTGACAGAGCACTAGAACAGGCTGCCCAGGGAGGTTGTAGAGAGTCCCCTTCTCTGGAGACCTTCAAGATGTGCCTGGATGCAGCCCCAAGTAATCCTGAGTACTCCAGGCAATCCTGCTTTAGCAGGGGAGTTGGACTAGATGATCTCCAGAGGTCCCTTCCAACTCTGACAATTCCATGATTCCATGGTAGAAAGACATGTATGCTGGGCGAAGGGGTGGCAGTGGAACAGGGCTGTGGCCAGTGTGGATGGCAGTGGAGCTGCTGCAAGAGACATTGTGGGACCAAAGCAGGGCAACCACTCTCCTGCCACCCTTGGATGCTCAGCAGCTGGGCAGGGACACAAATAACATGGCACTTACCTGCAGCAAGGAGGATATTTGTGGTCCCCCCTCACCTTTGAAGTCTGAGGTCTCCACGTTTAAGAAGGTAAATGGTGAGCACCCCCCTAAACAAAGGGACTTGCACATGCGTCTGGGCAAAATAAGCTGCAGTGTCCTGTGTCCCTGTGCTGCAATCCCAGCCCCACTCTGCCAGAGATGCCCAACTATGGCATGGGCAGCCACTCCATGCCAGTAGTGCTGGCCTGGCGGTGAGAGACCCCTCCTGGTGCCAGCAGAACCTCTTGGAAAGCTTTGAGATCTGATAAGTGATGCGTGACGGGCTGGGACCATAGGTTTGCAGATAGGGACCTCCATGGTGATCCTCCTGTACAGCTTTTGTCTCTTGCATGGGACGCTGGGGAGTGAGACCTAAACCTCCTGCTTCTGGTGAAAGAAACTCCCTAGACCTCGGAAGGTCTAAGGTTTTCCTTTGGAGACTGGCTGAGCTGCTACAGCCCCCCCCTGGCCCCCAGCTCCTCCCAATCCCACAGGCAGCACCAGTTGGGGAAGCCCCATCTCTGCAGGAGAAGTCCAGCCCTGGGGAGGGATTACAGGGCTCCAGTGGGGCCACACTCTGCACCCACCATGCTGGGCAGGTTCAGGTTCTCGTTGGCCATTCCTGGGTTCCTGGGTGAGTGTGATCTGGTTGAATCCGTGTCTGTGGTACCCTGATGTCAGGGAGCACCTGAAACCCAGCGCTCCTGGGCTTCACTCAGCAGCAGTTCAGGGGTGAATTGTCCCTCCGGACATGCAGCTCCAAGGCTGGGGTCACCAGAGAGCTGCAGACCCTTATTTACTCAAAGGGATGATGCTTGTTTTTAAGCATTGGGCTCCACAGGCTTTCCCCTCGAGCTGCTGGTTCTAAGGCTATTGACTCCCAGAGGCTCCCAGTCCAGGGAAAGGCATGTCTGTATTTAGGTACTCAGAGATGAAGAGCACAGATCTGCTCCATGGAGTCACTCTCCCAAGTACCCCTGGTCCCAGGGCACCCATGGTCACGCCTTGTCTTGCCAATGTCCCCCTGTCCCCTCCCACAGCCTGTTGCAGGGGTGTTCTGGGTGCTTAAAGGCAGCTTTTCACACACAGCAGCGGAGCAAACAGCTTTGTACAGCCCAGCTTTGAACTCACCCACCACAACTTCAGCAATAACCAGTGTGACCCCCAGCAATGCTGGAACATACTGGGAGACAGGGGGTAAGCACTGCTGGGACATGAGGGTTTAAGGGCTGGATTCAGTAGCTGCTCCCAAACCATCCCTCAGCCCCAGGGAGCTCTCAAGTCACAGCTCTTCATTTTAAACCCACAGAACAACAAAAGCATTAATTAAATTGTGGTTCCTCCAGCTCTACTGCCTTGTGGGCAGGAGACACCAAGCAGGAGAAAGCATGCAAGAGCATCCTCATCCCTTGCACCAGATGCTTAATTAGCTAGGGTGACTCCCTTCATCCTCTCAGGACTGGTTTTATTGCAGATAACTGGTACAGTTCAGGTCCTGAACTGGTGGCAGTGGGGTTGGGCTGGGTCTGTGCTAAAAACTGGGAGAAAACAGAGCTCCCAGTGGTGGCTCAGCCATCAGCTTTCCCCTAGAGGGTGGTTTTGGGGGCAAAGTCACATGCCAGGGGAGGCTGGTGGGCCCTCAACCATCCCTCCTCTGGGCATAAGGGCCACCCCTTCCTTCAGACAATGCTGCAGGGACTGCAGGTGTCAGGGCAGGTTAGCACTGCCCTGGGGGCTCAGGCCCCTATAGAAACAGGCACCTATGTCTGGCGTCCCCTATAGAGGGTTAAGCCAAGGATGGTCAACCCTGGGAGACAGGCTGGGTGCAGGCATGACCCTTTCTATCTTTTCTAAAGAGTTTATTCAGTTGTGTATGGGAGCAGCCAGGACTGTGGCCGCTCCTGAGCATCCCCCTTCCACGCTGCCTCTCTTTCCAGGAGTTAATTATTCTCCCCGTTAACAACACACGCCTTGGCTGCAGCCTGGATTTATGTTCCTTCCACTTCCAGCCAACGATCTCATGAAGCCTTTTTGCAATCATTAAAGAGCTGTCTGGGATCAGACTGAACGGCCCAAAGGAAATAAGGATGTGCCAGAAAACCCACTCTGCTGGCCACACTGGCATCAGAGAAAGGGCAAGCTCTTTTCGATGTACCCAAGGAGGGGACAGGTCCCTTCCTGGGGGATCTGTGGTGGCTGCACACCCCTCCCTCCCCATGCCCTAGGGACAGCCAGGACAGGTTGCTGTATCACAGCACTCCATCTCTCAGCTTTTTTTAATACACTTTCTTTCTCCTTCTCGAAGGCGTAGACAACTTGAACTAAAATATTTAAAGCAAGGAGCTTATCTTTCTAATTACCAGGCGCTTCTTGTCCTGGCCTTTCGATTCTCCAGGCACCCGAGGGCTGCCATGTGGAAAGCAGACACGGAAAGGCTGCTTATGAGACATACAAGCTCACCAGACTAAAGGATGAATGTCAGCTTGTTCAACAGATCCTCTTACTGGAAAAGAAGGCAAGATCCACATGGACCACAGTGCTGGGACCATTTCAACCAGTTCAGAAAGCCCAGGGAGGCTGGAGCCAGGCTGGTCTCCTCAGCTCCTCCTTCCCTGAACTTCATAGCTGAGTTTCTCCGAATCCACCTTTTCAGGCGATTCCCATCCCAAGGGTCCCACCGCCACCACCTGGCTCTCACGCTTCGATCCCTGCCGAATTCGGCCTCTCCCGCGCAGCCACTGGGCGCCGTTGGGGGAAATGCCGCAGCCCGAGCCTGGTTAATCATCAGCCGCCTGCCCTTTCCCACCGCCCGGCGCTGCCTGCGCTCTGCCCGCTCCCTATCGAGTGAATTCCTCTCCCCTGATTGCACCCTCCAAACACCCATGAAAATCAATGGCCGGCTCCGCTCCCGCGGGAGGGCAAAGCCATGCCCCACCGGCTGCGCTGTCCCCAAGCCGCCGGAGCCACCGCAGCCAGGGGAGAGCTGCTGAGCGGAGACACTGCAGAGGGCAGCTGCATATTAATATATATGACTCTTAAATACTTAATCAAAGCGGTAATTCACACTTCTTTTTTAAGCCCGAGCTTCTTGCAAACCCTGTGTGGATGAACTCCGGAGCATCCATGCCTCATCCCTGTGAATAAGGAGAGATTTTATGTCTTATTCACCAGATTTCACGGGGTCCCTGCGTTCTCGGGCAGCCAACAAGCTTTTTGGACTGAAGCAGAGCTCCTGCGAGAGGGTGTGCTTTCAGGAGCCAGCCCCAAACCTCTCTGCGTACGGCGGGAGACGAGAGCCAAGCGGGGGAGCCAGGCACGCTCCCCGCAGCGTTACCTTCTCCCCACCCAGCAGGAGCCTTCGGGGGGGCTTTTGCTGGAGCTCACCTTTTAAATATTTATAGGGTTTCGCTTGCCATCATCCAGTTACGCGACGTGGTTCAGCTCACAGAAACGTGTGGCATTAACATCTTGAACACCCGACCATCGCAAGCAGTACTCAGGAAAAATGGACTTGTCATCTGGAAAAACACAAAGTAACCTGCCCTCACTCTCTGGCTAAGTGAATGGGAAAATGAGGATTCAAATGAGGATGTGGTAGAAGGGACATTAAAGCTACTGATCTTCCCCTTTTACATCTTGTGCCCTTGTTCAGTGGCAGACAAGTCTAGGGGCTCTGCATTTATCGTGGGACCCTGCAAGAGGAAGGGTCCAGACCCTGGGGCCAGCCCTCCATCATGCACTGCTCTCCCTGTTGTGGCAGTGACAGCTCTCAAGGAGCTCGCCATCCCTCCTGATTCACGTTCAGAGGGACAAAATTGAATTTAAACCTGAACCAAGGCTGGCGAGAGGCACGGCACTTGCCCTACCTGTTGATCGGGTGCCCCACACATCACACAGCCCCACCCTGAGGGGCTTTGCCTCACTTGCCACCCCCAGAGGCCAGCTGATCTCTCCTACCCTGGCCCATCTGGCTGTGCCTGAGGCAATGGAAACTGTTAAACACAGTTTGGAGCAGAGCTGTGAACACACATCCAGGAGCTTCTTGGCAGCCTGTGGCACCACACCCCCACCCCAACCCCGGTGCCGCCTCCCTCCTCCATGGCAGAAACCTAATTTTCAGCCTAAACTTGGTCAAGCTTAAAACCTGTTGATCGGGGACGTCAGGAGCAAAAGCACCTGGGCTTGTCCTTCTGCTCACCCAGAAGTTGGGGCAAGGGACAGAGCGTAGGACTGGCGTCCCCCACCCTGTGGCCTTGAAGCAAAATTACAGCACAGCACCAGAGCTGGGGAGCAGCTTTTCCAGGAGCTTCCCAGCGCTACAGGCAAGGCTGATCTTTTACTCCCTGCTACTAATCCCCCTGCTCTGCTTTCTGTGATTTTATCTTCATTTCTCCTGACTCCCAGGTAACAAAGAGCTTTGTACTGAAAATAGTCACCTCCAGCTAACCCCTCCCAGGGCCTCACAGCTCCCAGGGCCTCGCAGATATGCCTTCTGCAGCCCTCAGGTTCCCTCCACAGCTCGCTCTCTCTCTGTCTCTCATCCTCTGCTATTTCTCTAAGCACATAAAAAATAATCAGCATGCACAGAGGGTGATCTCCTCACGGGACATCGACTCCACACGAGCACTGAATGCTTGCGAGCCGGAGGGACACCGCCCCGTTCAACCTTTCTATCGAGGTGAACTTCACCTTTAGCCTTGGATTAGGCCAGCAGCTCTCAAACAGATGCCACACTTCTTTTAAATCAGCATCAAAACGTGCCACTGCTAATGGGCACTGAAGAAACCTCGTGGTGGGACCACATGCCTCATCTTTGCCTTCAGCCAGAACTGGCCACAAGAGAAAAATAAGCCATTTTCCCAAGAAATTCCTCAAAATGCCTTCCCAATCCATGAAACTGTGCTACAGCCATGCACAGCCCAGGCTCCTGGCTAGCATGGGGACACCTGGTTCTGGCACAGGCTGAAGGTGACCAACAACAAAGCACAAAAAGGAGCTGGGGGCAAATCCTTAGGATTACAAGGAACAAGCATTCATCTCTTTCTCAGTTCAGATTTTTTTCTTTTGGAAAGGAGAGAGACCTGGTGAGTTTAGCAGCACTAGGAACACCAAGCAGACACCCAAGGTAAGCCGAGGTGACTCGCTCGATGTCTTGCTCCCCTCATGCCTACGCACACAGAGCATCACCCTCCATGAACTGGCTTCCCAGGGCCTCAGGTAAGCCAAGGTAACTCGCTCGATGTCTTGCTCCCCTTATGCCTACACACATGAACTGGCTTCCCAGGGCCTCACTCAGCCATCCAGCATTGCCACAGCCTCCAGGCCACTCAGCCAGGCTTCCAGCAAAACAGGAGAAAAATGGGTATTTCCAACATTAAACTCAAACAAACAAACAAAAAGAGACATTGAGTCCTTCCAAGTCAGCTGTCTGCAGCCACAGAACGCAGGGAGAGGCACCCACCCTTGCGCTCCCTTCCTGACGTGTGCTCCGCAGGGGATACCAGCATCCTCCAACGCTGGCAGGCTCCCACCCACCATAGCTGGGAGTTCAACAGTTTGCTTACTTTATTCTTTTTTTTTTCCTTTCTTTCTTTCTTTTTTTAATTAATGGCTCTGTGTAGATCTCAGTTAAATGTCAAGCACGTGCTGCTGCCACACTGAGGGAACGGCTCCCCCCCAGACAAACTACAACACGCACAAACTCCTGGCTTTAAACCCCAGCAGATGACAACACCTCCCAGGTCACCGAGCAGAGTGGGCAGCACTGGGAGGCCAGATCCTCCTTGCCCTCGGCCGGAGCCAAACATCCTCCTTGCACACAGTCCCAGGGCATCAGCAGAGCTGTATAAAAGGGTGTGAGCCCTCCCCGTGTGTCTGTCCAGCGCTGCTGGCACCTACGGCCATCGTCCAGTTTATATGTTGCTAACAAAATCCCTTTGAGGGATTGACCTCCAGGAAGGCTGGAGCGAGGCCTGGGGACAGTGCTGCCTCGCAGCCCTCTGCACAGTTTGGGTCTGCCCTGCTCCTTCACCGCAGCCGAAGCCAGCTGCATCCGGGGCTCAGTAAATCTTCTGTCGGCTGGGCAGGATGGCCTCCTTGATGAAAGAGAAGATGAGGAGGATACCAGAGCGCTTGCCCCTCTTCCCCTTGGTGAAGTAGTTGGAGACCACGTCGTCTGCGGAGAGAAGGGAAAAAACAATCAAACACAAACTCGCTGACAGCCACAGGAAGCCTGGGACAGGATGTCTGATTTCAGGGTGGCACCTGAGTTGCCCTGCCTTTAAAGTACAAAACTTTCCGGGTTGCTCAGATGTGGATATTCCTGTAAGCCACTGCCAGAAGCCCAAATCCCGAGCTCCCTTTTTTGAGCCCAGGGAAAGCAACAACGTCCCAGGATTGAAGAGATGCAGGATGTAAAGCTGGAACAGACCTCTGCTCTGCTCACTCTCACGCTGCAGAAGGCCCCCCTTTCCTGCCTTAGCTTTTGGAATTATTTACCCAACCAGCTGCCCCCGCTCCCTCCTCAGCGTGGCAGGAACAGGATGTGTTGAGTACAGCCCCTGTCAAAAACCAGCAGACGTCTGCTTGGGCCATGGAGTGCTCACCTCCTGGCTGCACTGTGGAAGGCAGGACGTTCTCTCCGGCCGACAAGGAGACAAAAAAAGCAAAAGGAATTAACCACAGGCAGAATGTGAAGTAGGCGAGAACCTGCAGGCAGAGCAAGAGAAGTAGTGAGAACAGAGTCGCAATGCGCTCGGTGACCTTTCACACGCTGACCGCTGTCCTGGCTGACACCCACGAGCGCTGCCTCAGCCCCAGCTGTACCTCCCGACCACACACCCCATGTTTCTGCCTGGACCCCTCAAGAGAAAGGGCTCCGAAGGCCGAGAACTGCAATTCAACCTCTCCCCATTCTGTTGGGTACTGAGATAGTGTCGCCCTGTGAAGGTGACCCCTTCTCAGGGGTCAAAAATCACCCAGCGACTTCCAGAGAAGGACAGGGTGCAGAAGTAAAGCCCTCGCTCCTGTCCTAAGTGCCCAAAAACCTTTACTGCTCCCAGAAAACATCATTTCAAACAGCACAAATACACAAACAGGAAATCGCCTGTGCCATTATGACTAAATGAATCCTCTTCACACCTTCCAGGGACTAAAAGGAAGAGTCAAGACCCGGGGACTTGCAAAAGGCAAAGAAGTGTTAATTCAATTACTATCCCCCTCTCGGCTCCTCCTGTCCCTGGGATGGACACTAGTTGTAGCACAAGGATTTGGTGCTTGGGGGGAGCAGCCACTGCTGTGGTTTGGGGAGAGCTGAGCCAAGAGGTGCTGAGCTGCCACACCAGCCTCCTTGTGCATGCAGATGCTGGAGAAGTGTTACACTTCACAGAAAGGTTGTGGTTTGTTTGGTTTGGATTTTTATTTCGGTGGAGTCTTTTTGTTTGGTTTTAAAATTTGCACTCAGTGACAGCTACTGTAGGGCCCAAACGAGCCCCTTCAGACCTTCTTCTTGGCAGGTGTGAGGGTGACAAGACAGAAGAATCAGCATGTCAGAGACATAAAAATGATGAGGAGCAATTATGCCAAATGGGAAGTGACTGTGGTTAGCCATTAAAAAAAAAAAAAGTTAAAAATAGTATTATTTTCTATTTTCCCTAGTTTTTAGCATATTAGAAAAAAAAAAAATATCTGTACTTAACATTTTGTATTTGTTCTGCTCTCCAGTTGGCTCAGAAAGCCCCAAATTCACACCCAAGAAAAGAAACTGCAGCTTCCCTGGTAGTTCTGAGGGAACAAGCACAGGAACCCACAGGGAAGGGCTGCAGTAAATATCCTCAGTGTGCCTTACTGCTGACTGAAAAAGAAAAAATATAAATGGCATTTTCTTTTCCCTCCTCCCACCAGCAGCTCCACACTGGCTGGAAGAACACAGACTGAGTCCTTCCCAAAGGTCTCTCACCTCAGAGAACAGGTAATACTCCTCAGCGAAGTACTGGAACGCTAAGTAGTGATTGAATATCACCAGCACTGCCAAAGGAAAACACAGCAAAGTCAGTCTCCAGCCCAGAAGCAATACCATTGACTTATTTCAAGGCCCCTGAAGGAGGACATCAACTTCTGCTGTGGCAGACCCCACAAGGGGCAGCTCCTCCCTGCCACACATCCCTTTCCCTGCAGCCCCTGTACACCTGGAATTCTGCTGTGGCTAAAATACGCTCACGCATCTAGTGAGAAATGGTGTGAGCAGCCCATGGCTCCCCATCCCAGCTCCGTTTTGTTACTCTGCACAGCCCCAGGTAAGTCCCTTGTCCCTCTGGTGCTTTATTCTCCATGTTCCTGAGGGCACCCAGGAGAGCCCAGCCTGACACTCGCTAATGCTGTGCAGCACTGAGAGAAGCAGTGAAAAATCCTGTGTCCCTGACAGCTGCTGCCGAGAGAAACTCTTCTGCCATCTGTAAACCAAGTCAAGCTGAAACATGATCAAGATAGTAGGGTTAGCACCGTCCTCAGCAGTGAAAAACACCACTGAGCTCTTAAGGAGCAGGAATCAGAGCTTCTTTTGCCTTTTATCCGAGACACCAAGACAGCAACATCAGCCTGGGAGCATGGGGTCCGTACAGCTCCAGCAAGAGACAATCCTGACATGAAATGCTGCTTCCTGCGCTGCTTCATCCTGTGCTGCAGCCTAAGGATGGAACTGAAGATCCAGATGGATGAGAGAGTCTGGGTCTGCCAGAAAATGCCACTCCTGATCTGCACACTACAGGAGAGCTACACTCATTTTCAAATAGTGGATAAAATCCTGCCTATGTGAGTACTTTGAGGAGCAAAGGTGTTTCAGTCGTACACAGACAGCACCCTGAAACAGGCATAAGGGCTCCAGAAAGTCATGCTGGAAAAAAAACCACTGCCTATTTGCTACTCAAGGTAGCAAATCACAAACCTCACTCATAGCAGAGATACGAAGTCAGATCTCTACACAGGACACCAAAACATGCAAAAGACTCAGCAATTCACAGTGGGAGGAAGCCACTAGATCTACTCGGAGAAGCCAAAACCCAGTTTAATTGGCAGAGCTACTGGCCCACCAGCAGACCTACTCCCAGGCTCAGCCTGCAACATAGCCAAGTGCAGCAGACAAACAACTAAGTTACTCTGGCCAAAATATTGGAGCTGCTAATTTAAGCCTCTGACCAACCTCACAACACAATGCTGTGCCTGTGGCCGGCCACTCAGAAGACAGACCTTTGTGCCCATCTGGCACCAGGGCTTGCACTGGCAGGGCCAGGCAGCCTGCAGCCCCGGTGGGGCTGGAGCCACGGCAGCCACAGCCACAGACTCAGCAAAAACCACAAGAAAGGTACAAGCACGAAAAAGAAAACTCCTTGATTTAAGCTCAGCAATGCACTTCTTCAGTAACCCTGACGAGTTTCCACATTAATTGCAGACACTTGTCTCCAAGCTTTCCTTTCTCTAAACATCAGCTCCTTAGGAGAACACACACACACAATCTCGCACAGCCCAGCCTGGCATCGGGCTGTACTTACACACACCAGGTTTTTAAATTTGCTTCAAATCCCTCCTGCTCTTTACCAAGACCCAGTGAAGAACCCAGACAGGAGATCTGCAGGGAGGAGGTCAAGCTTTAGGTCATCTGGGATCTTGTTTCCCCACTGCTGCTGCCTGAGTTTGCAGTAGACCTGGCCGTAGGATGAAGCAGAGGTGCCCAAGAAAGCCCAGAGTCCTTGGTTCTGTGCTGCAGCACGTAACCACAGACACTTCCCAACCACCAAGCCCGGCCCACAATTATCACATCCACATCAGAAAGTGCAATTAAGAAGTACCACACAAAGCTCAAAGTCCTCCTGAAAGCCACATGGGCTTCAACAGCAAAACCTAAACCTTTGCTGCCACCCAGAGACCACTCAGTGACAGGGGGTGACGAGGATTCTTCTGTCCTAGAGCCCACTCCCACCCCAGTGCCCACTCTGACGGGAAGGCGACTGCCCCGCTCACCGCAGGATAGTATGAAATTGGAGGACGTCAGGACAATGAAGGGGAAGGTCTGCAGCAAACCAAAGTAGACCAGGTTGGTGAAGAGCCCCACGCCCACCATGAATCCAGGAAAGTGCTCGAAGAGGTAGAGGCAGACCAGCACACCTGAGGAGAACTGGAAGAGAGAACAGGCGTGGCCTGGGGTGAACGTGAGGTGCTAATAGCAGGACTGCCAGCAGCTTCACAGGCAGAAATCCTGCCTTGTTCACGGTGACTTTTAGTGCACTTTGACAGCACTACATCCCTCCACGCACCTCCCACTTGGCACCAGCCCCTTGGGAAAGTTCTAAGCAGGAACTGCACCTTGTTGCTGCAGCACCTGGTAGGACATGCAATGTCTGGGCCTCAGTCTCCCCAGCCAGTAGAGACAGCTGTTGCCCAGGAGAAATTAGACAGGATCAACACTGCCTCGGTTAAGTGAGATGCCGACCAAAGCAGCCTCCTCTAACCTCCCTCCTCAGGAGACAGAGCTGCCATGGGGCCAGGGGAAGAGAGAGTTTCCCAAGTGCTTGACCCCTCTGCCCAGAGCCAATGTCCCATGCCACAGCTACTCTGCCAGCCCCTCTGCTGTCCCACGTGTGATTCTGGCAAGGAGCCACCCATTTTTACAAGCACAGAGACTTACCCAGATCATGTATTTGATTATCCTCCGGGTAACAACCGTGTATTCCTCAATCAGCTCCGCCAGGTAGTACAGCCCCGCAGCTGTGAGAGAAATGCCTGATTCAGCCCCACAGACTAGGAGGGACTGGGGCAAACACCAGTGCCTTCAGCCCTGGGGGTCCACACTCAGTCTGGGAGAGACTGAAGGACAAGGTGCCCCCGAGCAAAGCTCTGTGGAATCCAGGGGACTCCGGGGGCACCCATGGGAACCCCAAACCCTGGGGCTTCCAAAGGACCTCTGGGGTACTCGGGAGACTCATGGACACCCACGGGACT
>VZTM01008335.1:72187-87334 GCA_013400555.1 Jacana jacana
GAGGAAAGGCTGAGGGAGCTGGGTCTCTTTAGCTTGGAGAAGAGGAGGCTGAGGGGGGACCTTATTAATGTTTATAAATATGTAAAGGGTAAGTGTCAGGAGGATGGAGCCAGGCTCTTCTCGGTGACATCCAATGATAGGACAAAGGGTAATGGGTGCAAGCTGGAACAGAGGAGGTTCCACTTGAATATGAGGAAAAACTTCTTCACAGTGAGGGTGATGGAACACTGGCAGAGGCTGCCCAGGGAGGTTGTGGAGTCTCCTTCTCTGGAGACATTCAAAACTCGCCTGGACATGTTCCTCTGTGATGTGCTCTAGGTGTTCCTGCTCTGGCAGGGGGATTGGACTAGATGATCTTTCAAGGTCCCTTCCAATCCCTGACATTCTGTGATCCTGTGATTCTGTGATCCAGCCATACAGGTTCTCCTCCTCTTCCCCCCTCACAAGAACCCCCCCTGCACCCTTGTGGGGTTTCCTGGTGTTGTATAGAGATCCCTGTACCTACTCAGGGGTTCCTCGGCACCCATATAGGGCAACTTACATAGGTACTCCAGCACCCACATAGGTACCTCCGTATCTGTATAGAGACTCTCTGCACCCATATAGGGATTCTCTCTGTCCATTGAAGGACCCCTGCATCTAATGAGGGACTGTGGGCTGGAGCCCCAGCACCTATATAGGGCCCCTTCCACATATATGGAGACCCTCTGTGTCCATATAGGAATCCCAGGCTGGGACCCCCACATCTATTTGGGCACCCTGTGCCCTGTACTGGAACCCTGTGTTGGGATCCTCTGCACGCACATGTGGACCTCGCAGAGACCCCCACCCCATCAACCTCACACCAGGATGAATGCTGACCCATTGTGTGTCTGGGACTGACCCCTCCTCACCTCAAAGCATGGGGACCCCCCCAGGGGAGAGACTTTCAGCCTCTTCCTTTCCCTGCAGCCGCAGTGGGGCTGCATTGGGATACTCTGGACTGCATTGGGATACACTGGCCTGTACTGAGCCAGCACTGGGCTGTGCACCCAGGCCAAGGTTCTTGCTAGAGGCAAGAGCTCCCAGGAGGGTGCCTGGAACCCTCCACCCAGCCCTGCCATCATCCCACCCAGCAGCTCCCCACCCCAGCTGGACCCCCCAGGGAAACAACCAGTGTAGGGAGGATTTTGCAGGGGGAGCAATGTCCTCAGGAGCTTGAGGGCAGACAGGCATGTCACGCATGCACCTATTTCTGTGTATGCATCCACCCACAAGCACCCAACAGTGGACACCCCCACACCCCCCCACACCTCCAACCCCAGAGGCAGAGGGGTGCAGAGCTGGTGTCCCCAGCTCAGGGACACTGATTTTCTGCCCTGGGCTGTCTAGGAAGTGGGGAGGGGACTCAGAAGAGCTCTTCACACCCACACCTTGCCACCTTGTGCCTGGCATGGGCTAGCTCATGCTCACCTCCCTGGGTCTGGAGATTTGGGGTATGCCTAGCATGCTCCTTGCACCCCCTTGTATCATGCCTCCATCCCTCCTGCAACCCCTGCATCCCTCCTACATCCCTCTTGCATGACTCTGCATCTCTCCTGCCATCCGTCTGCATCCCCCCACATCAAACCTGCTTCCCTCCTATATCATTCCTGCATCCCTGCTGCATCCCTTCCTGCATCCCTTCCTGCATCCCTTCCTGCATCCCCCCACATCAATCCCGCTTCCCTCCTATATCACTCCTGCATCCCTGCTGCATCCCTTCCTGCATCCTCTCTGCATCCCTTCCTGCCTCCCCTCTGCATCCCTTCCTGCATCCCTTCCTGCATCCCTCCTGCATCCCTTGCCTGCATCTCTCCTGCACTCCCCTGTGTAATACCTGCACCCCCTGTACAAACCCCATATCCCTCCTGTTTCCCTCTTACATAGTTCCTGCGACCCCCTGCGTCCCTCCTGCATCACTCCCGCACCCCTCTGCATCACGCCTGCACCCCCATGCAACCCCTTGCTTCTCTCCTATATTTCTCCCCCNCGGAAGAGTCCCGGGGAGAGGGAGCGAGTGGCCAGGCGGGGCAGGGGACAGGAGGAGGCAAAAGGGGCTCCCGCTTTTGCCTGCGGCACCCTGTTGTTGTGGGGTTGTGCCGGCACCGAGCTGTGTACCCAGCCTGTTTATTGGAGGGGCTGCGAGAGGAACGGGTTGGTTACCCGCGGTGCTGGTTACAGGGGTGGGAGAGAAGTAAGTGGGTTGTAACCCCCGAAAGCTGTCGTCGTCGGGCTGCGGGAGCGCCGTGCTGCGTACCCGACCCGTTACTGTGGGACCCTTACTGCGCTGCCTGCTCGACCTGTTGTCGTCGGGTCGCACCAGCCCCAGGTTGTCTACCCCGAGATGGCATTGTTGGGTTGTCCGGCGTTGTGTCGTCGTGTCCATCCATCCCCACCCCCAGCCCCAGCCCCCCGGCGCACCCACGCGAGGGCGGCCAGGCTGGGGCAGGGTTGAGCCGACCGGGGCGCGGGGTCCGGTGTTGGCAGGATCCGGCCTCCGTTCTAAGCCGTTCCCTTGGGGCTCTCGCGAAGACTTCGCCTCTGCCGCCACTGCCGTCCCCGCCACCAACACCTCTGGCTGCATCTCGCCGTTTCTGACCCGTCCCCGTCCCCCGCTGAGCTTGGGGTGCCCCGCGGGGTGACTGAGAGAGAAGCAGCCCCATCGGGCTTTGCTGGGTTTGCCCCAAAAGCGCTGGGAGGGCGGCAGCGTTCACCCTCCCGTCACCAGCTCCCAGCCCCTTAGACCCCCTATCCCGCGGGAGCCGGGGGGGTGGGTTTGTGGGTGGCTGTGGGGCTGCAGCACCCATGGGGCTCCCCCCACCTCAGCCGCTGCTGTGCCTCGACCCCTTAAACCTCGCTGAGACTCCGGGGAGGGTGTGTGGTGTGTATGTATGGGGTGTAAGTGTATGGAGGTGCTTGGGGGGGTGGGAGGGCTGCGTGGTGGGTATACCTATAGGGGCGTGTGTGCATGGGGATGTGTATATGAGGGGGTTTGTGTGCGTGAAGGGGTGTATGCCCAAGGGGTCTGCATGGGATGTGTGTAAGTGCATGGGAGGGGGGGTACTTTGGGGATTTTGCATGTTGGGTACATGCATGGAGGAGGCGTGCATGATTCTGTGTGTGCATGGGGAAGGGGGAAGCTGTGTGCATGGGGTGTAAGTGCATGGGGGGGTGCACTGGGGAGTGTGCGCTGTGGGTGTGCATGCATGGGGTGTACCTCTATATGGGGTGTGTGCACGGGGTATGTATGTGTGTGGAGCTGTGGCTGGGAGTGTGTGCCTGGGGCGTACATGCATGTGGTGTGTGCGTGCATGGGGGTGTGCACATGGGGTGTATGTACTCGGTGTATGTGTGCAGGAGGTGCCTGTGCACGGGGTGTCTGCCTGCAGGGCTGTGCCTGGGGAGTGTGTGGATATACATTAATGGGGGCTTGTGGGGGACATGAGCACAGGTGTATGTGCATGATGTGTGCACGTGCATGGGTGTGCAAGCATGCAGAGGTGTGCACATGGCATGGATATGGGTAGGGGAGTATGTGTGCATGAGGTCTACATGCATGGGAGGTATGCCTGGGGTGTGTGTGTGCATGGGGAGGGAGTTGTGTGGAGGGGGAAGAGGGCGGGCAGGCCGATGGTCCCCACAGTGCTGTGGGGGAGGCAGCCCGGTGTTAATGCACCCTGGCACGTCTGACGGCTGCCGGTCCCAGTGCTGACCCCGGGGGTTTGGTGACCGAGCGCTGACCCCCGCTCTGGGGCTCCAGCCCGGGCACCCCCACCACTGGCCCCAGGGCTGCTCAGGGTAGGGGAAAGGGGCTGTGGGGCCGGTGCCCAACCCCTGTGGGTGCAGGTGGGGATGTGGGTGCAGGTGGGGGTGGATGCTGCCATGTCCCCTGGGAAGCACTTTCTGCTCCTCATGCCCCATCCCTGTGCCGTTGGGTGCAGAGCATCCCCCCGTGCTCACCTTGAGCCAGCTCTCTTGCCTGACTCCTGCCTGCAGTGCTCCTGCCTGCCACGCTCGTGCCCATCATGTCTGCATGGCAGCAGCAGAGACGGAGGGCTCAGCTGCCCCAGGAGGCTGGGCTGTGGCAGGGTGTAACTGCAAACTCAGAGGGTTCAGGGGTATGAGGCACCTGCTCCTCCCACGGAGCGGGAAGCCCCCCCAAACCAGTCGAAATGCTGAGCGTTTTCTGTTGTAAAATATGTGTTTTTTCTCAGACTGGTGCTTGGCATCTGTGATTTGCTGGAAAGGTAGGTTTTCGTGCCAGTTCTGGAAACATCTGATATAAAATGGCCACTGAAAACTGCTGGGAAGCTCTTTGGAGAGATGATGACCTGGATTTAGAGGGAGTTGCGCTGGGAGTGGTGGTCAGCAGAGCTGGCGGTACCCAGTCTTCTTTGTCTGTTGCTCTTTCCCTCTGTCCCCCTGCCCCAAGGTTTCCCGTTTTCCCCGCAAATCCCGATTTTCTCCCTCTTTGGGGAGCTGCCACTGCAGCGGGGGCTACTCACGTGCTTAGCCAGCGGCTGCTTGTTCCCAGGGGAAAGTTCCGGCTGCAGCGAGAGCCCTGACCGTGGGGCTTGGAAGCAGCAGCCAGTGCTGGAGGGTGTATGGGGGGTTGTGTGTGGGGGGTGTGTATGTGTGTGGGGGGAAGCAGTTTTGCCCTTTGCATCCCAATGTGCAAACTGCTGTGAGCATCAGCATCCTTTGCCTTCACCCGGGGATAACAGGCACTCCAAGAAACCCGGGCACCCTGAGCTGGGCATCCTGGGCACCCAAACCGGGCAGTGCTCATCCCCTGCCACCCCCACGCTGCCTCCACTCGGGTACAACCAGGCTGCAGCCCCCAAGCAAAGCACCCATCTTATACCCCACTTCCCCATCACACTGGGGATGGGGCACTGGGGTTGTTCAGGCTATGTCCTCCTTGTCCTGGAGACTCCAAACTCCGGGAATGCTTGCACAGCGGTGCTCAGTCTCTGGTGCAGGATCTGGCCTGGAGGGACCCTGGGAATCCTGCCTGGTGGCAGTGAGAGGCTTTGGGAACAGCCATGGGTTTGGGATTGGTGGTGGGTGGGTGGACACATCTCCACACCATATGCCGGGCTGGTCTGTGTGGAGCTATTTTGAGGCAGTTTTTCTCCCCTTTTTTTTCCCCCCAGTTCAACTCAACAACAAAATGGCTGCGAAGTTCATCTCCACGCCCCGCTGGGAGCTGCCTTCCCTGCCCGCGCTGCCGGGGCACCCAAGCATCACTAATGTGCGAGAGCACCCCAGGAGGAGGCGCGACTGGCTTTTTCCCTTCTCTTTTTGAGCTTCTTATGTATTTGACAGAGCTTTTTGCTGCTTCTCCTGTGTCGTCCCCCTCCCTCCTTTCTCTGCCTCCCTGCTCCCTGCCCACATGGCAGAGGACACCCCAACTTTTGCTCTCCTAGCCCCCTAACATCACCGGGCATCCCCAGGTATCAGGGTTTTGTGTGCTTCCTGAGTCCCTCTGCATCCTCATGGACCAGGGTGGGGGGGTTTCCCCCATCCATGCATCCCCACGGAACTTGCCTGCCAACCCCCAGTCCTGTGCACCCCCATAGGCTTGGGGTTCTTGCCTCCTTAGCCCTGCTCATCCCCATGGACGAAATTTTGCTCCCGCAAAACCCTGAGTGTTCTCATGGATGGGATTTTC
This sequence comes from Jacana jacana, assembly GCA_013400555.1. Lineage (NCBI taxonomy): Eukaryota > Metazoa > Chordata > Aves > Charadriiformes > Jacanidae > Jacana > Jacana jacana. Next base: position 77,883 of record VZTM01008335.1, read on the forward strand.
CCCTCAAACTGTGAGCATCCCTATGGATGCGATTTTGCCCCCCCAGACCCCATGCCTCCCCACAACTGGGATTTTGCCCCCCCCCGGGCCCTGAGCATCCCCATGGATGGAGCATTCTCAGCCCCCACCTAGCCCCACAGACATGGGTTTTGCCCTCTCCATCCCCACACCAGCGTGCCTCCTCCACTCCGGCCCCCACCCCCTCGCTGTCCACCAGGTCTGAAGCAGGAGAAGGGGTGGAGGGAGCGTGGGTGGGGGAGTCAGGAAGAGGGGGCAGCGGCTGCACTGGCTGAGCCCCATTCCTTATGCATCCCTGCCCTGATGCAGCCTGACAGGCCGGTTGCATTTGGTACCTCGCACATAAGCGGCCGGAGCTGCCTGCTATTTTGGTTGATGCTAATTTGCTCCGTGTTGGGCTGTGGTTCACGCTCCGGTCAGCCTTGCCTGATACTATATTCCCGTTTGTTCCAGTAAAGGTTTTTCTGTCAGCTCCCCTTAGCCTTGATGTGCTCCCCGAACTGTGAATGCAACGCAGTTGGGGACCGAGCCACGTGAGCCTGTCAGCTCTGCTCCGCTCAGCAGCCAGCGCTGGGGGCACCCTGGGGTGGGGGGCACCCTGCTTCCCTCGCCCCCCATCACCACATCTCAGGGAGGGGAGAGGCGATGGGGTGAGCGATGAGCAGCATTAGGAGCCCCAATGGGAAGGGGGAGGTATAGAGGCTATAGGTGCTGGTGTGATTTATCTCCATCAGCCAACTGTGAAACTGCTCCCCTGCCCCAGCATCATTCCACTGCACCCCAGCTGGGCCCAGCATGTCCCCATGGGGTTCTAGGGGAGCACAGTGTGTCCCCATGGGATGGCAGGGGAGCCCAGCATGTCTCCACTGAGTTCTAGCAGAGCCCAGCACATCCCCATAGGGTGATACAGAAGACAAGCATGTCCCCATGTTGTGGCAGGGGAGCTCAGTATGTCCCCAAGGGGTGGTAGAAAAGGCCTCTCCTGTGCTCTTGCCCCACACTGGTCCCGTGCAGTGGCACCAAAGTCCCCAGCTTCTCCTGGAGGGAACACACAGGGGGCAGAGCAGGTGGCCAGAAGCCTGGCAGGGCTGTAGGGTGTGGGAAGTTGGGACTTGGGGGACCCCTGAAGTGGGAGAGCTCAGCTGCCTGTTGGAGATTGCAAGGGGTCCCCCACCATGGTTCCATCTCCCCATTGCATCACAGTCCCCAGCTCTCTAGTGGTGAAAAAATCTGTGGGTTTGGGTGCTCCTCTGGCCTTGGTGTTCCCATTTGGATTTGGGGTGTTCCCCTGAACCTGAGATGCTCACTTAGACCTAGAGGAAGCCCTGGGGTGCTCAGCTGGATTTTGGGGAGGTCCTGCTGGTTTCCACCTGGATTTGAGGTACTCTCCTGGGCCTGAGAGGCTCACCTGGATTTGGGTTGTCCTCCTGGCTCTGAGATGCTCCCCATTCCTCATAGCCCTCTCTCTCTCTGCTCCATCTCTTTCCCCTCTCCCCATCACTTGCAGGGTGTCCATGCCATCCTTCTTGCCCTCAGCAAGGGTTCAAGGGTCTTGCTTTCTCCTCAACTGGGGTTTGGGGGTCTTGTCTCCCCTCTGCAAGGCGTGCGGCCACCACTTGTTGACATGGGCTCTCCCAAGCTTGGACTGCCCTCTAGTTTCCCATCTGGTGGGGATGCACAGCAAGGAGGTCCTAGGGTGGCTTCTCCACAGGACACCCAGGACAGCCATGTAGTGGGTGCCCCACTGATGACACTGCTGAGCCTGGTGATGTGGTTTCGGGGCCAGCAGCCCTCAGTTCAGGGACACAGGCACAGAACTAGAGCATCGTAACCCACTGTCTCTGCTTTGGGTCCCCTCTTTCCCCCAGAGACCCCCACGGAGGTGAGGGGTACTGTGGCTCACCCCGTGCACACCCCACGCTCAGCCCTCAGCACCCAACACCCACAGATGCCCCAGTCGGCAGGTGAGGGGACACCTGTGCCCTGGGGGGAGTGTGACCCCACAGCCTGCAGCGCTGCACCCCCAGGGCACACCTGCACCTTATCCTGTCACACCTCATTGCACACCAGTCGCATCCAGTCGCATACACCCAGTATCCCAGTGCACATGCACAGTATCCCATTCCACACCCCATAGCACACACCTATCGTCCTGCTGCAGACCTACAGAATCCCGTTGCACCCTGCATCACATCCCATTACACACACTCAGTATCCCATTGCACACACAGCACCGTGTTGCACCCACCCAGTGCCCCACTGCACGCCTGGTGTCACGTCAGCACCCACATGGTGCCCTGCTGCACCCCACAACCCCCACCCCCGGCTTCCAGGTGGTGCCTTGCTGCACCAACACATCACCCCTCTGCATGCCAGCACCCACCTGGTGCCGGCACCCACATGGTTCCAGCACCGAGATGGCACAGCCACACACCAGCACCAATCTGACCCACTGGCACCCGTACAGGACACCAGCACCCATCCAACAAGCCAGTAACCCCATCACACCAGCACTCCCCTGGTGTACCAGCCCCCAGCAGCTATTTCAGCCCTCACCCAGCTCATCAGGAACCCCAACACAATTCCACCACACCCCGCTGTCCCCTTGTCTCCCCACAGCATCCCCAATGAGCTGGGCAGGCAGAGGCTGTGCAGGCAGTGCAGGCAGTGGGGGACAGAGGGGCTTCTCTCCTGCTCCAACCCATGGGATCTTAGGCTGGCAAACCTGGGCTTCTCTCCCACGGCCATGGGGACTGTGGGAGGAGCAGGAACCCACTGATGATCCTCAGTCCTTGTGGGCAATGCTGGCCCCTGGGTGCCTGGGCAATGCTGGCCCAGAGTGGGAGCGGTGGCTCCAGCTGCGTCAGCTGGGGATTAGCAGGGCTGGGATCTGCCTGAGCCCCTGATCCTGCTTAGTGTCTGGCCCAGGCGCCTGCTCGGGGCTTAGCAGCCTCTGACGCCACCCAAAGCGTCACTGCGTCCCCAGCTGCCAGAGGGACAAGGGGATACAAAATGGGATGAGGATGGTGGCAGATCCAGCATCACCTGTAGGCTCTGTTCTCCTGGACTAACCCCCAAATCCTCCCCCATGCCAGATGCTGGGGTTTCCCTGCCATGAGGGGGGCTGGATTCTCAGGTGGCTAGTATGAGGTTGGCAACTTTCTGCCTCCCCCAGCCTGGCTCTGCACCCATTGGGGTAAGAAAGGGCTTTTTTAGGATACAGCCCTCTGCATCCCAGCATCACACCCTGAGACTTTGTCCCCGCTGCTGGCTCTGAGCTCAGGCCCTGGCCCCTAGCAAGCACCAGGAGGTGCTGGGAGATGTCCCTCATGGCAGCACCATGGCAGGAGCCTGGCCCCACAGACCCCCATAGGTGCGCAGACTCCATGTCTGCTGTGGGGAGCAGAGCGCTGGGAGGAGTTGGGTCAGGACAGGCTGTCCCCTCATCCCTCCCTGCCAGCACTGTGGGACTCACAGGTGCCACCACCTTGGTGGCTCAGCCAGCAGCTTTGTGCCCAGGTAGGTGGTGGACAGCCTGGTGACACCAAGCTGGTGACGCCAAGCCAGTGACGCCAGGCTGGCTGTAAATCCCTCCTGTGAGCTGGAAAAAAACCAAACCTCCTTCAGAGTTTATTAACTCATTTTCAGAGCCCGGCCCCGCTGACTGCCGGCGCGGGAGCTAACTAGGTCAGGCGTGTGCCTCTGCCGCTGGCTAATGCGGCCATGCCGGGTGCCAGCTGCCCTCCTGCCAGACAGGGGCCACAGCAGGACACTGGGAGACACTGGGAGACAGGGAGGGACAGAGTGGACACCCCAAACCCCACAGCTGGCAGACCCCATTGTGGCCACGGTGCAAGCTGGGGCTATGCCTACTGGCAGCCACGTGCAGCCCAGCACGCGAGCGTGCACCTTCCCACACATGTGTGCACAGCTGCATGCACGCTCACGCACACGTGTGCGCGCGCACGCTCCTGCCAATAGGTAGGGAAACTGAGGCACGGAGGGGCAAATGCACCAAAAGCACCCTGCCCCGGGGTGGCCTCGGGGTGCCCCTGTCTTGGGGGACCCTGCCTGCACCCGCCTGGCCCCACCCCGCAATAATATCAATTAGAGATGCACAGATCAGCTTTAATGAGCGGCGTCAGGCAGCTCAGCTGCCCTCTGCCCCCGCTAATGCTCTGCTTCTTGTGAAGCAGATCCACAGCCCCGACCTGTCCCCCCAGTCCCCAGCACGGGGACCCCTGCGCCAGGGCTGAGCTGGGGGGGGAGGGAGTGGGGAACTGGGAGGGGCCCATGGCTGGGAAATGCTGAGTCTGCAAAACTGCTTGGAAGGTGAGAGAAGGGTCTGGTGTAGGAGAAGGACCGATTGTCCATACTGATGGTGATGGGCATCCACTCTGCATCGGGTTGCTGAAGAGCATCTCTCCACACCCGGGGGGAACCAGGATCCATCCCCATCCCTGTCCCCATCCCTGTCCCCAACCCTACATCTTTCCTCTGCTGCTAACTAAAGGGGACAGAACCCTGGCACACAGGGCAGCGCAGGCAGGTAGGATGGGGTCTGTGGGTGACGGACAAGGTGATGTTCCCTGGTGGAGTGGCCCTGTGCTCAGCCCTGGCTCTTGGAGCCACCACCACTTCCCAAAACATTCTGCAGACCCCAGCATGGGCCAGTGTCATGGGAGCCAACCTGGGTATCCCCAGCACCACAACCCCACAGCAGCTGCCTGAGCGTGGTCCCCGACATGGCCTCCCCCACATCTCCCCGTGGCATCTCCCTGTGCCTTTCCAGAGCTCACCTCTGGGTCCCCTCTGCACATGACCATGTGGAAGGTGGCTGGCACATGTGCCGCTGCACTGGCCAGTGGTGCTGGGCTGTGCCAGGGACCGGTTCCCGTGGTGGCCACCATGCTGTCCCTCCAGGTGCTGGGGACAAACCACCCATGCAGCCCCAAAATGTGCAGTGGGGCTCGGGGCACTCCCACCGCTCTGTCCCACTGACCCAGGACCAGTTTTGGATCTCTCTTCTGAGCAACACAAGCTCCTTCCAAGGGGGATGTGTCCAGGGGACCCTGAGTTGGGTGCAGCCATGGTCTGGTTGGTTGCAACACCCTGTGCTGAGCCCGTCCCCTGGGCAGGCAGAGGGGGTTGGAAATATGGGGGGGTGCAGGGGTGGATGGAGGGGCGGATGGATGGAAGGATAGATGGATGGGTGGATGGATGGATGGATGGATGGATGGATGGATGGATGGATGGATGGAGAGGTAGATGCAGAGATAGGCGGATGAAAGAATGGATGAAAAGATGAGAGGCTGGATGGATGGATGGGAGGATGGATGATGGATGGATGCTATGGGAATGGGCAGTGGGACAATACAGTACCTACCACACAGATGCCATCTCTGGGAGTGGAGAGGGGTTACAGAGCTGAAGAAAGGCAGATGGGCGTGAGGAAGGACAGACGTATGGGGCCTGCTTCACCTGTGTCTCCTGTCCGGTGCCTTGTCCCGCTGCTCCTGGTGCTAGTGGCACAGAGGTGGCCCCGTGCCGTGCTGGATTGGACTTGGACGCACCGCAGCCCGCGGACCGCCACTGCAGGACGGGGACGGGTTCAAGGAGTCGGCTGCTGGAGGTGAGCACTCCCAGGTCACCCCAAATCTGGTCCCAAGTCCTCCCAGCTGCAAGGCAGCATCCAGCCCCTCTGCAGCCCCCCGGAGCTGGGTAGACACCGACCCCATCTCACAGCCGCCCCAAGCCCCATTTCACTTCTCGCCAGTGTCTTCCTCCATGCAGGGTGTCCCTGGGATGTCGTCTCTGGTCCCCAGCTCAGCACCTCACCCAGACCACCCACTCCCATGGCCCATTCCCAACTCACCGGCAGCGGAACGGATCTCAGCCCCTCCAAGATCGGCACTTCCATCTCGGTGCCGAGGGCAGCAGAGCAGAATAAAATCACTCCCGGCCACCATGGCGGGGCCTTCCTCCCACTTCTTACCCTCCTCTGCCTCCTGAGCTGGGTCCTGCATGTCAGTGGGTGACCCTGTCACCCAGGGGATGCTTGAGCTGAGGAAGCAGGGCTCAGGCGAGCTAACGAAGCAGGGCTGAGCTCGAGCTAACGAAGCAGGGCTCAGCCCACGTCCCCACGCGCCGATGTCCTCTCTCCGCCCTGGTGCCCCCGCTCACCCTCCCCATGCTTGTTCAGGACCCAAGACAGCTTCAGGGATAGAGCTTCAGGCACCCAGGGGTGCCCTGGGGTCCAGCAGGATCAGGGTGTCCCCTGGAGCAATCCTGGATCCCGCACCCCGTTTCTGAGGAGTCTGCGGAGGGGCGCAGTGGAGGCATCAGAGTGATCTGCTGCCTGTTTGCCTGCAAAATCCGTATCCTATCTTTGCCTGCAAACACCATATCTTATCCTGTGCCGGTGTGGGGTTCACACACCTCCCATGCACCCAGGCTTTGGTCAGCCAGTGCCACCTCCTGCCCTGGTTGGATCCAAGATGCAGGGAACCACTGCCACTAGGCTGGGGACAGGCTTGGGGACAGAGTCCGGAGGTCTAGAAAGCGCTGCCCTCCAGCCCCCATCCCTTGAGTGGGGCGAGGGGATGCAGTTGGGGTGCTCCTGGCATCATCCCACCAGCTCCCTGTCACTGAGAGTGGCATCCAGCCCACACAAGGACATTGCTGCCCCCTCCCACGGGTCTCGTGGGACACCCACCACTGCCCCACAGACTCACCCATAGCTCCCGGCCCCTCGCCAGCCGCTGCTGCTCCACTCAAACTTTTCCTAAGTTGAGACAAAGGCCCTTTCCCCTGTCCCTGCTGTCCCCAGACAGCCTGGTGCCACCAGGACTTAATGAGGGCACAAGGGCGGTGGGCTCAGGGGCTGCACGCTCAGGGGCTGCACACACACACACACAGACACACATTTCAGCTTAACCCTTCCCCTGCCACTCCTCTCCACCCCATCTTTGCAGCCACTGGGGACTTTTTGGGAGCTCCCCTGTGCCTCTTGTTCTCCCTGCACACAGCATTGACCTTGGGGAGTCCCAGCCACAGCGCCCTGGGGTTTCCAACTCTGCAAAATGCTTGGGGAGGACACGGGTGCTCCTGAGTACCTCCCAAGCCATGCAGAGTAGGGTGATCACAATCCCCATCCCAACAGGTCCCTCCCCAGCACCTTGGGGTCATGGGGCACCCTCCAGACCCAGGTCTCTGCACGTTTCACCCTGTGCCCCATGGTGCAGAGGAGCCCCACAAGGACTGGAGCTGGCAGGTGGGGGGAGCTGCCCCTAGTCCTAGGCTGGCTGTTCTGCTTGTGTCCCTGTCCCAGCTCCCTGGAACCAGGGAACCCCTGGCAGCAGCAATATTGCTGGTGCATGTGTGGGATGGTCTGGTCTGTTGTGCCAGGCTGGAACCACTGATATGCCTGTGCTGGGCCACCTTTCATCCGACCAGTCACAGTCCTGTTATCCCTGTTTTTGACATCCCCTTCCTCACCTCCTCCTGCCTGCTCCATCTTCCTCCTCTTTCATTTTGAAATGCCCATCCATCCATCCACCTGCTCAGCATTCTAGCTCTCCATCCTTCCCAGCCACCCCATCAACCTCTCCATCCCTCTGCCCTCCTATCTTCCCCATCCATCCACCCATCCTCTTCATCCATCTGCACCTCTGCCTTCTCCATCTGTCCTTCTATCCATCTGCTCAGCCATTCAGCTCTCCATCATCTCCATCAGCTCTCATCCTCCACTCCACATCCATCTGCCATATCATCTTCTCCTTCCTTCCTTCCTTCCTTCCTTCCTTCCTTCCTTCCTTCCTTCCTTCCTTCCTTCCTTCCTTCCATTCATCCCTGTCCACTCACCTGCCTGTCTTCTGCCTCCATCCATCCAACCATCCACCCCTTTATCCTTTTTATCTATTCACCCCTCCATCTATTCATCTGCCCATTCTGTTGTACCTCCATTTTCTCCATCCATCCGCCCATGCATTTGACTGTCTTTCCATCCCCTCCATCCACCCACCCCTCAGTCTTTTCTATCCATCTGTCCATCCATCTTCCCCTACATCCCCTCCATCCACCCACCACCGCCCCCATCCTCTCTATCGCCCCCCCATCTCAGCCCCTGGCACGGGGGCAGCAGCAGGGCATAGTGGCTGTCACCCGTTGTCACCCGCAGAAGGGGCCATGATGCCTGAGGAGGGGCTCAGCTGCGCCTGTGACCCCGTCTGCCACTCGGCCAGGCTGTGGCCGATGGGAGCTGACAGCCGCTCCTGCGCTTGTTAGCAGTGCTCTAATGAGGGGAAGGGGAGTCCACTCACAGGGAGGGGGACCAGGGCCCCTGTCCCTGTCCCCACACGGGGGGATGTGACTTTGGGGACAAGGAGGACACTCATGCTGTGGTGGCTCTTGGCCCACAGGCACATCCCCCAGCTCCAACCCCACTACCAGGATAGGGGGGCGATGGATAGGGGGAGGTTGGAGCAGGGGATCCCCTCCCTGAGCCAGGCCTGGTCCCCGTGGGAGCCCTCTTTTGCTCAGACTCAAGACCCCAGGGGGTGCCTGGACAGGTGGGGGGCTGTGTCTGGGTCTAGGGCTGTGTCCTGGGTGGGTGCATGTCAGGGACTGTGTTTGTGTGTGGGACCGTGTTCTGTGTGCGTGGGGGCACCTGTGTCCTGAGTGGGTGCACGTGTGAGGCTGTGTCCTGTGTGTATATGTGCGTGGGGTAGTGACACAGCTGAGTGCATGCGTGGGGCTGTGTCCTGAGTGTGTGCATGGGGGTCATCCGTGTCCCAGTGGGTGCATGCGTGGGGCTGTGTCTGGAGTGTGCACGCCCATGTGGCAGTTCCATGGGTGGGTGCATATGTAAGGCTGTGTCTGGGGTTGGGTATGGGGATGTGTCCTGCGTGTGTGCGTGGGGGTCAGCCGTGTCCCGGTGGGTGCATGTGTCTGGAGTGTGGGGAACTATACCCTGGGTGGGTGCGTGGAAGGACTATATCGTGAAGGGGGCTGTGATGCAGTGGATGCCTGGGGCTGTGTCCCGGGTGAGTACACCGGGCTGTATCCCACGTGATGCCCCGCTGCAAGGGGGGAATGACTGTGTGTCCCCCCTCTAACCCCACATACACGTGTATGACCCGAGCGGCCCCCGGGGAACGACGCCTCACCTCCACGTTCCCATCCCACGGGGCTCTTCGGGGCGGCGGCGGGGCGGCGGAGCGGCACAGGGACCCGGGGCGGGCGAAGGGGTGGGCGAAGGGGCGGGGCGAGGACACAAGGAAGGCGTGGCCGGGAGCGGGGCGTGGTTTGGAGGCGTGGCCGGGAGCGGGGCGTGTCCCGGCGGCGATGGCGTCCCTCTTCGGCGGCGTGGAGGGGTGAGGGGGCGCGCCGCGGATGGGGTGGGGGGGGCCCCACGGGGTTCTGCATACCCTGAT
>VZTM01008335.1:87460-109652 GCA_013400555.1 Jacana jacana
GGGAGGGAGCAGGAGAGGTGGGGGAGGGCGGGAGCCGGTCGCGGGGGTTGGGGTGGGGGTGGTTGCAGCCAGCCTTCTCCGGGGACCGGCTCCTGGACCCCCCCAACTTGCTCCGTGTAGAGTGGGACCAGGGGCTGAGATCAGTGGGACAGGATGAGAGAGTCAGCAGCCACCCCCCTCCAGGGACCTCCACTCCGTCATGGTGTGTGTCCCCCAGGGCCCCCCATCCTGGTCCAATNGCTGGGATGTTTTCAGCAACTTGTGGCCAGCAGCAAAAGTTTTGGCTGTGTGGGACCACCCGGGGATAGATCCCAGGATAGGGCAGGGGCTTTAGTGCATCCCCCTCCTTGGCTCAGCTCATCGGCTCTGAGAAGTGCCTGGAGAGGATCGAGCGGATGGTCAGTGAGGCCAAGAGCAAAGCCGGGGCTGACCCCCAAGTCCCACTCCGCTCACTGGTGAGTCTCCCTGTCCTCTCCCCTCCATGCTGCCCTGGGACTAGCATCCTCTCCAAGGATGGTCTGGCTCAGTGTTCCCCCTGGGAGTGATGGGAACCCTCTGGCATGGGGTAGGGGCTGTCCCTCAGTGGGGGTGACCAGAAGGATGCCATCGGCAAGCTGACAGAGGAGCTGCACCAGCGCTTCCCCCACCTGAGCCAGAGTTACTACATCACCACCGATGCCGTTGGGGCCATGGCCACTGCCACCGACCATGGTAGGGGACAACTCACCCTGGGATGACAGCAAGGGGGGACATCCTGGTGCAGGAGGGAATGACTGTGTGTCCCTCCTCTCACCCCACAGGTGGCATCGTCCTGATCTCGGGTACCGGCTCCAACTGCAAACTCATCAACCCTGACGGGTCAGAGACGGGCTGCGGAGGCTGGGGACACATGATGGGTGACGAAGGCTCAGGTGAGGGCAGTGGGCAGGGGGTAGGGAGGGGCACTAGGCGGGTCTCAGCCGGCTCTGTGCTCCCTCTGCAGCATACTGGATCGCGCATCAGGCCGTGAAGATGGTGTTTGACTGTATGGACAACCTGGAGGTGCCACCCCACGATGTGAGCTACATCAAGCAGGCCATGTTCGACTACTTCCAGGTGCTTTTTGGGGGGGTGGTCCTGGCGGGGGGAGCTCTGAGCTGTATGTCAGGGTCCGTGGGGGGACTGTGGGCTGCGCACCGTGGTGGTGGGGTCTGGGGGATGCTTCAAGCTTCACACCGGGATGGTGGGGACCCCAGGCTGGATGGTGGGGTCCTGGGGGAGGGCCCTGTGCTGGCAGCCAGGACGCAGGGCTCACCAGTGGGTTTCCCCCTGACTCCTGGCGCTGCAGATCTCCGACAGGATGGGCCTCCTGACGCATCTCTACCGCACCTTCGAGAAGTCCAAGTTTGCGGGATTTTGTCAGAAGCTGGCGGAGGGTAGGGAAGCCCCTTCCCTGGGGAGCACAGGGGGAAGGGGTCGAACGAGGGGCTGGGCCTTGGGGCAGCCATCCCTGGGATGATTGGGGCTGCCTGTCCTTGCCACCCTTGGTTCCCAGCTGGGGACTGTCACCTCTCTGCCTTGCCTCCCTGTGACGCTGCCCGGACCCGATCTCTGCCCCCGGCGCACCCTTCACCAGCACCCTCTGCCCTTGTTGCGGGGTGGGGACACGCATCACTCCTCACACACAACCCAGCCCGGCTTATGGGAACTGGGTGCGAGCCCCAGTGGGTGCAGAGGTGCGGGGGGGGTTGTGTTGTCCCAGGTCCCTATCCCACTGTCCCCCCTGCCCCGTACACAGGCGCTCAGGCTGGGGACCCGCTCTGCTGCCACGTGTTTAACAAGGCTGGCAAGGTCCTGGCACGCCACATCGTTGCCGTGCTGCCCAAAATCGACAGGGTGAGAGCCAACGGGACTGGGGGGTGGGAGCGGTGGGGTGTGCAAGGTGTGTGTGTGGGGGTCCCACTGCCAGGTCTTACCCACTGTTTTCTCACCCCCCCAATAGAGCCTGTTCCTGGGGGAGCTGGGGCTGCCCATCGTCTGCGTGGGCTCTGTCTGGAACAGCTGGGAGAGGATGCAGGCAGGTGAGCAGAGGGCTGGGGGGTGCTGGGGGTGTGTCCTGTGGTTCCCCATAAACCCCAACCCTGTGTGTATGTGTGTGTGTCCCCACCAGGGTTCATCCAGGTGCTGGCACAGGCACGGGAGGAGGCCCCTGACCATGTCTTTTCGCGGTTCAGCCTGCTGAAGCTGAAGCGTTCCTCAGCGCTGGGGGGGGCCCGCTTGGGTGCCAGGAACATCGGCCAGGCCTTGCCCTTGGACTATGCCGGCAACGTGGATGTCTTCTACACCCACGACTTCTAGCCCTGGCCCCCCAGCTCCTGCCCTGTGCTTCCCCGGGGTGGAGGGACACTCTGCATGTGGTGGTGGGGGTTTGTACAAATGGATTTTGTAATTTGGCAATAAAAAGGTTGCACCACCCAAAGGGAAAGGGGCTGGGAGCTGCACAGGGGTGATGGGGCAACGAGGAGAGGAACCAGCCCCAGTGTAGCCTTGCTGGGTGGGAAGAGCTCTGAGCTGTTGTGGGGCTGCTGGAAAATGAAATAAAATGGACTCTGAAGGTTCCTGTTTTGGTGCCCGAGGAGGACGGGCTGTGGTGGCCATGGCCATGGGTGTGGGGTGCTGCCCAGGCCTGCCTGGAGCCTGAACCTGCTTGTTCAGGCAGGGAGGAGCTTCTGCTGCTGGGGAGAAAGGAGCTTGTGTACCCAGGGTGCACAGTCAGGAGGGTGCTGGTACCTCCTGCTGGCTGCGGGGATCACGGTGAGCTGCGGCCCTGATCTCAGCCTCAGCGATGGGGAGAAGGGAGAGATGCTGTCCCTTCATGAGCAGGGGAAGAAATATTTTGGTCATGATGGTGTGAGGACAATCCCCCCCAGCTCCCTCCCCAACTTGGGGCTCACCAATGGGACCACCCGCTCCCTTTGCAGACTTTCATGCTGCTGATGGTGAGCAGCAGCCCCAGCAAAGGGGAAGGCTGTGGCTGGTTCTGTCTGTGTGAGTTCAAGCAGCTCCAGTGGGGCAGGATGAAGGCATAAACCAGAGCTGTTTCCTCCTCCAGCCACTTCAGGCTTTGTCCCAGCCTCCAGCAGAGGATGCTGGAAGCCAAAGCTTGGTGGCCCCACAGCAGAGCCGAGGGGAGGGAACAGTACCACCCTGGGGGTGAAGGAAGAAAACCCTCCAGGAGCTTCCTGCTGGGACTGACATCAGAGGAACTGGTGTTGAATGGAGACCTTAGCTCTTCTCCAGGCAAGACTTCTGCACCGCTCAGTTCCAAAAAAAGTTTATTTTTGATAATGCATTGTTTGAAATTTACAGCACGTCAGAGGGTGAGGGTGGTTTGGTGGTTTGTTTTTTTTTTTTAAGAAATCAAATGGAAACCAGAGAAAGGGTGGGGGGGAGGGGAAAACTGCCCTACCGCTACAAAAGGAGTCTGCCCAGTGTACAGCTGCCCTTCCTTGCACCCCACATTGCATCCTGCAAAGCCCTGGGCACAGCCTGAGCTCCAGCCACAGAGCAGAGGGAGCCTGTCATCTCCAGCAGCTGGAGGTGACTGTGCAGGCACTGAAGGCACAGGTTGTACCGGGAAATAGGAGAATTCACCCCAAACCAACCCATACCTCTGGGCAGCAATGTTTAAGGTGGGCACCTTCAATTGGCTGCCAGCTCTGGCTGCAGTAGTGTCAGGGTTTAGTGCTGGTTTTAAGACTGGCAGCGGAGGAAGGGAGATCTGTTGAGTTAGGGAACCGTCTGCACAGAGAGCAGCTGAGCTAAATCAGCTCAAACCTCGCTCAACATTAGTGTTTGTGGTCCAATAACCCCGGGCCCTCCTGCTGAGCTTGCGCGGATGGGCGCCGGTCAGCTTTGTTGTTCCGAGCTAATGGAGACAGATCAAGCTGTCAGCTATTGAGTGGCCATTAGCTTCCATCTCTGCAAACCCCGCAGGGATCTGTAATCCCCCTCCATTAACTACTCTGTTTAAGTAAAGGGAATACTGGAAGTAACTGCACCCGGGAGGTGAGATTTACACGGATGAGCAAAAGCTCCCATCCACGTTACTAGAGCCAATAACTATATAAACTGTTAGACTACGCCCCTCACCGAGAAGCTTCTGCTTCCTCTGGATACACATTTCTGATCCAAAGGAGCCCACTAAGCACAGGATTTAAAATACCAGAAGCGCCCAGGTTGATGGATCAGGTAGCTGAAGCTCGACCAGATCCTACCGATGGGGAAATAGGTCCCCTAAAGTGAATCCACCTGACAGACGCATGGATCCTGCTCACCAACAGCCACTCGGGCAGCTTTGTCTTGAATACCATCTGCCACCAGAGCCTCGGCAAAGGGGACTGCAGGGACCAGCATGAAGATGCTGCCCATCACCTTCTCTACGTTTGTAGGTGCTCCTCGGGGCTCAGACTCACCCTGACAAAGGATCCTTCTCCTTTCCTAGGGAGGCTGATTTATACCATCTTCCCACCACTCCACTCTGCTGAGAATGGGCTCTATTCAGTTTTCTTGGATTTATCTCAATGAGAACTGAAGGTACAGATGCTTCCAAGGCACAGCCCGTAGTGCTGGATAAGCTCAAGAGTTGAGGGGAAAAATACTTCAAGGTGTTTTGTAGAAGCAGCCCTTCCCTTGGGATGGACGGCTGGGGTGATGCCTGAGGGGTCTGGTCTCCCCTAAGAGCTCCCACAACTGATTAAGCAGTCAGGACTCTTATCTACCAGCAAAGAAGCATGGAAGTTAGTGTTCAGCACCTATTGGAGAGCCAGGCAGGCTGCTGCTGAGAGGAATTTAGGGTTTATGGTCTTGTTACACTTCACCTTTTCTTTAGTGAAAGAAATCCTGGTTAACGGAAACAGGGAAAGCCATTGCGGCTCCTGGCCCAGGATCGCTGCATCCAGGGTGGGAGCAGGTGAGCAGGGGGATCCCTACAAATTCTACTTAAACAAGAAAACATGACTTTTCCACTAGCAGGTTTGAAATACGCATTAAAGTGGGCCTCTGAAGCTGGGGGAGTGCCAGACTTGAGGACAGACCTAAGGGCCACACGTCCTAGAAAGCAAAAACTGCCAAAATAAGGTGATAGACNAGCAGGGACACAGTCTTTCCAAAGCCTGCCTTGATGGTCAGTACTTCACACCAGGCACAAACTCCTTGGCATCTGGATTCAAGTTGCTTTTGCTCTGGAAGAGAAGAGGAAGGGGGGCCCATCAGCGGTCCAAATGCTGGCACCCCCTGCCGAGCATCGCTCACTCCATGGACCCGCACCCCCGAAGGTGCCCCCGTCCAAGCAGCCACATGGCAAGGATGCCATCATGGACATTCACACATGCAAAGTGGCTACCCTGGCCCTCATGTCCTTGCAAGCACCCACAGCACTCGAGAGTGCTGAACAAGAGCCAGCTTGAAAGTTGTACTCCCAGACTGAGGGTTTTTTTTGAGGGAAAATATAGGAGAATCTGCTGTCTCTGGTCTCTCCCTGTTCTTGCTTTGGCACAGGGCTGCTGGTGGATGTGCTGTGAGGGGCAAGTGGCTGTTGTATCGCTGCCCACAGGAAAGCAGGGACATAAAGCAGCTCTATCTGAGCACAGTCAGCAGGACCAGACCAGAACAACCCTCACCGTGCTGTTCCATACAGACCTGCAGTGTATTCCTGCTTTCAGGAGTGAAAAACAGGGATCTCTGCAACACTCCAGTTCTTCAAGCCACCAAGCAGGTTTCCACTGCACTAAATATCTATGTAGGCCTGGGGCACTGAGCACCCCTGGAGCAGACCTGGCTGGTCCTCCCGTACCTCTCCATCCTGCCAGGACACCCCAGTTCTGCCCAAAAAGCAAGATAGGTCCTGGCTTGCTCTGGGACGACAGGCCGGCTCACGTGCACGTGGCAGCCCCACTTCCATGGCTTCTGGAGAGCAAGTTCTGCACAGCTGGGTACTTCTGTCTTTAGGATACAAGGCTAAACCGATCATCCTTGTAGAAAACTCCAAAATGCATCGTCACTTGTACATCAGTACCAGCTCTTGCACCAACACCCCACTGACACTCAGGAAAACCCCCAAGGAAATCCACCCTCCCTTTCCAGGACAGGTCCTCTGCTCTTCACCAGACTTTGCAGCATGTCCTCTGAGGTCCTTACCAGAATGTCCTCTGAACTGTGGTCATCGCCAATGGAGAGCCCGTTCAGCTGCTGCTGCAGCTGCCCCATGCCCTGGGGCAGGTCACGCGATGGAATGAACCAGTCCTGGTCTTCTTCCTCCAGCATCTCCTGGAAGCAGCGGTCAAGAAACTCCTGCTCCTGCAGCTCCTCCTCCACCTGCCCAAACATACCAGTTAGTCCCAAGAACAAGTGATGCATCTTTGTTTTCCAAACACTGTCCCCATCTGGCAGAAGCAGAGTCTGCAACGTGCTTAACTACCTCCCCCTGGTATCTGTCCACGCCTCAGAAACACTACAATAGAACCGGAGCTTTATTTCAAACCTAGATGATGGCAGCTTTGTCAACTTGCCTGTAGCCAATTCTAGGAGGTGCAAGAGGACAAAAACTGGCACTTTTGAAAGGAGTTAAGCTGTGCTCGGGCATCATTTCCTGGCTGATGCAGGCTGCCAGGGTGGGGAGATGCAGGCTGCCAGGGTGGGAAAATGCAGGCTGCAAGCTCACAGCACCAGGCGAATCCAGAAGGGAACGGGATAGGATTTATAGGACATCCCGATGCATCAGCACACACACAGGACTTCAGGCTTCCAGGCTCCAGCAAAGATTGCTGCAAAAGTAATGGGACGGCTAATAAAATGACAGGCAGGAAGCAGTGCCAGATGTGCACGGGGTTGTGCAGATCCCCTGCTATGGAGCGACGCTGTAGCTCTGCCAGCCTGTGTTTTGCTTCCTTGCTTCCCCTGCTTCTCCTGCCAGACGCCATGGCTCTGCTCAGCCCACTCAGCAGCCCTGTGCTCTGCGAGCACCGACGCAGGGTGGCAGTCTGCTCCCGTCGAGTGCACCATGGATGACGACATCTCTGCTGCAGGAGAACTCCTCCCGAGGCCGAGGAAAGCCACAGGACCTGGCTCAGGCTCCCAGAGCAGAAACCTGCTCATGCAGGAGAGCACAAGCAAACGGAGGCAGGAGAGGAGACGGGCAGGAATGGGACCTGGGGGTCTTGTCCTTAACCTCGAGCTGGGATGTAGCATTAGTGGGTTGCATTAACCAGCTGCTCCCACATCCCAGACTGTTTTCCTCTGGGTGCTGATGCCAGCAAAGCAAGGGAGGCAGGGAGCTGGGCAGCCTGCGCTGCTGGAGGCCTCCTGCTAAACAGGCACGTGGTCGCCAGAAAATGAGCAGACAGGGTGACAGCTAGAAAACAGCATGATTTTGAGCAGCTGTTATTGAGTCCAAGAGGGCTGAGTGAATCCATGAATCACAAAATGCTCCAAAAAGCTTAAATCTTTCCATTTCACAAGACAGCAGAAAGTACAACCAAAACCGGCTTCCTGGGGGCTAAAGGGGAGCTCTGCATCCCACTGCACCATGTAGCACAGCCCCTGAGCTGGGGATGGGCTGGCAGCCCCTGCCACTGGTAGGCTCCTGGGGTGCCACCCTGGTGTTTACAGAAGCCTGTCTGTCACAAACAGCTTGGGACAGTAACCCTGGTTACAATAGCACAGTGCTATTGACTTTCAGGTTATTCACAGCCAGTCCCCAACTACATTTTAAATCACACCCAGCAAAACTCCTTGTGAGGATTGTGAAAAGCTCTCATCAGTAACCAAGCCTTGGATGCTGTCTCCAGCCTCAACCGCTGGCTCTCCACCAGCCTTAGAAATCATCCCTGGCCAGGGGAAAATCCTTCTTATTGCTAGCAAACCATCACTATCCTCCACTGCATTTTCAGAGGCTGCCCTTGAAAGTACAGGCCAGCAGCAGCAGCACATGAAAATGGGATAGTAAAAAAGGAAATACATCAGGACAGCTGCCTAGCCCTGGCAGGTGACAACGACCACCCCAGGATCCTGTACTTCTACAGGACAGTGGATGGAGCAAGCCCAGCTTTGCACATCTTGCAACACTTTATACCCAGGTGAATATTCCCTCTCTTCCAGGTCTTGGGGCTGCCTCTGACCTGGCTGTAGTCTAACCTGGCTATACTCTAACTGCAGTCCAGCAGCACTTTGTTTCCCTTCCCGCACCAGAGTCTTTTCGGTGCACGCAACTGGACACTGGGGCCAATGCCAGTGCTGGCTCCGAGACAGGGATGCAGTGATGACATGGGTCCTGGACCAAGAGACACTTGCCCCTGCACCTACCTGCTACCCCCTCCAGCCAGAAGCCATTAACTCCTTTGCATTGCATCGTGACAATGTGAACCAGGACAGAAAGGGTTTAGTATTTGCTCAGGGCTCCTCTTTGGCTTCCTGCAGTTTTTAATACAGCTTTGTCACCTCCTGCCCCAGGCCCTTTTACACCAACCTCACCTGCTGTCAGCAGAGTTTCCTCTCAGCACAAGAGCCCACCACTCCCTTTTTGCCCTCTGGGATGTGCTGGCTCCATGGGAAAAGGAATGTCGCTAGCATAAATGAGGGAAGCTTGTGCCAAGGAGCTTGTGGGTTTCTGAAAACACCTGCCTGTTCCCCTTGCTCGGTGCCTGGATGGCAGAAACCCTTGTGGGGGCGGGGGAAGAAGAAGGGGAGGGAGCCAAGGAAGCAGTTGGCTTCAGAAGGCTGTGGAAGACGGAAGAGAAAGTGGAGATTCAGCACCAGATCTTACAGCAGCCCCAAGTCACTGGGGCTTACATGTTGAAGGCGGCAGAAACCACCATTGCCACTAAAAGGGACCTACCTGCTGTTCCCCACCCTGTGCCCCCACCACCAGCATCTCATCCTCTCCTGGGGACACTCAGGAGAGACTCTGGCCAAGGAGCAGAACAGAGCCAAACAAGAGGCACCGCATCCAACAAGTACCTATGCCAGCTCGTCAGTGGCTTCTTCCAGGAGTGCTGCCTTCTGACTGCCAAAGTTCCTGGCGCAGGACAGCTCTCCCTCCCCTGGCTGGTGCCCCACCAGCAGACACGTGGACTTCAAAGCCCTTAAAGATTTACTTCAATTTCTGTATGAATCATTTTTCCCTGTGTAGCGTTTCACCAGGAGATGGACAAAGGGCTGAGCTCACAGGGCATCACTAAGGAGCTGAAGGACAGAAGCGAGGGCTAGCAGAGCAGGGAAGCACGGGCAAGTATCTTGGTGACACAGTGCCCAACACAGGGAAGCCCTGAGGTCTTGGCCCCATTTTCATCCCTCCTCCATCTGCATACACTTTACTCTGCCTCACTCCTCCACCCCTGGACACTCCCTCCGGCAGGGAGCTGCAATATGGTTTGCTTTGCACGTTGCCTTCATCAGGCGTTTAATCAAGACAGAGCTTTACAAACATTAACTAATTAATCTGGCACATTTCAATCAGCACAGCTGCTTGTGAGGGCCAGCTGCTGCCTAATCACGTCATTAAATAAAACAAAAGCTTGGAGTCACAGCTCACTAACTACTGCTAACGTGACGTGGGGTGGCACACAGCAGCTGCTGCACACTCACGAGGAGCTACTGTCAGCAGGCGGCTGCAGTTTCCTCCTGTGGGAGCAAGACTTAAGTATCACCATATGGAGATTTTCTGCTGAGAACACCAGTAAAGCTGATGAAATCCTCCTTGGTGACCAGGGGTGTGGTGGGGATATGAAATCCCTCTGTCCAGCTTGCCTGCAACTCCAGCAGTGCCTCCCTGCCAGTCTCCCAACATCTCAGTGATGGGAATCCAGTGCTTGGCCATGCTTGTGAAGATGGTTTAGGGAGGGGACAAACATCCAGGAGAGTTCAGGGTTTCTGACTGCAGCACAGCTCAGCTGGCTGATGAGGCAAGCTCCTTCCTCACCCAGTTCAAGGTGTCTGACTTCTCTCCAGCTACTGGGGTGATGGCAGGAGGGACCAGTGAGTTCTTCCCTGCTGCCTCATACATGCCTCATGGCATTTAAATGGAAGCCTAAAGTAGAATCATGAGGAGGATGCTATATGGCTGCTCCTTCTGCTTAGAGTCACATCATTATTCCACAAGCAAAAACTGTTCAAATCCCACTGTGAGCTACCAGAAGCTCTTGACAGCTTAGCTGGCCACACAGCATCTAGTGGCCAAGGCTCCTACCAAGTGGTCTGGCTGCTCCAAGCAGATTTGGGATAGTTTCACAGAAATGGAAACTTCTACCCAATATGAGAGGTACTAACTGCAGGAACCCTTTGCTGAGATAGCTTGGCTATAAATGCTCTCAAATTTCCAGCACTGCTTTTTATGCTGGTCTCCTTCCAGCTAAACATGCAGAAAGGGGAGGTATCTTTTATCCCAGGAGAAGATGACAGTGCCATCCACGTCCCTCTGAGAGGATCAAAGGCATCATGAAGTTTTTCTCCTGACTTCATCCATTCCATGTCCCTACAGGCAGATCCAATATAAACAGGATGACTCTTCCCTCAAGCTGAGAGCCACCTTTGCCATGCAGGCCTGTGCCAGCTGTGACTCACACACACTTCTTGGTGCCCATCAAAGGACATCTTTCCCTCTCCTCTACTCTTGCCCATCAATTTTAGCCACAGAAACACAGAGCTGGCAACCACCCCCCTGGTCTTACCTGTCTGTCAAAGTCTTCTTCGTTCTCCATCCACATGTACTCTGCAAAGGGATTGTTTTCGTTTTCATCGTGGCCATTCACTACTTGGTCCTCTTTGGATTTGGGACTGGTCGCCGTCGTACTGGCAAGGTCAGAGCCATTCATCATTACCGACTCTGGGGAAAAAAACCATGGGAATGAGGGAGCTGCCAGAGACCCCCATGCCCCCCAGTCCATGCTAGCCATCCAGCTCCCAGATGGGTGTTTGCCCTTGGCCATGCTGATGGGCAACAGGTCAGGCTTTCAGCACAAGAACCTGCTGTTTCCAGACTGCTTTTCTCATGGCATGGTGCTATTCCTGACTTCTCTTCTCAAAAGTGCTAGAAGTGGCACCACACCTCCCTGGCAGGTGGCAGCACATGTTTTTCATAGTTTGACCTATCAGGGACAGTCTGGACACATTTGGTCTGGACTTTGAACAAGGGCTGACCTGAGTGGCACGTCCTCGAGAAGTTGTGAACAGGGCTTGGGAAGGCACCGGGCACCCCATACCCTGTCCATCCATCACATTTATTTTAAATTTGCCACAAAATACATCAAAAGACCACAACTGGGTTATCATTGTAGTGGTAACACCACAACAGAAGCAGATTGCCTCCTGCCTCAAAATACTGATTTTTTTTGGCAGAACGGTCACACACCAGTTCGTGTCCCTTTGCCTCTGCTGGAATTTCTTTATTTTTAGAGGGCATTTCGCAAAAGCCTGTTGGTTTGCGACACGAAGACTGACTTTTTCTAAAGCAGGCTCTCAGGATCTCAGTAGCACAGCTTGAAGGAAGATAAAGCTTATGGGGTCCCAAACCTCCATTTCTGAAAGGCTCCCAGGAGCAGAGGGAGGGAAGCACACACAGACAGACAAGTGAGATAATAATTCAATAGCAAAATCCTACTGAATAGTGAAAGGCAGACTAAGGCCAGCACAACCCTGATGAAAAACATCACATAATGACATCCCAGTTGTATGCTTTACTCTCCCCTGGTAAAGGCTTTATCTGGCATTGAGCTGCATCCAGCTCCAGCACAGCACTGGGGCACGGGGAGGAATCAGAGACCATCCCACATGATCAGGGGCTGGAAAACATGACTTCTTGGAATGACTGGCAGGAGTGGGTTGGTTTGGTCTTGAGGAAGAGGAGAGCTGGGGAGCCCCACACAACAGCCAGTTGGACTAGATGATCATTGTATGTCCTTTCTTATGGAAAGATTCTATTCTACTCTACTCTATACTAAGCCATTCACATGTAGAAGAAGGTTGCAGAAACATCAGTCTTTTGTCCTTGTGGATACAGAAGGGTTCTTGGTTTTTGCAGCAGTAGAAATTGGATTTGGATGGGAGAGTGAGGATGGGAACTCATTCTTTGCAGGGGGACAAGCCTCCCCCAAAAGTCTCAGAGAACAGTTAGTGATGAGCACCTGGGTGATCTGGGTGTACCTACTTTAGGAACGCACAGACAGGTTAGATGATCTCCAAGTCTCCACAAGCCTCTGCAAGACTGTGAGAGCAAGCAACATCCTCACCAGAGCTTGGTCTTTTCTGTCTTCACCACACTGTGACAGCTGCTGTCAGATCTGCATCCCAGCAGCACCTCCAATCACCTGGGAGCAGGATCCCACATTGCTCTTTAAAAGCAGCTTGCTGTAGGGGCCAAGCAGGTTATTCTCATTTTTGGGAGGAATCTGAAGCACAGACAAGTACAAGACAGCTGTTGCACATTACTCCCTGAAAAGCATCCCTGTCAATAAGAAAGGTACCCAGCCCTTGTGTACCAACACTCTTGGGTCCCCAGGAGCAGCACAGCTTTAACACAGCTGCTCCTGGGCCAAGAAAAAAGGGTGGAAAAAAAATAGGGAAATGGGAGAGCAGCAAGGTCCTCAGGCTTCCTGCAGCCTTGAGGTGCAACACAAGGCCACACTGAAGCCACCTTTGTTATCTGCAGAGAAGCAATAAAAGCTCCGAGCCAAGCATGGAAACATAAAACCGTGCCAAAGCCAACACGGCGGTTCTCCTGTGATCAATGAGACTTATTGACAACCAGCAGCTCGAGTCTGGCAGGAGAGAGTGGCAGGGCAGGCGGGAAGGGGAACAGAGCTGCAAAGCAAGTAAAAAGGCACGGAAGGCTTGGGCAGGAGAGCTTTCCTTCCTTCCCTCCCTCTCTCCCTGCTCCTCTCAATGCCAGCACAGATTTGGCAGAGGCAGAGCCTGGATCTCAAGGACACAGAAATTTTGAGGAGCTGGTGGGGTTCACAGCTTGGGTCCTCAGCGCAGACAGGCAGGATAGGTGCTGGTTCGAACCAAAAGCCCTCCTGCTGCCCCGCTGTAGAGCAGGCAGCTGCCACCAAGAGACAAAGCGAGGAGCCTGTGCTGGTCCAGCAGCTCTGTACCAGCCACTGCAGAGAACAGTTTAGTTGGAAAAGCAGCACAAGAGGAGAGGAAAGATTTTTGCAACATTTAATTTTATGCTTTAAAAAAGAAAAAGAAAAAAAATAAAATAAAAAGCTTCCTCTTCCTCCCTCCCCAAGACTCCCACATCCACACTCCTCGACAATAATTTGGCCACAACGAGTCCTTGCTCCCATGGTGCTGGCTCTTGGCAGAACTTTGCAGCTCCTTCCAAACAGCAAAGGGGACTATTCCCTACTGTTTGCTGTGTGTGACCCAGGACCTGTGGCACAGCCATGGGGAGCTGCGGGTGCTGGAGGAGGAGAGGCAGAGGAGGGCAGCTGGCCCAGCGTGGCAAGGGTGACGTGCTGTGGTTTGGGAGCAGAGACATGAAAGGATGGCTTGTGTCTAGTTTCCCTCCCAGGTTTATAACACAGCAGTAGGACTTTCATGATGGTTCCCATCAGCAGGACAGGTTTTTCAGGCAGAAGGGGAACAGCAAAGGCAATAGCTCAGCAGAAACATACTGTAACAGCGGGGCAGCCCAAAGCATCCCAAAATCTGTGCAGAGCCCGCAGCCCCTTGGTCATCCACATGCCCCACTCCAGTGCTGGGAGCAAACCAAAGGGCTCCCACGTCCATGGGGCAGGCAGGGTTGGGGGACACCAGCCAAGCTGAGTTTCCCAGTTTTGGCTTCTACCACCCACTAAGGGGCAGACAAAGTGCCAGGACCCCTGGGAAGTGACACCACTGCCTGCAGTCCCAGGTACACCATACACCATCTGCTGCAGTCCCCAGGCTGTGTAAACAGACCTGCTGCTCGCCAAAATTAGAGCACAGGAAGTATTTGTACCTCCATGTCAAGGTCAATGCCACTTGTTTACTCTGTCAGCAACAGGTCCATTTTTCTTTCTCCTTTTTTTTTTTTTTTTTTTTAAACACAGGTGTCCAAAGACCTGTTCCCAGCCCCTCTCAGCAAACTCAGAATCACCCATATTCGCAGTGGAAGCTGGTTCACCGTGGCTATCACACATTGCCTTACCACATTATTCCCACCTCTTTTGTTAGATTTAAGCTGTCCCAAAGCTCCCTGAGCCACCCCACAGCCATCCCCTGCCTGCTGAAGCCAGAGGTTTCTGAACAGCCCCGAGCAAAAAGGGAGCTCAGAGAGGCCAGTGTGGACATTTAAGCACCACAGAGTGAGGCAGGAGCCTTTCTGCAGAGTGATGCCCCTGCACTTTGCTGGGAAAAATAGCAGTCAGGAGAGGCAGGCTGCCCCGTGGCACTGGGACAGCCGGCTGCCCCGCAAGCTCGTCCCTGGAAAGGGGCTGCTCCTGCCTGCATGTCCACTGGGAATATGCCAGGTGAAAAAAATCACCAAACAGGAAGACAGGCACCAAAATCTCCCTTCGGTTGGTGCTGGCTGGTACAGCATGAAGGGCAGCGGGTACCCAGGGGCAGGGGTGGTACTTGCACAGACAACGACAGCACAGGAGAGACCTACGTGATGTACCCCTTCAGTAGCCCAAACATGAAGAAAAAAAACAAACAACAAACCAAACAACCAAACCAACAACAAACCACCAAAGTGTTTTTTTATCTCCTATTTTTCACAGCTGGGTCTGAAAGGACCCAAGGTCACGGTTTCCCCTTATCGGCCAGCACTCAGAGCACGCCAGTAGCCCCTCGCAGCAGCCCCAGCCGTGCAGAGCCAGCCCTGCCTGGAAAAGTGCCTTCCAAGGGTGCATTTTCCAATCTGTCTGAGCCAGGCTGAATGTATGTTTTGGTCTGCGTGCTATTTATCTGAGTCACCAGAGCAGCGCTGTAACCATCAGCCTGTTGACGCTCTACCAAGTACGCACAGAGCCAGGGTAATTCTGATAAATAGCTAAAACACTGCAGCAAGCTTAACGCTCTAAACCATGGCTCTCCATTAAAACTAAAATAAATGTAAAAAAATTTGAAGGCCTTTTGGATTTATTTCTCCTTTCCCCTTGAAAATTAAGTGGATTTAAAAAAAAAAAAAAAGGAAAAAAACTTCTCTTCAATGTGGGGACTGAGAGCTAAGAAAACACATCCAGAGCACACAAACCACCTCCTGTGAGCTCCACATCTGAGCTGGAGCACAGCAAATTCCGAGGAGCTACACCATGAGGCTGTCTGCAAGGCATGGAGGCAGCCTGGGAGGTCCCTGCTAGTCTTTACAAACATCTCTTCATCATTCTTAATGCTCCCATACTCGCCTCGGGCTGGAACAGCAGCCTGGCAAGGCAGGTTTTCTTTGGAAAAGGTAGTGGACAATGTGAGCTGGGAAACAGAAATTCAGCCTTCATTCAGTATTTGAGCGATGCTTGATGTTTCAAGGCTATGGATTTCATGGGACCTGACACCAGCTGGGGCCACCAGGCAGTCTTGGGTCTGTTAACCTAGAAATAGTCACTGAGGCAAACTGGCACAAGTGACTGAAACATCTGAGGGCAGACTAATCTGCATGGCTTGCATGCACAGGAAGATGCCAACACAACATCACCACCCAGTGCCAACGGCCTCTAAAGGAGATGGTCTTTTCTGTGTGGATACGTCTCCCAGCCCCTGTGCTGCCGCACAGAGATGGCTCCGTGGTCCAAGCATATGGCTGGGTATCATCCAGTCCTGAGCAGAGCTCACCGCAGGGCTGCAAGCAGTATCTGTCCTTCAAAGCCAAGGGGGAACAGCAGAAGACACAATGCAGGAGTCGGGACATGATGGTGGCTCAGCACTGCCAGGGGCAGGTCTGTTCCCTCTGCTCTCAGCCCTTCACCTGATCCCTTTGGCAGCAGCAGACAGGCACTGCAGCTGCCCACCCTCTGCCCACCTCCCTGCCTCCTCTACCTGCACCATGCTGGTGCCAACCCCAACAAGGCACTTGGGTTGTCCTGTGTGAGACACACTGCTCTCGCTTCAGGCTAGAAGCTGCGAGGTGAAACAGGCTGCCTCGTCCCACTCAGCTCCCACTCCTTGGAATTATGAAGCGGAGCAAGAGCAAGGCTCCCTTGTCACCATGTCAAGACATTTGATGTAAGAGGGGCAGAAACTTTGTGGACCAACTCTGCAGGAGGTGGGGAAGGACTCCTTAGAGCAGGCAGCACCCAAGTGTGGTATAAAAGTGGGCAGCTGACCCTGAAGGAGACAAGGCTGAGACAGAGGAGGGGGAGGACAGCAAGCACCAAGGCGTAGGTACCTGCTGCACTGCAAGAGGAGCGCAGGGGGCGAGAGCCTGATGCAGAGGAGGAGATAACACAGGGCATTTTGGTCGAGGTGGCAGGGAAGCAAGCTGATCTCACAGACAAACATTTTTCCAGCAGCGAGCCACATGTGGAGGGAACAACAGCTGGGCATTGCTGCATGTCTGCCCTGAGCAGGTCAGGAGGCTGTGGCACCATCCATTGGGTGGAGAGGGGTAAGGACAAGAGGCAGCGAGATGGCACTGTGGTCAGGATGAGCTGTCCTACGAGAAGAATGTACACGCAAGAACGCTTCAAGATCCTGTGGAGGAGCAGCATAAAGCATGGCGAGTTATTAATAATCTGGATAACGCACTTCAATACCCCAGAATTACACGTGTGGTTATCTGCTCTTTCCAGGCAGGCCATTAGGCTGCTCCCTTATCTAACATGAGGATAACACACAGCAGAACAAACCAGGGTTAGTCACAGCAGGACTGAGGAACTCCTGGGAGCCTAGACCTTTCATGAGTCCCACTTCTGGCTGGTTTCTGCCCCTATGAGAGCAGCCCTTTCTTCCTCCAATTATGGCATGAGCCACATTCCTCCCCTTTGCCCCCAAAGAGTTAACAAGTCAGCACCAGACGGGAGAATGGAGCACAGCTGTGCACTTGGCTCAAGAGGAGGGACATATGGTCCTCCTTACCCTCCCAGGCTGGCACAGCCAGAGCCAAAACCTCGGCAGAGGCTGCTTCGGTGGGGAGCGCTGGGTTATATGATGGAGGAGGCTGCCCAGCCAGGGCTCCCAGCTCTATAAATAGCTTTGGGAATCATTGTGTTTGCAGACGGGCTGGTCGTTCAGCAGGAAAACCCACCCAGCGCAACCCAAACTTCAGAAAAGAAGGAAAAAAAACCATAAGCCCTTCTTCCTGTGTGCCCTTTCATAGCTCCCCTCCTTCCCAACTGCCCTGCAAGTGCTTCAGAGCCCAGCTAGCTTGGCACCATGAAGGCAGGTGAGAGGTTAGTGCTGCATCCCCAAGACTGTGCTGCTGCACCCTCATCCCAGCTGCACCTTGGGTTTAACAAGACTCAAATGTCAACTTGTAGAGCATTCATAAAAAAAACCCCTAATCACTATTTTTACCCCTCAATCAATACAGAAATGCTTCCCACAGAAAATGCATACCAGAGCATGAGCAAATGGCTTTAAAGTCCTCAACCAGAAACTCAGAACCGATCCGTGCCCAGGCAGCACCAGGGCAAGGAGAGGAGGGGAGGGCTGAACAGTTTTGCAGGCCACCTCTCAACTTCTCTGAAGCAGCAATTAGAGAAGGGCAGCTCGTTAGCCTCATTCCCCAAGAGAGTGGATTTTTACATTTCAGCTTGCACAGGTACTTCTTGGAATCCATGGATTCAGCCCCACTTCTGACACCCTCACTCCTTTCACTAGCTTCTCCTCCTGCCCACCTGTGCCTCACACAGCAAATGTAGAGATTACCTTGCTCTAATCTCTGTTTGCAGATAAGGTCTCTGCACTTCAGAGGCCCAAGCTGCACTTTTTATCTCCCAGCTGCGTAGATTTTTCCAGTAGCCGCGAGTGTTGCCAGCTGCCCTGCATGGCACTTGAGATGTTCCCCCTGCTCTGCTTCCAGCTGGGTCTCACTGGGGAACCCAGCGTGACTGGGTCTGGCTTTTTCTGCACAGCTGCAATCCGGCTCCAGCCCAGCCCACGCTCTATCACCACCCTGACGTCTTTCAAGTATTTTTACCCCAGGCTTCTCCTTCCTATTATACTGGCGCTTCAGGTTTTATTCCCTACCACCGACGCTGAAGCGCTGAGCTGGCAAGCTGCTGCAGACCTGGGGGAGTCACCCACTGCTCCCTGCTGTCTTCAGCTCCCTGTAATTACAGGGCATTAAGTTTTCCCGGTTAGTCTGGACTTCTAATGTTAGGCTGGACTCCTGGTACTCCCTTCTCACGCTGTCTGGGCTATTCGTGGGGGTGTGCCAGTCCCTGCTCACAGCCTGCAGCAGATGCGGAGCTTTCCATTTATCTCAGTTGCTGAGGAACTGCATCCTATTTCCATCTCCGATCTGGGGGATAATCTCATCCTGCACTATTTTAATCTGCATCCACAAGAACAATCCCCCATTTTGCTCCAGCACAAATGAAGTGCCGCCAGATCCCTGTCATTTTGAAAGCACCAGAAACACTGAACACCACTCTTGAGCTGTGTCCAAGAAATGCTTAGAAACCAAATTTCAGATTCAACCCAAACACTGCTCTTCACTGAGCTACTTGTAATCTCGGGCAAAGAAGACACGTTCTGCACTTCACAGCTCAAAACCAGGTCCTGCTGCTCCCCAGGATTAACGTCACAATACACTGCAGCAGCGATACGGCCAGCCAGCACCGTGCATGAGCCCGTGAGCAGCAATATTTAATTTCTTCAAAGGACCTCAGGGTAGAAATTTTAAGGGCTTCAAAACAGAACATCCATCAAGCAGCACCTTCCAACTCTCCAGGCAGTGGCAGCCACTTCTGCTCTAGGAGGGGAATCCTCCTGTGATCACAGCTGGGAGATGCTCTTCCCACAGATGGATGCACTGCAGGCTTCCTGTACAGGGACATCCATGGGACAAGGCAGGGACAGTGTTCCCTGCCTGTCTGGATGTGGGCAGAGAAAACAGAGAGTACAAAAATCCAGCAGTGCAAATTCTGCAGTGCAACAGCTGGAAACTGAGACCAAGGAGACAAACAGAATGCTTTGCCAGGGCTCTCTGGATTCGCAGGAGCAGCTTTATCTCTGCTTGTGACGGAAACCCGACATGGAGGCACCTTTCCAGGCACCTCAAAGGCTTGTCCATTCTGGCACAGGGTGCCTGCCCTCCACACCACCGCTTTCACTCTCAGCTGGGATGGGGAAGCAAAGCACAGAGTGGTGGAAAGGGCTAAGGCAGACATAGCGATTTGACACGCATTTCAGGAGCTTAGGTCCACATCTCAGCAACTGGACCACACTGGCTCTTGCTGCTCCCTCCCTTGGATGTACACACACTACTAGGGCTCAGCACTGTCCTCCAGGCCACCAAAACCTGATGAAACACCCCCTGTCGACACCAAACAAGTGGGTGCTGGCTAGGCTGGCTGGTGGCTGGCTTTCAACAGCCTGGATTTCAACTGCTGACAACACCAGCATGGATCAAATTAACACTGGTGTAAGGGCTGGCTTGATGACAGCTCTGGAGATGGACGCTGTCCTTGCCCCATTGAGGTCCCCAGGGCACCGTGGACTAGCCAGCCCAGTGGTGATGGATGACCCAGAGGTGAACAGCCAATGGTCTCACTTCACAGGCCTGTAGCCAGCTGTGAGGGGGAAAAAACCCTCCTGCTTCAAGGGGACAAGCCTGTTTTCCTCCTTGGCCATTCACTTCCTAGAACAAAAGCCTGAAAGTTTCCATGAAAGTCCAGTTCCCTCTGGCTGACCCCTCAGATACAGTCTACCTGTGTATGGTTGGTGTTTTCTGCCTGTCTCCAGTAAGCAGTGAGGAATCTTGCAAGGACACGTGTGCATCTCAGATACAGCAAGCACGCATGCCTGGCTCTTCTTTACTCAGCCTGGAAAGGGGCTGTCCCATCAACTTGTCATCCAGGAGCTTTTCAGAAGGAGAAACTGCAGACTTCTTTGTACAGAAAGGAAACACAAATGCTCTCAGTGCAAGTCTGTAATATGCATTCTCGTCTCAAGCTACTAGGAACCAAACACACACAACTGAGGGCTGCCTTTTTTTGTAGCCTCTATGGCCAAGGCTAACAGAGGAACAAAGATCCAGATCAGCCATACTCCAAAGTGACACAGGGCCCAGCGTGCATCCTGTCAAGCAGTCACCATGTCAGATGCGGACAGAAGTTTTCCTACCTGGCCAAGATGCTCCTGTGGCAATAACTGACTTGTCACTGCATGCCAGGATGAAACCTGAAGAGCCAGCACATAACAAAACATCTGAAGGGCACGAGCCAGGAGCCAGCTACACCGCACTGAGCCTACAGGTGTCACATCCCATCCCCCATATGGGGCGGGGATGTCCCCAACATGGTTGGTGGGGGCAGGCCAGCCTGGTCTGGGGAGGGCAAGCTCCTCCCAGCCCAAACCGCCCCTGTGCTGCATTCCAAGCCCCTGCAGCACAGGCTGATCTAGTTTTTTAGGTAAATTTGAGAAACCACTTTCCAGTCACTGCCATCTGCAAAGACAGCACATTGTACCACCTGCTTCTGGGTTGGAGGGTCCCTCGGGAGCAACAGCAGCATGTAGAACTGCTGTGCCTATCTCCTGCATGGTCTGCTGGAGCGGAGACCATGCTGTTTGAGTGGGTCAGAGCACACTTAGGAGGGAGATGCCAGTCTGCCCCCACCCCATGACTTTGCTGAATGCATCCCCTCCCTGCATGATGGGTGAGCAGGGCCAGTGACACTCTCCTCTCGCCTCACCCCATGGACATGTGGCCTGGCCCTTGCAGAGGAGCCCGAGGACTCTTTTGGGAGCCTGCTCCTGAGAGGTGCTGAGGAGCCAGGAAAGGATGAGAGGCAGGGCAGTGGGAGAATGCCCAGCTGGAGTCTGGCAGAGCCCCAGCCACCAGTGCTCATTTCTCTGGTAGAACCTGCCATGAGAGACTTCTGTCAGTCTCTCTGGCCAGGACACCTGGTTGAATACCTGCTCCTGGGTCTCCTCCACACTTGCTTCACCTTCCATAGACGGAGCTCCTCCAGCAGCCTGAGCCCTGTGCTACCTAGTCTCTGGCTTTACCTCGCTTATGGGGCCCAGGGAAGAGAGCTTCCCCAGTAAAACATAGCGCCTACAACCCGATAAAGAGTCCGGACTCGAGGTGTGCTTGGTCATTCCCAACCCAGTCCTTCCTTCCCAACCCAACCCGCTGGAACGCGGCTGCACACCCGGAGCTCCCCGGACGAGGGCTGCCGGTGCCTCGTGGTTGCGCTGACAGAGGTGCGAGGCACAGCTGAAGCCGGGCCGAGGCCTGTGACCGTCGCCCGGCGGGGCTTTAATTCAAGCCGGGCCGGACAGGGCCTAGCTGGCCTGCGCCCGCCGGAGGCCCACCAGCCCCAGACCCCCCCGGTGCTTGCCCCAAAAGGCCGGCAGGCTGCCGGGGTTAGGTCAGGCGCACTCGCACCACGCTCGTCCCGGGGCCTCCTCCCCGTCCACGTACCTGCCAGCAGGGCCGGGNTCAGATCTGACACGCGTCCCCGCCCTCCTCGCCCAGCTCCAAGTCTGGTTGGGCGGGAGGATGCGCGACCGTGCCGCTATTCCACCAGTCCGCTGCCACTCCAGCTTCCAGTCCCACCCGCTCTGCCAAGGCCCGATTGCAGACCCAGCTCCGCCTCCTAGATTGACCCAGCCTCCGGATTGGTTAACCTCGAAAAGCCGGATTGGTTGGGCGCACGCGTTCCCCACGTGGGGTGTGACCGCGGAGGCGGGACTGCGGCGCGGGGGGCGTGGCCGGCCACGATGTAAATAACCCCATCAGCCCGCCCCATCCAGGCCGTAGCCCTGATAGGCGGCCGCGAAGCCCAATGGGAAGAAGCGTCACAAGCCTTCCGCCGCCGTTCGGGCGGGAGCTCTGCGAGAGAGCCGCTGATTGGTGAGTGGATGTAAACACAGCCAGGGGGCGGGGGATTCCCCGGGCGCCCGAGCTGGGGGAGGGCTGTCACGTGGCGGGCGCGTGGCCGGGGGGCCGGAGCTGGAAGCCTGGGAAGGGGCTGAGCCCTGCGCCCCCGGCGGCGACGGGAGCCTCGGGGCGACGGGGGAACACCCAGGCGTGTGCCTCAGCCCTGGGGACACCCCAGTGCCCTGG
>VZTM01008335.1:118838-174998 GCA_013400555.1 Jacana jacana
TTTGTTTACGTTGCTACCGAGGGCGTTGAGCGCGGCGGCAGCGTTGTGTTGCGCCCCGCTGTGCAGCGGCGGCGGCGGCGGGCGCGGAGCGGCTCCCCCTCCCTGCCAGGTGGTGTGGGCACAGACGGGCATGGCCTGCCCCGGCCGCCCGGCCGCTGGCTCCGGTTTCTTGCGGGGCGGCAGGCAGGTGAGCAAAGACGCGGTGGTGAACAGCGGCAGAGCGCTTATCTGCATTGCAGCCGGGGCTTTGGCACGCCGGCAGCGCCCGCCGTGATTTAACAACTTCGGGAGTACGATACGGCCTTACTCGGTCTCGGCTTCTGCAGGGTTTGTTACCTTAGGGAAGGGCACCGCTTGGGCTCTGGTTCTTGCCTGTCTTGCGTCTCTGTCCAGCTGTGCTCCAGTGAGAGCTCAGACCTTTAATTAAAGCCGCAAGTTTAGCGCGTTACATGGGACCGAAGCTGTCTGGCAGTTCGGGAATAGTGGTTTTGGTTTTAAAGCCGGCCGTTGAATGAAGTAACGTTCGCTCTGGTTAACTGGAGAGGTTGGTTTTCACCACCGTATCTTCTGCGAGCGCAGAGGGCAGCTAACGGCTCCTGGCGCCTCGCACCCCTCCTTTGAGGGGAGAAAGGCAGCTTTCTCGCGTCTTCCTTTGCGTGGCCGGCTTCTTTATTTTCAGGAACACGGTAGCTCATCTGAACTGGTCAAAACAAACGAAACAGCAACCAAAATTCTTTCCACCCAAGGGAAAGCATTTTTGCACTGTAGCATAATCTGGTTTCTGGTGCTTACCCAGGATCCTCGTATATTTGGAGGTTTGACTTTTTCTTGAAACTTGGACATACTGAAAGTTTGGTTTAATATTTTTGCTCACTTACCATTATTTTAATATAGTAATGTGATACAGGTTGTTAAGTTTTTAGAAATTATTTTCCTATATGATTGGTTTTAAAAGTATTTAAGTAACTAACTGAAAGGTACTGTGTTCTTTATAAAAACCCCAATCATCCGTCCTGTTGTCTAGCCCAGAGTTGATGTTGAAATGTGCGTTCAGTTTTGGTTTAGGCTCTTCTCTCTGGTATGTGAGCATTCGCTAGACATGTAGAATATGAAATTCTAACTGTGTGTTCTGAGGCTTTCAAGAAGGTGGGTGTAAAAGCGAGGAAATAATTTTCTATATTGACAAGGCACCGCTCAAGGACAGAAAGTATCTTCAACTGCGTTTTTTTTTTTCCTCAGTTAAAAACAAAATCAAATAATCAGCCAGAACTAAGAGTACAGTCGTGCTGCCTTGAAGGGTGGAGGTCATAAGGGACTAGACAGATCTCTTCCCGGACTTCTAAGAGAACTGATATAAATGAGGGATGTTTATCCGAGGGTGGGGTTCGGAGTGGTTACAAAACTTGCTGCTCCATGATATGCTGCTGGATTCCTTTTTTCTTCCCTTCTGTTGCCCAGATATCTTGCAGTTTGATTTTGGGGCTGAGCTCAGTGGAGGCTCCGCTGTGCTTGTGTTAGTCCTTACGGAACGAGGAGCATTCCAGTTTATAAATCAGGAAGAACATTGAGACCTTTTTTTTTTTTTTCACCAGTGTTTCTTATTTGAAGGTAAATATTTTTTTTATTACTATTTATTTTCTGTCAATTTAAGTATTCTGAATGGAGTTTAGGGTTTTTTATTAGTAAGCTTTAGGCAGAAGTACTAGTAATTGCTCTTTGTCTGCAGTGCTGTCGGGTCCATCTCCACGCTGGGTGCGCAGAGCTCCCTATACCTCAGAGCTGGTGTGTGTGTATGAACATGCTTATTAAACAGATGCTGCTCTGAAGTTTCACAGGGAATGTGAAAATTGGAAAAGGCCAGTCCATTTCTGCTGCTAGTGTTCCACGAAGGTGCTAAAATGCCCTGCTTGATCTTAGTTTAAGAATGACTTGCTGAAAGAGTTGTGCTGATCATTTATTTATATATATATATTTTGGTGTGTGTGTGTCTGTATATAAATCTGCTGCACTGAACCCCGTGAACACTAGAATGAGGGTTTTTTTTAGAAGATTTCAGTGAATTCTGTTAATGGTCAGTACTGATCATTCTGTCTGTAATGGAGTTAACTGTCCTCCTAGCAGCCTGTGAGCCGAGTTTTGGATTTGTGGCTAAACCAGTGTTGGTCACACACCAGTGTTTTGTCTGATGCAGAACAGTGGGTGCACAGTATTAGGGTTTTCCCTCCTGTACACCTGAGGGTAGGAAAGAGGTGGGAAGGGTACACAGCTGTGACCTGGGCTGGCTAAAGGGAGATTCTGTACCACACAATGTCCTGTTCAGCAGCGAAAACCTGGGGTAGAAGAAAAGGGTGTTGTTGGCTTATGAGGTGGCCACTGCTTGGAGCCTGGCTGGGCACTGGTCTGCCTGTGGAAGGTGGTGAGTAAGAATTGCCTTTGCTTTGGTTTTGGTTGTGGTGTCTTGTTTTGTTTTTTTTCCCCTCACCTGTTAGATTGTCCTTGTGTTAAGCCATGAGTTTTCTCACTTTTGTGCTTCCTGTTCCCTCCCCGATGGTGCTGGGGTGGGGAGTGGTGGGGAGTTAGTGGCTCTGTGGGTGTTTGGCTGCTGACTGGCATTGACACACCACAGTCCTTTTGGAAGCTCAGTGAAGGGCATGAGGGGGATTGAGATACGACACGTTTGATTGGAGTGTGCTAGACTGAATTTATTGCTGTTTAGCTGTAGGGTTTTGAAATGGCAGCTTTCAAACTTTGCTGTTTACTGTGTTGTTTTGCCTGGGAAACCTATGATAAAAGCAGTGCTTTGAGCCTGGTCTGGTATTTGGCCTCTGTGTGTGGCTGTCATGCTGGTACCCCGGGATGTCTCCCCTAGAGACAAATAGCAATTACACCTTCCTTCTCTTCTCTCCTGGGACAGATCCTGCCTACCTTGCTGCTGTGGCCCCTCAGAGTCTTGAACATCCTGGTGCAACCATAAGTTTCATAGTGGTGTGTACTGTGAACTAGGTTTTGACTTTGACTGTTATTTGTAACGTGGCAGTAATTACATCAGTGCCCTGCACATGCTACCACCTCATCAAACTCTGATTCCACTGATCCCAATTCAGATCTTGATAGATCCTCCAGTAACTACGTGGGTGGGGATGGCAGATGGGAACATGCCCTATGGCAGCTGGCTCCTGGGTGGCATAGGGTGTGGGAGAACCTGGGCAGGTGCCCAGGGCTGCTTTCACCTCCAATGGCCTGGGATTTTTTTGCCTGAAGAGGCATACAATCCTACTGAGATGGAAGACCACCTGAAAGAGGGATGCCTTGTATATGTCAAAGAGAGCTGCTTCTAGTGGTGTGCTGGGACCAGGCCTGCATTAAGCGCCCTCAAAGGAGCTGGAGGGACCCTGGATCTTAAGGTATACAAATATACACTGTGGCTAAAACAGAGACTCAATGCAGGTGTCTCCTGTTGAAGGTAAGGTATCCTTTCAAAGAGGATCTAGTCATTACAGAGGCAAATGAACCACCTTGACTGTTAACTGAAGGAAGTGGTAGATATGATTTGCAGCAATATGGGCAGCAACCAGGTCTCCAGAGATTTGAACAACATGCAGTGCGCAGGGGCTGTGTGGCAGAGGTTACATTTGGACATGCCTGGGTGATAGTGGGCCACCCAGAGATATCAAGGCGCCAGCTGAGGAGAAACAGTCCAGCCAGCTCCAGTGATTCAAAGAGAGTATCTTCTTCCTTGCTCCTACAGGCTGGAGTCTCAACTGTGAAGGATGCCATGCAGAGTCACCTCTTCCCAGCTGAGGGGAAAGGGACAGGCAGGCATATGCACGATTCTGTCTGTGCAGCTGTGGGGAGCGTGTGCGGAAGTGGTGTGGTGTGGTGTGTCATCTCCCACTTAGAAGGGGGAAATGGCTAGTGTGGGTCTGTCTACGAGAATTACTGTTCTGCTTGATGTCAGGCAATTCCCCAGATGCTGTAGAATGACTGAGGGTCCTCTTCTCCTGATCTGGATGAAGGGATGTCTGATGTGCTGTGGCAGGAGTCAGATAATGAGTACTGTGACCAAGAATAGTGTGGCTCTGTCTCTGTCCAGGCAGAGGAAAGGGACAAATGAGCTCAACTGGATGTTATGGATTCGATGACCTGGCACATTGGACCCATGGGAGCAAAAGACTCTTGGTGCGCTCTAGTGCACAGGGTACCCTAATGCTATCAGGGTATAGTGACAGAACCTGTCTTGATTTTGGGGCTGACTTCACTCTGTAGTAGTCCCAGATGGTGGCACCTAA
This sequence comes from Jacana jacana, assembly GCA_013400555.1. Taxonomy (NCBI): domain Eukaryota; kingdom Metazoa; phylum Chordata; class Aves; order Charadriiformes; family Jacanidae; genus Jacana; species Jacana jacana. The sequence goes on from VZTM01008335.1 coordinate 123,128, forward strand.
GTCTGATGAAAGGTGAAGGCTGAAGGTGGACTGTCATGGTCTGAAGGAAGTAATCCTACTGTGCTGGACGTGCTGCACTCCAGTATGAGTGGGAGCCTGAGGCAGCCAGGTGGTGTGGTACAACTGGTGGTGCCCATGAGTGCCCCATCCCCTTGGGCAGCAGAGGGCAGGTCACGGGCTGGTTTCATATGGAGTGGTGTCTGTGTGCCTGCAGCTGACTAACCCAGGGTGGAAGCACAGCCCTGCTTTTGCCATGGGCTGATACAGGCAGCAGTGGAATAGGGTACAGCCCCTGAACACCCACCATATAACCCAACATCATTGTGTTGGGCAACATATTGGAGGAAGTGTTTGAAAAAGGAAAAGAATAATCTATATCCTTCCCCAAAGGCTGGTTTTGCTGTAAAATAAAGTGAGACAAGGGACTTGCAAAAGAGATCCGGTTCTTGGGGCTGAAGTAGAAGGAGGGATGTTGTCACATCCCTATGGATATGATCAATAATATAACAGCTGTGTCTCCACCAGCTAAAAAAACCCAGCAGCTTCTCTAGGCGTTGAGGGTTTCTGGAGAATGTGTGTTCTGGTTTGCAGTCAGCTTGCATGTCCTCTCTGCTGAGCAACCCAAAAGAAGAAGTATTGCAAGTGGAGCTTTGTGGCAGGTCTTTGAACAGGAGATAGTTGGTGCGGTTGCCCTTGGGCCAGGGTCAGATAGGACCAGCTCTGAGGGGAAGCATGGCCTCCCTGGGTGGCCTTGGCAGAAGAAGCCTGGAGACACCTGAGACCACCTCCAGGGTTTGGGAATATTTCAGTGAATTGAGTGGTACCGGCTCTGGCTGGGATGGAGCCGCGGTGCTGTGTTTAGCATGTGTGGCTATGCCAGCGTAGGCAAGCACCAGTCATTTGGCTGTTGCTGGGCAGTGCTTGCACAGCATCAAGGCTTNCGCCAGCATAGGCAAGCACCAGGTAGGCAAGAGGCTGGAGGCTGGGATGGGACACAGCTGGGATGGCCAACCCAAACTGTCCAAAGAGCTGTTCCATGCTGTGTCTCGCTNTCCCTGTCTTCTTCCCCAGAAAAGCAGGCTGGGGGTAGGCAAGAGGCTGGGAGGGGACACAGCTCGGATGGCCAACCCAAACTGGCCAGAGCTGTTCCATGCTGTGTCTCGCTTGGCAATGAAAACTGGGGTATAAGAAGAAGGAGAAAAGGGTGGGTTTGACTTTGAAGGTCCTGTGTTTTTTGAACCTGGCTGAGCATCCATCTGCCTGCGGGAGGAGGTGAGTGACTGACTGCCTTTGCTTTGCTCATGGTTGTTTCCCTCTTGCTTCTGGAGCAGTGTTTAAAGACCTCTTAAATTGTATTTATTTTAACCCATGGCTTTTCTTGCTTTAGCTCTTCCTGTCCAGCTGGGGTGGCAAGGTGGTGGGAGTAAGCAAGTGGCTGAGTGCTTGGCAGCTGCCTCGGGCCAGCTCACCATATAAATATATATTGTATTTTGTTTACATTTAAGAAACTTTAGCTTCCCTTCCTTTTTTCTAGATGCTTTCAGATTTGAGGTAGCAATAATTTGAATCATAGTATGGTTAGAGGTGGAAGGGACCTTAAAGATCATCGAGTTCCAACGCCCCTGCTATGGGCAGGGACACCCCCTGCTAGAGCAGATTGCTCAAAGCCCCATCCAGCCTGGCCTGGAACACTTCTGGGGATGGGGCATCCACAACTCTGGCCAAACTGTTCCAGTGATATTTGAGATAGTAGGTTTCTGCCACTGTCTTATTAATGCTTAACAACATCAATTTCATGTTTAGCTCACAGAGTTGCTTATTTTGTACATCAAGGTTATGTAATGGGTTCATGTACTCTCACACATAGAGCTCAATTTCATTTTTCACTGGATTAGCAGTAGGACAGACCTCAAAGGCAGTTGGTTTGACTCGGAGTGCTCTGTCCTCTCTTGTGGTTCCCGTGTAGTTTTGAAGGTAGGAAATGGAGTGGTTGTCCTCTGTCACTGAATTCAGCCTGGGCAGCAAGAGCAAGTTTTACTGGCTGCAAGGAGGGTGAGCATTCAATAGTTGCTTTTGTAGCCAGGCAGTGATAAATATCTTAGTTAACTGTCTTTTAACAGTGGCCTGCTTGAGCCCTGGGACTCTTTATTTTCCAGTATTGCCAGAGAGAAAAATATAGAGGCAGGAGTAAACGACAAATTAGTGTTTCAGATTTCAACAGTCCTCTTTGTGAATTGGTTCTGTTCGTTGATTTTGCTTTCTGGGAGGTGCTTGTTGGATATTGATAAGGCATGTCATAGGATGCATGTAATAATTTTGTTTGTTTCAAATGAAGTAGTCTGTTTTAATACATTTTTGTAAGTTTGAAGAAAAGCAAGGAAGAAAACATCTGGTTTGATTTTTCAAGCTGTCCTAATGTGTGTAGTTGATTTGATATTTCTAGGGAAGAAGTTTGATGGACATCAAACTTGAGTTTCCCGTATTTGGGGTCTGGAATTGATGTTGTTTCTTCAGATGTAGTTGGACCAGCAGGGATGGAGAGGTCTGGTTCAGATGCAGTTTGTTAATCTTTATGTCCTCTTGAGCTGTACTTCCAAGGAGATAAAGGTGTTCCTTGCATGGCTTGCTTTAGTTTGCTTTCCTTCTGTTGGTGTTTTGCTGCTAACCTATGCAGATTTCATAGAATCGTAGAATCATTTAGGTTGGAAGAGACCCCTGGGATCATCAAGCCCAACCATCAGCCCTACTCTACAGTGAAATAGTTATCACTCTGTACTGGCTCAGGGTGGGGTGGAGTTAACTGTCTTCACTAAACCAGTGTTGGTCACGCACCAGTGTTTTGGCTGTTGCTGCACATTGCTTGAACAGTGTCCAGGCTTTTTTGTTTTTCCTGCTCTGCCCCCCGACACTCCTGAGAGTGGGCTGGGGTGGGCAAGAGGCTGGGAGGGGCCACAGCTGGGACAGCTGACCCAAATCGGCCAAAGTGTTGTTCCATACTGTGTAATGTTATGCTTAGCTGTATAAATGGGGTGGAGGAAGAAAGAGGAGACTTTTGGCTTCCAACGTGGCTCTTGCTTGGAGCTTGGCTGGACACTGGTCTGCCCTTAGCAGGTGGTGAGTGATAGCCTTTGCTTGACTCCCCATTTTACTTTTCATACCATCTCTATCTCATACCATGAACTTTATCACTTTTCCTCTCCCTGCCCTGCTGGGGAGGGGGTATGTGAGTGAGTGGCTGTGTGAGTGCTTGGCTGATGGCCCTTGTTAACCTTCTGCACCTTTTAAAGTCACATTGCTGTCACTGCAAACACTGTGATCCTTCTGGGGTTCCCAGGCTTGCCAATTTTGTGGCCTAAAAATGTTGGCTGCAGATGAATATTTGCTTAACCATAATGCTAGTCTCTGCAGTATGCCTGGGTTCCCAATCTGTCATTGTATTGAAATGCAACCTTTATGTGACTGCTCTGCAATTAGCACGTATCCAGAAAATTCAGTACCGTTTATAGAGACAAATCAGCAGATTTTTTTGCTTTAAATCATGGTGCAAGACTATTTTCAGGTAGCACCATCTCTTGTGACTGGAGAAAGTAGCTTGCACATTCCTACCAGGTCTCATTGTCAAACCTGTAACTCAAGCCTCCTGTTTTGTTTGCGATTGGCTTTTGTATGGCCTTTTTATTGTTTCTGGTGATAGACAGCTGACCACTGAAATGGTACAGCTTCGAGATAGAGGTATCCTTTTTATTTCATCTTGAACATTGAGACGTTGAGCTCGGTGGAAGTGCTGGTCAGTGCTGTGCTTCTCTTTTTCTGCACGCGGGACTTTATTTCATATTTGCTTCAAATCTGCCAGCACCTACTGATAGTGACTGTTGCTGCCTGTACCTGTAAGAGAGCAGTTTTCTATGTATCTTTATTGGCTTGCCTCCAGATTGGTCTGTTGAGTTGTCAGCTTTGTTAACGTCCCTCTCTGGGTCACGTTAGTTAGGTAGCTTTAGCCTTGCACAAAGAGACTCTGCAAGTAGGCCAAAGAGAATTTAGAAATGCAAAACAGTTATTTATTGCTACACAGGTACAGACAAACTCCAAACAAAGCTTCTTTTGAAGAGGAAGGTGAGAATCTGGCTGTAAATGTTCAGGCTATTGTTAGCTTGATCTTGGCATCACTTTATCTTTCAGCTGTCATTTCCAGCATTTCTTTTTGAAAAGGTCAATCATGAGACTCAGCTGATGAAGGCTTCGCTGCAGCTTGCTGCTGTACAACACTTTGCTGGATGTCACAAGGGAATTTGAACATACAACTTCTACGGGGAGGAATGCAGTTGAAATGTTTCACCTGTCTTTCCTATGACTTCAGGTGTAGATAGGGCCAGGTGGTGAGGAAACTAGGGTCTTAGATGTGCTCAAGTACATGTGCATTATTGTAGGTCTGAGTTAAGTCCTCAGAGTTTCACTGCAGATAGTTTCGGAGTCATTAAGGGCTGTACAGCACAAATATGGATGTTTTTTTAAACCTCAACATTAAGGTTACTGTTACTTTTGAATTCTTTAATGAACTAGCCTTTTGATCATGCAGATCACAAAACTGTCTTTTGTATTTCTTCAGTTGTTAATGCAGATGGAGAACCTAATGGTTTTGAGAGAAATTCTTAGTATCTGTTATCTTATTTTCCTGACCCAGGAAGATAGTTTTAAATGCTAGAGCCATGTCTCCTCTGTTTACCAGAAGAGACTGTTCTTGATGAGTTGCCTTCCAAAATCAGTGACTGAGAAAGTGGCTGTCATGGTCCTGTTCATTAAGGAGCATCCACTCCTGAAACTGTTTGTTTTCTAATGTTTCTGGAGTTAGTGGGCCCAGTATTACCATGTCCTGAACAGATTGCACCACTTTGTGTGTTGATTCTGGGAAAAGACTGTTTTACTATTTTGCTTACTTAACATCTCAGGTAACATTACAACCTTTAGTCTGTTAACTGAAGAAAGTTTCAGAATTTAGGAGAAAGTACATTAACTTGTAGGCATGGTCTCTAGCATCAAGTACTGGTTACTGTTTGACACAGGATACTTAACCTCTGTTGTACTGCAGTAAGTTCTATGTTTTTGGTACCCAAAATAGTCTTTGTTTTTTCTTCATTTTGGAGTGCTGTTGCTAAAACAGAGTGTGTGTGTCTAAGTTATCCTCAATTCTAGTTTTGGATAGTCACTTAAAGAGCAAAAGAAATTTAATCTGGTTTGCTTTTAAATAGATTATTCCAGTAGCACAGTTTGGCATAAAGTGAGTACATACCTATATTCCCTGGGGAACAGGACTGTGTTCCTTAGGAGTTTACCCGCATGATGGCTTTAAAATTTGTCATGAAACAGATGACATCTCCTTGTGGCATTCTGCTGCTGGACTCATTGTGCAATGCATTGGCTGGCTTTTTCTACCTGCTGGTTCCCAGATCATAGAATGGTCCAGGTCGGAAGGGACCTCTGTGGTCATCTATTCTGACCTCCCCGCAGTGAGCAGGGACACCCCCCAACTAGACCAGCTTGCCCAGGGCCTCTTTGAGCCTCCCCTTGAATATTCCAGGAAAGGGGCCTCAAACACCTCCCTGGGCAACCTGTTCCAGTGTTCTTCTGACAGATCTGCCTGGGCTGGTGGTGTGTCAGCTCTGACAAGGAGTTTGTAGAAGCATATGACTTGTGGCAGTTGTTCAAGATAGTGATGTGGGAGCATACTGGTCACAGTGTGCTGGTAATTGAGCGGTCTGCACTGCCTGGAAATCTCCAATTGAGTGGTAAAAATTCTTCCAGTTGAAGTTGTGGCTTGCTCCTGAATAGATACCCAGGGAGATTCCCAATCCACTGAATTGACATTTAGTTGGCAAACCAGTGTGTTTATTTTTAAAATGTGCTCTCCTCAACTAGTTTTTGTCATGGGTGGTTTTGGTACTGTTCTCTTTCCAGCTACTTTCCAAATTCATGGGCTGAGAGGTTTGTTAGTTGTGGTTTTGTTTCCCCCTCCACTGATGAGGGTTCCAGTGAACAGCAAAGCTGAGAGGCAAGAGGTTACTTTGTGGCTGTTGCTTAATAGTCTGTTTGGAAACTGTCCGGAGTAAACTTGGCCTAACACCCAGTTACCAGTTAACTGTGACTTAATTTGCTGAGGGAGGAGGCGTGTTGGGTAAGGAGTCCTGGATGAGGGGCTGGAGTTCTGGGATGGTTGTCAGACGGGAATCTTTTCTTTGTTATGGCTTCCTATGTTTTTGTAATACAGAAGAGATAGGATAAATGTTTCTGTAGCTACTGTTTCTTCTTGGACTGTCTCCAAGGCATACTTATTTAAAATTAAATAGTTACCAATAGAACTTAAAAAGAATGCTTAACACAAACATGGCAACAAGTTACAGGAATTAATCTGTAAAATCTGAGTCTTCCTGCAGTTTGTACAGGGTTCACCTCTCTCAAGCTATAGCTGCCTGTAACTTATTTTGAGCTGTGATTGTCAAGCTTCAGAACTTCAGTCCTTAGAGATGACAGACATGAGAGAGGCTCCTTTCTTTCCTTGAAAAAGTTTATTTGGAGGCAAATGAAGTGAGATTTGAAAACAAAACCTGTGATGGAGTTAGTGTTGGTAAGACAAGACCTCAACACTGCAGAAATACAGAATGCAAGTTCAGAAAAAACTAGGAATGTCTGCGAGGCCTATTAGAGTTATGCTTAGAGAAAATAAAACCCAGTCCAACCCAATGTAGAAGAACGAGGAATGAAAGCAGGTTCTCCAGTTTCGAGAGACGGCAGACTGACAAGGGATGGAGTGAGGACTTCTTGGGATCCTTCTGTCTGTGCTGATTCTGTGGTTCTGGGGTGCAGACAGAGCTGGGCATATGGGGCGCCTTTCTTTGAGTATGCTACAAGAACATATTTCCAAAAATCTGTGGTATTTCATTTTCTGTTAGTGTGAACATCACTTTGTCTTACTCTGCTTGTATTTGTACATTCTTTTACTGCCTTACAGGACTGAGTGCTCAGTAGTTTCACCTGAAATAAACTATGGCAGTTTCCATTGCCAGTGTCCATTTTTTTTATGCTTGTATATAGATGGTTTCAGTTTCTCTATGATTTTACACCTTTCTGTTTAAAGTTGTTTCAGTATAAGATCTTGCCTTTAAAATGTAGGAAATGGAAATTTTCAAATGACAAAATTCAAATATTGTCACACCCTTTGAATACTTTCAGGGTATAGTAGTTTACCCATGAGAGTGACCGTGGGCGTGACCCTCCTGAAAACTGTTCTGCTGCCTTCAGATCAATTCCACAGTGACTGGACATCCAACTTGTAACTGTTTTGAATTCTCTACGTAATGTTTTCACTTACAATTCATACCTCATAAACATTAGGAGAGAGTTTTAGTACTTTGGCTTATTGCTCATAAAATAGCTGTAATTGTAAATAAGTCCAAGCTACGTTGTCATCAAGAAGTGAAACATCAAGTTTTAGAAAATGCTGTTGAAAGTGTGTTATCAGTAGGTATGTTGTCTGTGATGCTGAACTCGAGTAAGTCTCATTTCCTTACTTTTCTGTTACCTGTTCACTGCATATTAAGATTTCATGCAGGGAAGGAAAATGTTTTTGTTCAACAGAATTCCAAAGTACCATTTAACCTGTCATCACAGTACTGTTTTGTGACTGCGGTTGTTTTTCTCACCGGTTGTAGAATCCACTGTGTAAAGTAGGTGAAAAGATAAAACAATCTAATACTTGTCTTTTAACTTTCAGCTTTGTGTTATTCTTGGAAAGTTTCGCACCACTTGTGAATTCCTTGAACCTTGGCATTGCAAGCCCACTTCTGTTGGGCCCTCCTCCTTTACAGCTTGCACAAATTAAGACACAGTTGGCTCTTCAGCAATTGACCTCAGTTGCTACCAACAGTTCTGCACCTCCTTATGCTTGGTTAAATCAAGCATTTCTGAAAAGCACAATGTTTAGCCCTAGAGGAACTTTACCTCAGAGGCCGAGAGGACCTAATCCATCTGGCACAAAGCCTCCGGGATCCTTTAGGGGAGGAGGCGCAGCAGGTCTTCAGAGAAAGCCTGCACCCGGAACACCTCAAGGAATGTCACAAAGATTTTCGGGACAGGAAACGTTTCAGTGGACGGGTTCACAGCGGATAAATGTTCGGGTAACTCTGCACAGGGCTGATCCGAGGCAGGTAAAAGCGAAGACAAACATACACCAGGAGCAGAAGGGAGAGCCTCGCCCCAGCCCCTGGGAGAGTAGCCCGTGCTCTGCTGGGACAGCTGTGCAAAAGCCATCTACCTCGACAGGGATCACAGAGCAGAATTCAAACGCCCAGAACCGCTACACACCAGAAAGTGCTTCCAGTATTTTAGCGAGTTTTGGGCTGTCTAATGAAGATTTGGAGGAACTCAGTCGCTACCCAGATGATCAGCTAACGCCTGAAAACATGCCGCTAATCTTGAGAGAGATTCGGCTTCGTAAGATGGGTCATTCTTTACCTGTTTTGCATTCTCAGAGCAGGGCAGAAGAAACAGTTCTTGGTACGAGTGGTGCAGCACTGAAGAGTAAAGTGATTGATTATGGGCACGCAAGCAAATACAGTTACACAGAAGATCCTCTTGAAGTACATGCTTATAATCCTGAAGTGCTGACAGAAGAACCTCTTGAAGCATGTGTCTATAATCCTGAAGCATCGAGTGGAGAGAACAGTGAAGAATTCCAGCGGGAGCAGAATATGTCAATGGGTGTCCCACCCTCTGGTGTGACCTGTAATCCAGTGTTTCCAGTTGAAGATTTAATAAAACCAACAGGTTTCCAGAATGATTCATCCAATACTCGATCGTATTTTCCAGCTGAGACTCCAGGAAAGGTGTCTGGATTGTGTGCAACACCCCCTGGACTCCCCGTGGTGAAATCTGTTTCCCAGCCCTCAGTACCGCCTGTCATGTTACCCATGATGCCACCCATAATGCCACCCTTGACACAGCCCATGATGCCACCTGCCATGCCGCCTCTTGTCCAGCAGTCTGTGACCCAGCATGTAATGCCGCCGATAACCCACCCACCCTTTTCAGCTGAACTTCTTGCGGTTTTAAGTCATCAGGACCGAATTCAGCACGAATCTGGGACAAGCCAGTCTTCTAATGCCCAGGGCGGCTCAGGAGCGGGACAGAAGCCCGTACAGACACAGGCTGAGGGGCCGGTTAGATCTCCTTTTGGTATCGTGAAAGCATCGTGGCTTCCTGCATTTCTGCAGTCTGATACCCAGAAGATAAAAAGATTGCCCACTCCGTCAATGATGAACGACTACTATGCTACGTCTCCAAGAATATTTCCCCATATGTGTTCTCTGTGTAACATTGAATGCACTCGTATGAAGGTGAGTGTCTTTCAAAGATTATTGTATAAACTTGTACTCGGCACCTTTCCTGTCGCGCTGTTTTATCAACCCGTTTTTTGCTGCGCGTTGAATGAATCGTGATGCTGTTCGCCTGTTTGGGTGTTCACACGCAAATGCCAAACTGCTAGAAACAGTGCTAGTAAAGTCTTGTAACCACTGCACAGTGCCTTCTGTTTCAAATTGCAGTTCAGAGTTGCCATACACAATTTTTTTTTTTTAAATTAAAACTTATGCCTTCTACAGTGAGTTTGAAATGACAAAACAACCCTTTATCAGTGGAGTAAAATACTAATGTCATCTGGGCGACTAAAATATGTGCAAAGTTGTATGCTGAGTCTCAGTAGGGTAGATGTCCCTGTATTCAGCCCCCTTCCTGCAAAGTCTGCATTAAAACAAAGCAGCCTATTTATCTGAAAAAAATTAATCTTCCAAATGTGGTCTGTGTGACACTGACTATTCCAGAAACTGAAGCCTAGCTCTGAGGGACAAACAAAATGCTTTCATTCATCTGACTGAGCTTTCAGCTATGAAGCACATAACAGTTTCAGCTCCTGAAGGAAGAAAAGGAAGGAACTGGTGGATACTGGGAGAGAAAGAAAAATGTTCTGAAAGCTCTGGAATTTTCTTGAAAGACCTGGGTCTGATATGTCAAAAATACGGGAGAACATAACCTTAAAAAATGGAATAATTCATTATCGGTTTCACATTTTTAAATAATCTTCAAGAAACCTGTGGAAAGACAGGTTGGGGGAAAGTGCTTTTTTTCAATTTGGCAAAATCCTGCAAGATTGCTGAGCCCTACTTGTGCTGTGTGTTAAACAGGCAGCTGAATAGTGAAGGTAGTGACAGCTGCTTTAGGAGCTTCAGAATAAAAGTACATTTTCAAGTTCTTTTACACTGGAAGCACTGAATGTCAGAGAGAAGTGCAGCTGTTTGGGCAGACTCGAAAACTTAATGGGAAGTTTGATTTAAAATGAAAACGTGTAAAATTGAACAGGGCAACAAATTTGGGTTTGTGTTAATAAATGGATGAAGCGCTTTGGAAGAATGTCATCTGTCTAAATGTGAATTGTTCAGATTCTTGCTTACTGTTACTTTCTAAAATTAAGCAAATGCTTTTGCTAAAAACACTTCTTGACAAATTAACTGTGAAGTTTTCTGAGGAGATTAAATGTTATAACTTCTTATCCTAAAGGGACTATGGGGTAGCATGTGTTCTCCAGATAATCTGATCTGACTGCAACTACCTTTTCCTCCCTGTCATGACTGCTTTTAGAGCTCTGGCATATGTTCACTTCATTCTGAATAGTACTTTTTCCCTCATGTACACCTGCAGCTGTGTGGGCTGTTCAGGCTGTTCTGAGACCTCATGGGGCAAGCCATGTTTAGGCAACAGCGTTGCAAAATAACAAGAGTTAGGTGTGGGTTTTTTTTTCTTTTTTTACTGCAAAAAATAAAAGTTCCTGTTAAGAAATGTAAACCTTGTGTATTTGTGAATTCTAAAGGATGAAGATTTCCTCTTACTTTCAGTTTTACAAATGATGTTGTTGTTTTTGTCTCAGTTACATGGTTAAAGATGACCTACACGTTCATTTTTATTTTAGTTGTCAAAGAGGAAGCATATGAAACAGCACCTTCAAACTGAAGGAGAAGTGATGGGGGAAATGATGCAGTAGAAACTGATAGTCATGCGTGGTGTGACTTGCTCTAGGAAATGGTTGTTTCACACAGAGCAGAGATTTCACAACATGGGGGCAAACACTGTCTTAGTTGAAAAATAACGGCAGAGTTTCATGGAAGAAAATACTTTGGTGGCTTTGCGAGGACCCTCCGATGGCTCAAGAAGTCCTCAATGAGCAGGTGGCTAGAGGTGGCTCTGCCTTGTTATTTACCTCTCCAGCCAGCCCCTGTTGCATTCCGTGGGAGAAGAGGTGCTAGGTAAGCTAGATGGACCTTTGGTCTTCCCAGCATGCATGTAGATGAACTGGATCTTCAGAGCTGGTTTTAGGCCAAAGTGATTAGACATGATGATTTCTGGTGTGCAGGTGTAACAAGTGGTTTCAGAATGCTGTCTTATAAACAGATGCCTTTGTAACGTGGCAAATTGGAAAGAAAATAGGCAAGCAAAGTGGATAATGGAACAAGAATGAAGATAATGAAAGCTACTGAATGAGGAAACCCTTCTCTTTATCCAACACTTGAAGATACTGGATATCTGAAAACCAAAGTTCCGGTGACGTTAAAATGATGGATTTCAAGTTCATATTACTCATGGTTATGAGCTGGGGGTCTTTCTGTAGATTCTTCTAATCCAGTCTTGTACTGAAGTACAAACTCATTTAGGATCCATGTTCTTGCCAAGGTTGAAGCAGAAACTGCATTGCCCATCAGAAGAGAACTTAAGTTTGTGTTACCTGGCATTAGTTTATTAGAATGACAGGATTACGGCTAGATGTGAGACCCAGCTCCTGCTCCTGGAGGGTCAGCCTGCTGCTGAAACTACAGAAACTGTTAGTGAATAAAACTTCATATTTGCATCATCTGAACCGTATCCCCTTGTTCTTTCACCTTGGCTTGCCCGTAAACTCAGTGAAACATTGGATGTGTTCTCACTTGGAGTAAAAAAAGCATTCTGCTGTTCCCTTAAGCATCTAATCAGTTCTCCCCCTAGATCTTCCTTGTTAAGTACCTAACTTGCTTAGTTAATGAGGTGTGATGGGGTCAAAGCAGAAGATGGCTTTGAGATGTCTGCAGCATACCAAAATGCAGAGTTCTGTTTTGAGTGTCATACAGCTAAGCAAGCAAATGCATTTTCTAGTTCTTTTGTCATCTGAGAAGAGTCCTGAACACCTCTTCTAGAGACTACTTATATGTATATTTGAAGGTGGTTTTTTTGCAAATACATTATTCAGAAGTCAAAAGTTAAAATATAGCCCATGTGTACAGCATAGCTATTGTAGATCTGTTGATTAAAAAAGAAAAATATATTTTTTTTTAAGCTTAGAAGGCTTTTTGTGAGGCATATGGCCAGTCCTCATAAGCAGCGATACGTGGCAGGTCAGCAGCTGCATGATGAACTGCCTACAGGCCAGGGCTGAAGGTGAAGAGTATTTTCCCTGTTTCATCCAGTAGACTTTCAAAAGACTCTGCTCAGCATTTCTTTTCCTGCCAAAACTGTTCTCTGGATCTTGGGCAAGCCTCGATTATTTGACAATGCCTCCAGTTGCCTCAGTTGGGTCTTGCTGAGATATCGAGGTGAACTGGAGAAGTCCTGCCCTTTGAATCAACAGTGCAACTTCGTGCTTGGCTATCTGTGCTCCTTCAAACAAGGGTCAACGCTCTAAGACAATTTAGCTTTCTCAAATATTGTGGGTTTTGGGGTAAATGATGATCACCATGGACTTCACAGGTAGTTGTTACTGCAGCAGCATCAGGAATGTGCAAGATTTGTCCTTATTTTTATCTTGTGTTAGGGAGGTTTTAATGCCATTGTCAGGGATGGCCACACATAATGCTGTATTATAAGAAAAGTTATACTCAAGAAAAGTGGAATTTTTGAGCTTTGAAACATGAATTTGGAAAACTAATTGACATGAAGGTGATCTTGATCTAGAAACTGTTCTCAAAAACTTGTGCATTTGTGACCTGGAACTTTTTTTTTCCATGGAAGAGAGGGTCCAGTTTTGCAGTCGGTTAGGTGGAATCTCCCCTCGGAGTTGTCTTCTTTAAAATATATTTACAAAGCCTCCAGCATACCAAAACATTTGATGAATATTTCACAGAGCAGTTTCATTTTCAATTTGAAATGGTGGATGTATTGGAATAATAAAGTGGGATTTCTCTGTCTTCAAACATGTCACTTTTGGAACAAAGTGGTTTTGCAGTATTGCCAGCATGAGGGATCAGATTTACTGTGTATGACAATTTTTGTTTTCCAGCTTAAATGGATTCAAAGTGAGGATGATGTCTTCTTGGACTTCAAATGGGTGAAGTCATGGGGACTCATTGTTTTCCACAGAGAATTGCACTAATGGTTCCTTTGCTTAAATTAAGGATACAAAATACGGGTCTACTCCATTTTTACTTCTAGTTTTTCTACATAATACCTTGCTGTGAAGCCAGCACAAACAAGTGCAGGTAATATTCCCTGTTTATTATTGTTATCTTACTGTTGGCAGAAGAGGCAGGTTTGGAGACTGAAGACACTATGCTCTGTCATCTGCTTCTTCAGGACCTTTTTGGTGGTGACCCACAAGTAACAAGAGATTGGCCACTAGCACAGAATTAGGTAACACAGGGATCAAGGTGCTTGTCCCTGGGAGTGTCGGGTTGTGGAGCAACAGCACTGCTGCTGTAAGAAACTGGCTGCCCGTCCTTACTCTTAGCAGGAGGGGATGGAGTGCTTGTGCTGGGAAAGGATCCTATCCTTTGGGTGGGAAGGATCTCTCTTTGGGGACAGACTTAGCAGCAGGACTGGAATATTTCTGAAGACTGAGAAGGGCAAGGAATTAGTCCAAGCGGAGGAATATGCATAAATTGAGACTCCTGTAATTCTGTGGAACGCAAGAGGGTGTTGGCATAATGAAGACTTGAAGAGGAGAAGAATGTCGTGTTTGTTAGGGAGGAGAATATGCCTTTGTAGGCCTGCCAGTCTCGTTAGTAGCTCATTGGACCGATAGCTAAAGACACTTGGAAGCAAAATGGCCTCCCCTGGCCCTTGTGGCCACTCTGTGCGTGCTTTCTTCAGTTGGGACCTCGAAAGTGGGTTCCTTGGAGCCCAATTTCATTTCCATTAGCTAGTTCGGTTTAGCCCTTGAGTAATAGTTTTTCCCATCTAACTTGAAGATTGTAGAAAAATAGCATCCTTAAGACTGTGGTTGCTTACTAATGGCATGTTATTAGGAGAGGAGTGAGTAACAGTGAGCTGTTTGCTCTTGTGTGCATGCTCTGCGTTCACTCTGCATGCGGTTCTGCAGCTGCAGGTTGTTTTATCAGTCTGCTCTTCAGCTCTTCATATACTTGCGTTCAACTATTGAGGCCAACGCAAAGGGTCTTCTGAGTAACGTTTTTCTGATTTGATTTGAACAGTTAGAATGTTTTTAAGAACCCATCTAATAAAATCTTTCCAGTACCTTTCTGAGGTTGGTTAGCCAGTATAGCTGTTTCTTCAGGAAATTATAGTAAGTCTTGTGTTTAAAATGCATTTGAATTTCTTTAAAACCTGTGTTTTTTGTACGTGGAGTATAAATAGTTTGGGAGGCTGTCTTGTAGCACTAGATTTTTAGTGTTGATAGACTGATAATGTAAGTGCTTGGAACAGCTGTTTTCACCACGTTTTCTGCGTTGCCAAAATGCACAAAACTAACTGTGTCCTGGTCCCATTAATTCTTCCACCTCAATGGCTTTGAGTTAAACCATCATGAGCTTTTCTTTTAACCAGCCTGTTCAGCCTTTTTTTCAATAAACAAGAGTGATTGATACTGCCAACTATGCATTTTATAATCTTTTGTTATAAACCAGCATGCACTTAGAAAAAGTAATACCTAGTGTCACAACTGCAAATGAGTTTGTGAAGCCTTGCCTGTCAGTTGCATTATCCAGATCATAGAATCATAGAATCATTTAGGTTGGAAGAGACCCCCTGGGATCAAGTCCAACTGTCAGCNCTTTTTTTTTTTAAGCAACAGCTGGAAGTTGTTTTTTTAAGTATGCTTAATAATTATTGTTGATGACATATGATACCTTCTTGCTTCAGACTATACAATATCTCATCTCAATAACAAACTGACTGCAGCAGTTGTTTTCTCTAGCAGGTCAGTTTACTTTCATAATAATAATACTGGAATAAAGTCTTCAGCCAGAGATTCCCACGCTGGGGACTGATCCTGTGTTTGCAGTTAAACATGTGCTTAAGTAGTTTTCAAGACTGCAGGCTTGCATTGTGCTTTGGGATTGTCTCATGCTTAACTCATCAGTTATTCACAAGTAAAACTTTTGTTAAGGTGGGTTTTTTTTAATGTAAAAAAAAGAAGTGTGTGTGTGAAAAATGTCATCAGACTTTTTGACTGACTTTTAGTTGTTATTAGGAATGAATGTTCTTGAGCTGAGGGCATGAAGAAGTCATTCCTCTGTAGAAATGATATTTGACTTAAAGATACCGTGTTGTGTTGGGGTCTCTGATTTATTCAGCTTAATACGCTGTGTATGTGTTCACCAGTCTGACAGTCTGTGGAGATTGCTAATAGTTTTCTTTCTTTAATATAGCTGGCTATTGAATCAACCTTTTGCATTAGAAATGTGGTGACAACAACCCAGTGTGTTGCTGGAAGTAACGGATTCATTTAATACGGTGCATTTTGTTCAGCTTCCACTTTGTGTTCTTGCAGAGCCTTGGATAGTCATTAATTATTTTCATCTTTTGCATCAAGAGTAAAAAATTTAAGTGGGAAATTTACACTGGACATAAGATGATTTGTTAGGTAAAAATGTATGGATGGTAAAATATGACACCACCTAATTAGAACTTGTGGTCAAGTGCTAACGTTTTACACGCTAATCAAACTTCTCTGGATGTTTTTTCTCCAATTAGGACTGGATTCTGCATCAGAACACTCCTTCTCACATTGAAAGCTGCCGCCAGTTACGTCAACAGTAAGGAATCTGTTTAAAAGTTCACTTAGTGTAAAAACTGTTTTCTGTGCATGCACGCAGTCTGTGAAATGTGCTCTTTGGGTTTCTTTAATGGGGGTTGGCTGTACACAAGCTCTGGTCTAAGTTGGCTTTAGACCATTAGCCTGAACGGCGAGTTGACACTTGGTGCTTCTGGAGTCCTGAACGGGGACGTTTATCTGTAAAAGCTACTGCATGGAAGTGACAATTGTCTTCAGATGGCAAATCTAGCTTTTCCACTGACGGTCGTATTTTTAACCATTTAACAGATACCCTGACTGGAACCCTGAGTCTCATTCCTCAAAGAGGTAACTGCTTTTTGATTACGGGTTGTTTTAAATTAATTGCTGTTATAAACACGGAAATGAGTCCACTTAATTTTGCTGGTTTGCTCACTGGCAAACTCTATTAGTGCTGTCACATTTTCTTTATAAAATTTGTGGGGTGCTTTTCTGTTTTTTTTTTTTTTGTCCAAAGTTCATTTAATGTTATAAGGGGTGTAGTGTCTAAAGTCTGTAGAAAAATCTGAAGATTGGTATTATGAGCAGTCTCCCCTTGAACCTTCTATCTGTCCCCTTGAACCTTCTATCTGTGCTTCAGGAA
This sequence comes from Jacana jacana, assembly GCA_013400555.1. NCBI lineage: Eukaryota > Metazoa > Chordata > Aves > Charadriiformes > Jacanidae > Jacana > Jacana jacana. The sequence goes on from VZTM01008335.1 coordinate 139,807, forward strand.
GTCCTCAGTTATTGGATGTGACACAGGAGTAGCTGAGAGGGACGGTGACCAGTGTTAGATCACTGATGAAACTGCATGATTTCTGACTTCTATACTTAATCTTTTTTCCAGTTAGGCCACTCCCTGTTTGCAGCTTGAAACCTGTTTGACAATAGGCGTGCAAGTGTTAGCTCTAATTTCACAGACTCTTCGGTCTGTAGATCCCTTGGGAAGCTACGTGATCACCAGTCAAAAAAACACTGGAATTCATGAACTCATGTTCTGTCCTTTAAAATTATGCTGTTTACTATGAATTTTTTTTTTAAACACACCCTGTGGATTAATTGTGCTTGAGTCTAGGCAAGACTGGATTTTACTGGTTCAACATTGGTACATATTTCAACTTGCATAAAATAGGAATGACATTACTTTAATTTTTGCTAGATTTTCCTGTGGCTTTCTGTTAATTAGTTTGACGTGCTTCCTGGGAAGTTGACTATTCAGTTAAAAAAACCCAACCCAACAACAAAGGAATATGTAGGTCAGGTTAATTTGTAGAGTGCATCTGAGGTCTCTCCATGTTAATAAACAAGGAGAAATTACACTTTAAAGAGAGAAATGACACAAATCTACTCCTGAAACTTTCATGAAGGGAGTAATTGTGTTTTAAAACCTCAAACTGAAATTGCTGGCCAGTGCTGCTGGTGCTACATGCAACGCAGGCAAAGGAAACTGGTCTAAGCTGCAGGACCCTAATAAACTGGAGAATTGTTTAATAGAACTTCTTGTGAGTGCGGGATCTCTTCACTCACAGGAGCTGTTTTTTAGGGTAGCACTTCCTTAAAGCGTTCCTGCTGGCAGCATGTCTCTGGCTGGGAGAGTTAGAATACAGCCAAAGGCTCTGGGTGATCACAGATGCTCAGAGCTGCTGGGTGCAGTCCCGGGGCAAGGTCGATGAGCTTGCTATGTACTGTTACTGCTCTGGTAAATAAATCACTTTGCAGTGTTTGCTGTTTATAAATGGTGTTGGCTTGCTAGTACATTTAAACATTTTTATTTGGCACAGGAGTAATGGGATTTATATGGATTTTTAATGATGTTTGAAACTTAGCAACATCTCACAGTGTTACTTAATTATTATGTGAGGTGGGATGGAACATGGTTTAGGAGACCTGAGGGTGGTTGTTCAGCTGTCCTCATCTAGCTGCTGGCCAAAAAGGTCAGGCAGCAGCTGCCTTAGGTGCTTGTCATCCCCTTCTTCTGTCTGCCAGTTGTCACTCCTTAACCTATTTCATCTCAGAGGAGCTTTGTCTATTTGAAGTCTCAAACAGTAATAATAGAGCTAGATGCAGTGATTTATTAAGCACTGATGCTCTAGATTACCTCTAAAAAATGTAGACACTTTTCAGTTGAAATATGAACTTCTGTTCCACGTTCTGGTAAGACACTTGTGTATTTTAGTTGTCCAGCATAAAGTCTTCCCGGTAAGCCTAGTCGTACTGGGCATACATGGCATGTCAGCTTTTTCCCTGTGTTTCTTTTAACTTTGCTACTATAATTACCAGAGAGTAAGCTGGATGTTGTGCTACATCAGTGGCGTCTTCCAGTTTCGGATCAAAATGGTGCTGTGTCTGCTCTGCCCGGTTTTGAGTACCGGTGCAGTGTGTCTTTGGCATCAAAGATTTCAGTATGGGGTAAAAAATTGGACAAGTGGTTGCCTGTAGCACACTGACCTGCCACCTGACAAGCTCATAAAAAAATGTTCAGGATATTTATGCATATATTCAATGTGTTTCCCACGTTTTCCCTCTTACTCCTGTGATCTGTCCTGTCAGGATTTTCCTGTGCTTGACTACTTTCCATGTCATCAAAAGGGACTGCTTCTCTCTTGGATTTCTTCACTGTTACTTCTTTCCATGTTCTTCATCAGTGTGACATCTCTAGGTCGCATGAATGTGCAGTGGATGTACATTTATGTAATCCTTTCAAATCTCTTTCAGTCTCAGTCTTACAAACATAATTTCTCAAGGTTGCTCACTTCCAAACTAAATCTGAAAGCAGCAAGGAAAGCATCTTATTTCATTACTTTTTCATGTATACTTTTCCTATTCCTATTATTTTTTCATAGCGCTGCAGCGTGTAACTTCGGTTTTCTTTGCAGCTTTCTCTTGTTCCGTGCAGGATTTTATCTCCTACTTGTTTTATCTCCTACTTGCTTCTTTCCAGTTCTGTGTCCCTATCCTTGACTCCTGTAATGCGTTACCAGTATATAAAGTGTGTTTGTGAAAAATTTAGATGCTAAACTTTGTAAATTTGAATTCTTTTTTTGTGGAAGGTCTATTTCAGTATTTCAGTGTTCTTTTCTGCCCTGTGCCTTTATTGCATTAGAAATGCTGGTGACAGAAAAGAAAACCAGACCCCAAAGCGTCGTTCCAACTCTGCCAGTCCCAGTCCCAGACGCGCGCGGGTTGGAGGCTCTGGCTATGTTCTTCGCCGATCACGATCAAGGTCCAGAAGCCCAGGCCGCTTCAGGCCACCAAGGCCACGAAGTCGAAGCCCGCGGCAGATGCGACGACTTAGCCCCAGGCACAGGTCAAGGTCACCGCAGCGATCGAGGAATCCACTTAGAACTGGTCCACGACCTCAGAGATCTCCCAGTAATGACTGGTCATCAAGGAAGTCAAGCCGATCTCAAGGTAAAGGGTGGATACAAACTACCTAATTGAAACTTCCTTTTATTTCAGGAAAAAATGAGTTGATTTCAAGAGTTTTATATGTCCTGGTGTCACCTTGGCATTTTTCTGAAGTCTTCCTTACATAGTATTGGGAATTGGTTAATTGTATCAAATAGTTGCTGAACAAGTATCTGTTCCAAGTGTGCTGAGTTTCTGAGATGGTAAGGGTAGTCAAGAGTTGAAAACAACTGAAGGTGGCTCTTCATTATGTTGTTCTGCCAGGCAGTATAGATGAGAAGACAAAGTAAATGTCAGGGTCAGAAACTGCATGTAATGGGGTCTGCAATTTACAAGGAAATTACTACATGGAGTTACTTCTGAGCTCAGTCTCTGGCCAAAATACCTGTTTGCTTGGAGTTTTTCTTTCTTTTTAAATTCTGAAGACAAAGAAGAGAGAGGCATTTTAAAAAGTTGATTTTCTCTTTGGTCTGTGTACTGTGGCTGTGTTTTGTGTATGCTTTCACAACATTAAGAGCTCTTGTGAAAGAAGCCTAGGTGAAAAATAGTGAAGGAACAGGCAGTTTCACAGAGATGATAAGGATAAAATGCAAGCCATTTTAATGTGGAAGACTGAGGGGAAGAAGCAATTAGTAACCAAAGTATAAATTTTCCGCAGAAAGAAAGCATACAGGAAATTAATGTTGTATCAGACCGTTAAAGAATAATTTAAAAGAACAGTCTGTAGGACAAGGAGCGAGACAGAGAAGAATACAGAATTTAGCAGAAGGCATCAAGATAGTAAGTACTGCTGTGCATCGGGTATGTGAGAGGAGGATCAAAGTCGTCTTTTCTTTTCTCACGTTCCCTGACATACAAAATTTAGAGAATCATTCTTCTGCTCCAGCCACTAGGGTTTTTGTAGATGTCATTGCCAGAGTCACACTGTCAGTCTAACTAAAAATGCCAAGTTACACAACACCACAGTGAAAATAGTACAGAGGTTTGTTATTATTTATAGAGCATCTCTGCTAGAGCCTGATTAAGGTTCTCTAACTTCAGGGAGTCTCACGATTGAATCAGGAGTGGGTGGTGAAACCGAAACTGTAGAAAACTGAACAGCAATGTACATAGATTTTCTTTTAAAAGTGCACAAACAAACCCCAGTTTGTTTTCCCCTCACAGACAGAAAGGCAGCTCTGGAGGCAGTAGTGAAAAGTTTGGGACCTGGCTTTGTAGCAGAGTTCAATAAACATAAATCAGCTCGAGCAGCTGGGCAAGGATCTTCAGGATCAGGAAAATCATCACATTCTCATGGACCCTTCGGGAAGATGCCTGGAAATATGAAGAAGCCACTGAAAACAAGTATTTCTGCAAAGGCTTCAAAGAAAGACGTGCCTTCTTTGCCTGGGTCAAGCTCTTCATCTCTTGAAACTGATGATTTACTTCAAAGCAAAGAAGGGGAAGAGGATGAGGAAGACGTACCCACAGGAACCAGTGGACCGTGTCCTACTCCTTATAATAGAGTGAGTTTCTTAATGTTTTTCTCTGTCATTTTAAGAATTCGGTTAGTATCTCATTTCAGGGAGATCACTTGTAGAAAGATTAACCATTCTGTTTGCTGGTTCTGTGCCATCTTAATGCAAAGACTGCAAGTGAGTGTGGTAATTTACACAGCAGGGGTTTTTTAACAGATGTGAAGAAAAACCTCTACAGTGCTTTCCAACAGCACAAAGAAATGTCCATTAAATTTGAGTACTCGTACTACAAGGTGTGGGCTTGTGTTAACTTTGAGCGATGAGCTCTGTTTGTAGGACCTGATTGTGTTAAATAGAAGTAAAGGATAGGAGGCAGAAAGTGTTTGTTTTGCCCTGTGAAGTGAAAAAGATGAGGCAGAGAAATTTAGTGCTCTTGTAAGAAGGATCTTAAACCAGTGTTGTCTTAGTCCATCATACTGACCATTTGGATTTTTTTAGAAAGAGCCACCTGCAAACCAGATAGTATTTTACTTGTGGTAGATGCAATTTTCCTTGGTAGTTTCTAGCCCCTAAATGATAAGCAAAGAGAACATCACCTAGTGCTTTTGGAAGCTAATAAATAGTATTGAAAGGAAGGTCATGGAATCATTCAGCTCCTTACACGTACGGCCCAGACAACTGGAATTATGTTGATAAAAACAAGAAGGTTGTATTTTGTTACTTGATAATCCTATACCACGTCTTCTAATAACTGAAGATGGAGACAGAGTAGTAGAACATCAAAGCTATGGCTCTGTCCTTGGGAGAAGAAGCAAGTAACTTGAAATACCACTATGAACTAAGCAGTCTGTCTACTTTGAAGTAATGCTTATAATACATTCTTTTTTCTTCCTATTACTGGACTTAACTTAGAATGTATTTATTCTTGGTTTTGTTTCAATTTTTAGCTGTTGAGAGAAGAACTACTCAGTTGTGGGACAGTCCTTCAAATATCTGATTTACCAGATGATGGCTTTTCAGATCAAGATATTAAAAAAATTGTTCAGCCATTTGGCAAAGTCAGTGATCTTCTTGTACTTCGCTCTAGAAATGAGGTAAGTTTTCCTCTAAAAAAACGTTTGTGTCAGAATGCAGAAGAAATTGTCAAGAAACCAAACCCTTTAATATTTGGATCCTTGGCTGAACACAGAATAAGGCTTCCTGAACAGTTTGTCATTAAAGATCACAGACATAATTGTGGAATAGCTGGGAATCTTAATTTCATAAATTCACTCTTGCTTGATACCTAAGTCTTAAATGTTAGAGCAAGTGGGGTGTTTTTTGTACAATACTGAAATCCAGGCTTTTTCATTAAACTCCATATGAGCTGAGAGAGACAGGTACGTGCAGATTTGCTAAGGAAAAATTGCAGTGGAATGTATCTTGTGTCTTTAATACAAACAAAGACTCAAAGTAGCATTTATTGTAGGCTTACTTGGAAATGAATTTCAAAGAAGCCGTGATAGCAGCTGTGAAATATGCTGAGACGGTGCCGGTGCTGGTAAACGGCAAACGGGTGAGAATTAGTGTCGCAGAAAGGCCAAAGGTGTCTCCCAGCCAGGTAAGCAGCCTGTCCGTGGGAAAACATGAGAGGCTGTGCAGCTTGGGGTTTTGCTCCAAAACTCCATGTTCTCCAGAAAAACAGATTCCGTACTTTGAATATATTTTTAATTCCCTTTTCGTAAACGAGACTCTAAAATAACTGTGCAAACGTGCTTCATAATTCCGGGTTTCGGTTTTCCTTGTTAAATTCGGTATTTGCGAATGATATCAGTTTCATAAGCAGTGAAAGATATAACCTGTATTAATTAATATAATTTAGTATATTAATAGTGATTAATACTGTTTTCATATGTGTCTATATATACATTTATAGATAAAGTTTAAATGAGGTAGTAAAAGTTTTTCTGTCTGTCCATTCCAGGCCAAAATGAGTATCAAAAAACGGGCTCAGAATATTAAAAAAGTTGCACGAAGTACAAAGTAAGTGTTACCATTACATGCATTTAGTGTCAGATACAATGATTGGAAACCAAATGGGTTCATATCTGTTTGCTTTACTGTGTTGTATTGGGTTTTGTGTGCTTTTTTAAGCTGTTTTAATATTCATTATTCATTCATTGTCTTTAAAAGTGATTTTTCTTTATTTTTTGCTCATAACAGAAAAGATCAGAACTCGACCACTAAGATGACTAAATCTGTTGCAGGTAAGGTTTGGTTACCTTGTATCTGATGATACCTCTGTTTCCTGGTTTAACCCCAGCCAGCAACTAGGACCGCACCCCCCCTGGCTCAATCCTCTCTGCCTGCCGTCACCCCTCCCACCCCCTCCAAGGTTAGGGAGACAAAGAGAGGAAACGGAGGAAATAAACATTTTTGCTTGAGATAAAGACAGATTGATAGAACTATAATGGAAAAGGAAGATGATAAGAGTGGTGAAAGAATATACAAGTCACAAATCAGTCTCATTTTCCTGTGAATTGTTTGCCCAACCTGATCTGAGCAGAGATTGCAGATTCTGTCCCCCCCTCCCAGCTGCCCAACCCCCATTTATGTATCGAGCACAACAGCTATGGCACAGAACATTCCAGTGGTCATTCTGTCTGTCTGTGCTCCTCAGCTCTATAGGAAGCTGAAAAAAGTTCTTGACTAGTATAAACATCACTAGCAACGACTAAACCAATATGATGGGAAATTGTGCTGTTTAAAGATGTCTTGGTTGAGTGATTTGTCGGTGTGGTCACTTCTGAATACAGTTTCCAGAATGGAATCGAGATTTGTGAAACTGTGTTTCAGAGCTTTCTCACAGATGGAAACTGTGAATTGTTTACAGTCATTTCAGAGAAATAAAACACAAACTCTTTTTCAGGAGAAAGGTTTTCTCGCCAGAATGCTAAAGTCATGAAAGATACTCTACTTTGTGGATTTCATGTAGTATTTTATTGGAATGAACTTACATTTTAGGGTTTGGGATTACTTTTTTGTGTGTGTCAAATCTCTTGAATGTTTTCAGATTAAGCTACTTTTGTATGTATTTTTATACTCTTACTTCACAAATGTAAGATTTAAGAAATAAGCGTTTCTACTGACTAACTCGGTTTTGGATATTTTATGTAGGTGCAAAAGAAAGGACTAAGAAATTGACAACGGTGGGAGATAAGAAAATCAAGAAAACTTCAAATACTGTGGGTAAGACAAATGAGAACTTTAACTCTCTGCTCAGAAAACACAGGCAGGTGCTTTTCTCTGTCCCCCTGCCACCCTCTTTCCGTAACAGGTATTTAAGGTAGCGAGTCCGGGCTTTTCACAGCCTTCACTGTGAAAGCCAATGTAGTAAATTGTTGGACAGGCAAGTACCCTTCTGCCACCTTGGAGCTTGGCTAAGGCAGTGATTGTCAGTGCTGTTTGCAGCCATAGAACGGCAAAGGACAAAGGAAAGTAGATGAGTTTGAGTGAAGCAGACCCTTTTACATCACCACAGCTATGTTGCAAAGCTGGATTGAGCTTTTCCTGCACATACCTGTGTTCCTGCCCATCAGCATGAGGGCAGGGAAGCTCTGCAGAGGGATTTGGATAGATTGGATTGATTGGCCAACCTTAATGGTCTGAGCTTCAACAAGGCCAAGTGCCAGGTCCTGCACTTGGGCCACAACAACCCCATGCATGGCTACACACAGGAAGTGTGGCTGGAGCTGCTTGGCAGAAAAGGACCTGGGGGTGCTGGTCAACAGGCATGAACATGAACATGAGCCAGCAGTGTGCCCAGGTGGCCAAGAAGGCCAATGGCATCCTGGCTTGCATAAAGAATAGTGTGACCAGCAGAAGTAGGGAGGTGATTGTCCCCCTGTACTCAGCACTGGTGAGGCCACACCTTGAGTATTGTGTCCAGTTTTGGGCAAGATAACAAGATTAATGAGGGCTGGAGCGAGTACAGAGGAGGGCGATGAAGCTGGTGAAGGGCCTGGGGCATAAATCTTATGAGGATCGATTGAGGGAGCTGGGACTGTTTAGTTTGAGGAAGAGGAGGCTGAGGGGAGACCTCATCACTCTCTACAGCTACTTGAAAGGACATTGTAGAGAAATTGGTGCTGGTTTCTTTTCGCAGCTAATTAGGGATAGAATGAGAGGGAATGGCTGCACACTTCAACAGGTTTAGGCTGAATGTTAGGGAAGAATTCTTCCCAGAAAGAGTGGTCAGTCACTGGAATGGGCTGCCCAGGGAGGTGGTAGAGTCACCATCCCTGACTGTGTTTAAGAGTAGATTAGATGTGGTGTTGAGGGATCTGGTGTAGGGGAGAACTTTGTAGAGTAGGGCTGATGGTTGGACTCAGTGATCCCAAGGGTCTTTTTCAACCTAAATGATTCTATGATGCTACCTTTTCTGCCCATTTGTAGCAAGGAGCGGGGATTTATGTAATAGGGCGTCTCTGAAAAATGTGTATGGAGTTCATTCTTTTTCAAATCAATTAGTTTAATACCCTGAAATGAAGTATGCTGCTTTTCTGCTTTTACCTACCAGCGAAATCTATAGATGAAGACCTTCAGACCTCAACAGAAGCTGAAATGGAAGTCGGGGAAACTAAGCTGTCAGACCCAAAGAACATTACAGAAGGGGATGGAGTTACAGAGCCTGTGAAGACAGTGGAGTCCCAGGTGAAAGCAGTGACTATTAACGCACCTGTACAAGGTAATTCTGATATCATAATGCCATTTTTACACTACTTTGCTGGTTGTATGTTATGTGGAGTTTAATGTTGTGATGTCTTCATGAATTTCCTTCTTTCTTTAGAGGAGCTTGCAGAGATGCCTCAGGTGGCAGTGTTGGACTTGGCTGAGTTTAATGAAGCTGTAATTGACCAAGGTAAATTGCAAACTAACAGGGGTTTTTTCTTATTTCTAATAAACTAAATGAGAATGAGGCTGGGAAATAAGGATGATACAGGGTATCAGAAAAAGAGATTATTAAAATAAGTTCACTGACCAAAACATAAAAGGTGATGCCTGAAGTGGCTAAAAGCACTCAAGATGTAAATTTTTCAGTGGATGTAATATTTTTCTCTATGCCTTTACAGTGTGATATAGGGACTTTTATTTACAACTTCTTAAGGTTTTCTGTATGTTCTGTTTACAGCTCCACCACCAGTTATTTTAATCTCAGTGCTTTACATTGCTTGCAGGAGCTGGTTCGGTGGATGCTGTTTTCCCCATATTCTGTAGCAGCTGTCTTTACAACAAAGTCTGTTACAAACCAGAAGTGTGTATTAATTCTCAGTTACTGTGTATCTGATGGTGGATATACGGCAAGATTGTAGTTGCTGAACCCGTTAAGAGATAGATATAAACATTGTACAGAAGCAGCTCTCCTTAACCTGTGCTTGCCTGTCCTCTATGATGGCTGTTCTCTTCTTTCCTGCTGTCGGTAGTTTCTTGAGTCCCTGGCATATCCCTGTGGACTTGTCCCAGGAAAAAGAACGATTTTGTGAGCATGTATCGGGCAGCTACATAGTACCTGTGTGCCTACAAGAAAATCTCATGGTTGTGATTATTCAACTGATAAGTATTTAATGTCAGCAAAGTGTTTGTATGTTAATTAAGGGATTTTAATTTGTTTTCTTTATCCCTGCTGGAACTCTGCATATGTCTCACCGATGTCATTTTCTGCTGTAAGTTAAAGGAAGGAATATTTCATTTTCACAATGACAGTGGTGATAAAATGTAATGCAAGAAGTTCTTAAAACTCCAGTATTTACAGAAATTTGCTGAATTAGTAAACTAACCCCACTTCCTTTTTTTATTATTGCTATTTTTTTAGAAGCCACGATTGCAACTGCAAAGAGCGAAGAATCAACAGAACCAGCTAGACAGGTCAGTCAAAGGTGTTTGAATCCATGGAAGCTGTAAGTACACACTTGGTGCCAGTTTTCAGGTGTTGGTGTGCTGTCTGAAAGCCTGATATAAATCCCCTGCCAGTTAATTTCTTGTGAGAAATACTGAGTAGTTTATTTTCTCCCCTTGCTGTTTGTGATTTGATAGACATCCACTGCTTCACTCTTGTGGGTTTTTTTTTCTCCCTCAATTTGTTCCTTACACCAAAGCTCCTTTATGCTCTGATCATCTGTATTACCCTACTGTGGGTTTCTTCTCTTCAGATGAGGTATTTGCACATACGGTCCTGCAGCATTTTACACGTGGGCATGTCATGGGTATAAAGTAGTGGCATAATTATAGGGAGTTTTGATTTGCTTTGAATTTTTGATGAGGTAGTATGAAACAACCTCAGGGTTGTGCAGAATTAGCTTAGATGTAGATACATCCACAATTGAACAGATCTTTAGGTGATTACCTGACATAATTAGAGAAAAGGTTAAAAAATATGTTTAATATGCTTTGCTACTAAATCCTAAAAAGGTTTAAATTATCTTTGATTTTGGCGTAATTACAGGTATTATAACATGCTTTTAAGCAAGTGCTTCATGCAATTTAAGTGATGGTTTTACATAATAAAAATAAAGCTCCTTTCAGTATTATAATTATTTTGATTTAGAGTTGAAGAAATCAGTAATATTTACTTTCATTTGTTTACAGGAACTTGATGATATATGTGTGGTTCTAATTTCAAACCTGCCTGAGAGAGGATTTTCTGTAGAGGAAGTTTCCAACCTAGCAAAGCCATTTGGAGGCCTGAGGGATGTGCTAATTTTATCATCTCATAAAAAGGTATTCTAATTGGTGTATTTAGTGGTGGTGCTACTTAGAGAAGCAGCAAATGTGTTTTTAACAAATGCAAATGTGATAAGGTGGTGCAGCAAGCATTGATGTGAGATGTCTTTGATAAGTTGCAATTTTAAAAAAAATGTCATTTCCTTTGTTTTAAAAGGCATATCTTGAAATAAATCAAAAATCCGCAGATTCCATGGTTAAATTTTACACCTGCTTTCCAATGTCACTGGATGGAAATCAGCTCTGCATCAGCATGGTGCCTCAGTATAAGACTATAAAAGATGAAGTAAGTAATAAAGTGTATTTAAATTCCAGTATGTGATAGAGTCTCAGAGAGAGACATTTCAGTACAGAGCAGGGCTTTGTGTTGCAGCTGACTTTCTCTCTGTTTTGTGCATTCTCCTGGTTTGTGCTATTGATGACTGATTCTGTTAAATGTCTGTTTAAGTCTCAGTCTTTTGCTATGAGAATAACGCAGATGCCAGGAGTGTCAGTGCTGTTGATTTTATTAATAAAGTAGAAACCTTAAAAGTTGTTGGGAGTCAATGACTGCCAGTTATCTGCTGCGAGTGAAGCTGTATTTTACAGTTCCAATCCTATACTGACTTTTGTTTGTTTGTTTTTTAAGGAAGCAATATTTACTGCTATAATTAAAGACACTGACCCTAAGGTAAGTTGCTAGTAGTCTGACTTATCCTCCACATCAAAATTCTTTACTTAAAATGGGATTTGGTATCTTTCATACTCAAGTATTAGCTAACTGAATTGTTGTCCAAGCTTTCTCTTGAAATAAATGTTTTTATGTGTTTTCCATGGGTGAATGAGCAGGGAATAAAATGAGTAAATGTTCACTTAGTTTAGCTCCATGATGCATGAACTGCAAGGAATTAAATATTTACTAGGAGCCCTTTGAGACCCTCCCCTTCTGTTACATTTATTTCGTGTTGTAACAACAAGCTGCTGACCAGTATAGCTTGGAGAATATGCGGTGTTTGCCTGTGTGCAAAGCCACCCATTTTCCTCAGTGTGTTTCAGTTTTAACTAACAAAACCACCTCCATGCTCGGTTCAGTGTAGTGTGTGTCCCTTACTGTCCCTCCTGTTCCTTCACTGCACGCAGTGCAGGTCGGCAGTTGATGTGCAAAGCATTTTTATAGAGTGTAGGTAGGCAGAGGTTACTGAAATGACGGCTTTTAGCTCTTTACAGAATATTCTTGATAAGAGGGTCAGTCATTGGGTCTGAATGTGTCTCTGGGCTTAAGCAGAGTTGGCACAACAACTTCAGAAGAGTGACTTTGGTTAAAAAGCATTTGCCAGGAGCCTTGCCAACAACTTTCCAACAAACTCCAAAAGACTTGAATTTTCGGTGGCAAATGTGTCTGGGTGATGTGTGCTTTCTCCTTATGATTGTTGTTTGGCACTAACAGACGTGTCAGGGTGCTTACTGCCCACACTCCTGCTGCTGAATCCTGCTTATACTTCTGATGGTGGTGAAATACTTCTTTTCTGCTCCTACTAAAGTGATGAATAATGGAAGAAAAACATACCAGACCTTGGGGGAGGAGGTTTTCTTTAAATACTTGAAAGACTTGTTAAAGATTTCAGAGGTTTACTAGTACCTTTGGACTTTGTGCTTCAGAGCCCTTTCCTTTGACACTGCAGAAAGTATTTGGTGCCAGCATTCAGTCCCTGGTTCTGCTGGCACTACTTGGCTGATGATGGCTTTCTTGTATTGTCAGTCCACTCGTGTGTTCTGCACCAGAATCCTTCCTGGTCAGAAGAGGTTTACCCATCTCCCTGATACCCTCTCCCAATGCTGGTGGTGACAACTCGGTTTGAAAATTAAGAAGCACAAGAAATTATATTTGACCAGGGAATTTTATGTTACTGGAAACTGATCAAGTAGATCAAACTCCATTTCAAAGCCAGGATTGGAACTTTTGGCGAGGTTTCTACGCCTTGACCAATCTATAATCTGACTAGATAGTCTCTGCTTTTCAAAATACCAAATTTTATTTAAACTTCAGCTGTATGTTTGCAGTGTTCCTTTAAAATAAACCACTCAACATGATCTTTTAAAGTTTGTTATTTTATATACTTGGAAGTATAGCTGGTTCTTTTGATGTACTGCATAGAAAATGGAAAATCTGGTGTGAATCTGAAAATGTCAACATTGCGGTGTGTGTGTGTGTGTGTGTGCCTGCTCCTTTTTGGTAAGATCTGAGTGATACAGAAGTTTTCTGTGAGGTTTTTCTAACCTGGTTCAGTAGCTGCTTATAAAGTATGTTACAAAACTAAAGCGAGTTTTTTTGTCTTTTCTCTTTAGGTAAATACTGAAACTGTACACAACCAGTTTGTGCATCTGGGGAACTTGCCAGATGATGGGTACAGAGAGCTTGAAGCCGTTTGTGTGGGACTGCGGTTTGGAAAAGTTGATCATTATGTTGTAATGAAGAATAAAAACAAGGTAAGGTTTCTGTTTGCTCATTTGGGGTTTTTTTTTTCCCCCTATGGTGCAAAATGTACCATGCTGGGGAAAAAAATTAAAAGGAAGTAGATATTTTTCATCTCCCAGTACCATGAATGCTCTGTTAATGAGAGATCAAAGTTTCTGACCCTTTCCCACTCACCCTGAACAAGACAATAGTTTGTCTTACTTGTTAGGGGCAGTGGGAATGGGAAAGAACCAAACCAAACAAACCTCCAGCAGTTACCTTGTCTGAGTAACACAGGAACAGTTTAGTGACCCCTGAGAGTAAAACTTCCCAGAAAACTGGAGAAATTATTAACCTTTGACACCAGAGGTGTAAGTGGGAAGAAAATGAGTTCCCATTTTGTAGGAAACTTTGGGGAAACTATGACAGGTGAAAATGTCAGAGTAGCTGAAATGACTTCTTGTTTTGGGACACTTCAAAATGTAGTGGCTTCGTTTTCAGTTCTTAAAATGACGATATTTTAATGTTTAATGTTGCCGTTTTTTCACTTAACGTTAGGTTTTTACTTTATGAACTAGATTTAAGTCACTGTGTAAGTAACTTATTTTAATAGTTAAAATGCAGTTGTGCTCCCGTTATTATGAGTTATTTTAAGTATCCAGCTACCAATAAAGCATATAATGGGTGAAGATGTTTTTAAGGAACGTAATATTTTTCTGTAGCTGGAAGGTTAGACACGTGTGCATAGGGAAGCTCCAGGCTTTGTGATATATTCCCTTGTTTAGTTCTAAAGATAATTCCAAATGGGAAACACGTCTTTCTTCAGCCTCTCAGAGAGGAGAGTCCAGTGTTCTTCAGATGCAAGACCATAGGATGTAATAAAAAAGTGCTGCTCATAGCTAATTTAAATTGAAGATGTTGAAACCCTTCAGGAATCCTAGATATCCCATACTGTGCCAACTTAGTTTATTCAACTTGTTCTGCAGTAGGGAAATAAGATGAAGTAACAATTACTTGAAGTTGTGCTTTTTTCCCCTTTTAGGCAATTCTGCAGCTGGATAGTCCCAATTCAGCCAGATCAATGTACAGCTTCCTGAAGCAATATCCGTACATCATGGGTGAGCATACACTGTCCTGTACATTGTCACCCAATGGAGAATTTGCTGAGGTAAGGGGGTTTCTGTTTTTTTTTTTCTTCTTTTTCAATACATTATTTTTGTGCAATAGAAGCAACTTTCTAAGAAGAGCAGCTGATGGTGACAGTGTCAGTATTTCCTGCACTCTTTGCTGTCATTGTGGATGAGAGTGAAAATGGTTCCAGCAGCTGGGAACTCGACCAACTAGTCTGTATTCTGGGATGTGGCATAGCTGTGAGAATAGGAGTTACTGTTTGTCTTTTATATCTTCCTCTCTTTTACAAACAAACATAGAATCTCATCTCCACTGATGAAAGTATTTCTTAATGAAAGATGGAGAGAAAAAGGAAGAATGGAGGAAAGCAACTATTTGGTACTGCTCAGAGAAGGATTTAGTAGAGGTTGTTGGGTTTGGGTTTTTTGTTTTTTTTTTCTGATCTAGTTTGATTCCTCTTCAGCAGATCATCTGCTTTACTCCTCTTGATTCCAGAACTCAGTTGCTGTGTCAGCACTGGTCTGTGCATCTACAGCTGCTTCCATCTTCTTTCTTAGAAATGAAATTACTTGCATATTGAGCAGCTCCCAGTTTACTTGTAGTGATTTGCTGAGGGAGCAGCAAGTTTGCAGCAGCTGAACCCCAGAGAGGAAGGAGCTTAGTGCGTGTTGCTTGGATAGATGAAGGGCTTTAAGCAAGAAACGCGAATGTGAGCGGCATGCTAATAGCGTTCTGGCTTCCAAAGTGGAGAAGTAAATCCAGACAGGGTCTCTCTTCGCAGTCTGGAGCTAAAGTGCTGTTTATTGTGTGCTCGACCATGAGGTTTTTTTATTTCACTAGTTCAACATGCCCCTCCCTTCTCATTTTTTCAACTCCTTTCTCATGTCCTGACCCAACAAAATCATCTTAATCCCTTGCCCAGTGATCAACTCTCCATATCGTGACACATCTTCCAAACTACATTTATTTTAAGGGGACATAGGTTGGCTTTTATTCCCCTGGATTCCAGCTGGGTTTGTTCTTTAAAGTTCATCTATTACTGAGACCAACTAACCAGTTCAGTGTGAACTATATATATATAGATGTGGTGTTGAGGGATCTGGTGTAGGGGAGAACTTGTAGAGTAGGGCTGATGGTTGGACTCAATGATCCCAGGGGTCTCTTCCAACCTAAATGATTCTATGATTCTATATACTATAGAGAGTGAAATCAAGAAGTGTACAGGGCTTTTGTGTTGTGTGTTGTTTGGGGTAGGGTTTTTTTCAGGGGGAGGAAGGCGGAAGGTAAGGTATTTTTAAAAATTCCTTATCCATGTAAATTCCATTCTTGGAGCTCTTATTCCCTCAGTGTTGCTATTAGTTTTTAGTGGCACGACTTTGGGATAACATTCAAACGAGAGGAAGTGCCTGGAAGGAGAAGGCATCTCTTAGTTTTCTCCTTTCACTTTTATTCACACAAGAGAAAAATTTACTTTCAGGTGCCTAAAGGTAACAAAGGCAGCAGGCTGGTACTTTCACAGGGAGGGGAAAAAAAAGTCATCTGGACACGTGCTTCTACTTACCGAGCTGTCAGTATTATTTGAACTGAGCATCATGATGAATTCCAATTTTTGTAAAGAATAAGTTGTGTGCTCTATTGCCTTGGCAACTTCCTCTGCCGCCTTGAAACGCGCCCTTATTTATGACATCTGCAGGGTAGTCGTGTGGTGTTACACATCCACGTTTGTAAAAACGTGCTGCATCAGTACAGATTTTAGGTGTATGTTTTTGGGGTTTAGTTTTTTTCACTTTTCTCTAAGTGTGACTGAAGTGTCTGCAGAAGTTCAGTGATCACCCTGCCCTCCCAGGTTTTCCCACCCTCTTATTCTGGGCCGACGGGGCACAGTTTGGTCATTAGGAAGTGGCCTGCCCATTGAAGTTTCTGCTAGCCCAGAGTCAATATATTATTCCTGCAAAATCTTTTTAATTCTGTATCTGATTCAGAGAACTGGTTTAACTTCCATTACGAACACTGCAGCCCTACCAGCTGAGTGTGGGGTGGGGTGGTACTGTGGGGATGGCAGGGGCAGGGTAAGGTGCCTCTGATGCAGGGTGGGGACCTGCTCTGGGTGAAGTGCTGGTAGCTAAAACCTGGTGAGCGCAGGCACGTAGGGTACTCTTTTCTCTTCTGCTAGATACAAGAGCCTGGATTAGATGTTCCAGGAGTTTTTCCTCTCGTTCCTCTTCCCCATTGAAGGGATAATTCTCTCCCCATTGCTGACTCTCTTTGCATGGGGCAAAATAATGCTTTTCCAAATATTTTCTATTTCATTTTTTTCATTTTATGTGGTGAACATTAGGTCATTTTGAAGACCATAAATCATAATTGTGCTGGATGATGTCAGATGCAATTAAGAGTTAACTGTTTTATTAGACTTAACTTGGTAGCTGAAGAAAGTAACCAAATTTTCAAATTCACGAGCTTTTTCTCAGTACCTGCTGCCAGTGGTATAATACCAGCAGTAATGGAAGTGCTCGCTCAATCACATGATAGTGTTGCTTCTGATTTTGTGAGTTTGCTGGTAACGTCTGGACTGTGTACAGCTGAAATCACAGGAATATGGGGAGAGTCCTGTAACAGGGAAGGAGGGTCTGCAAATGGAATGTAGAGCATGGCTGCAGTGGGTGTCATTCCAGTCTGTGTCACTGTGACTGTCACAGCTTTTGCACAAACGTTAAAATAAGCCGTACTTTGGAGAGCAGCTCCTAAACTTTATATATATCTGAGGTGGAAAGCAAAAAGGCCTGGTCATGACAATAAGAGGGAAAGCTGAGTATTTTCCATCCCTTGTTCTACGCTGCATTTTGAGTGTTTTATCCATCTTCTTGGTTATGTTGCCAGAGCCTGTGTTACATGCCTGGATACTGCAGGAACGTTAGGCTTGTAGCTCCATTTGCCATAAGCTATTTTCTCTAGAAGCCTCTCAATCAGGAGCTAGCCTGAAGCAAAACCAAAATAATTTTTAATTCATTAGATGTTCAAAATACTTTTGGCACTTATCATGGAAAAAGTGTTTTTAGAAAGAGAAAACTGAAGGCTTAGGAATTAAGTGCATAAATAAAAGATTAAAGTGAATTCTACGTGCGTTGAATTTAGCTGATGTTCTTTCTAATGGAGAGAGTCTTCAAATTAGTTTGTAGGGTACCTACAGAAAAGAGATTTCAACACTGAGTTTTTAAAGGTTTTTTTTTTCTTATTTCACTGAACGTACCAGAAGTTTATTCTACGTAACAGAAAGCAGGAAGCCTCAGTCATCCTAGGAGAAATGAAGTGAATGTTGCATTAGAAGGTTTTAAGGAGTAGAGACCGGCCATGGGTTTTCTGTAGAAAATTGCCTGACTTGGAATGCAATTTATCTTTAGAAAAGGCGTGCTGCTTTTGTCTGTATAAAACTTACCTGTCAGGCTAACTGTGTTCACCCACCCTGAGCTCTACAGCTGTTAGCATCCTCACCAGTACAGGAGAGAAGGTGGTCTTGGGGAAAAGGTGCGTTTAACAGCCCTCTCCTCCAAGTGCATCACAGACCAAAAAAAGCTCCAAGTGCATCACAGACCAAAAAAAGCTAATTCAGCTCGAACCTGTGAAGATGAGATGGCAGTGGTGTGCTGCATGTTCTGACTAGCAAACTGTCTGCCATGCATTTCTGTTCGTCATCTTGCAAAACACATGTTCTGTGGGAATTGGTGTTAGAGCAGTTTACTGTCATTTGACCTTTCAGGTGATACATGCCCATAAATTTGGGTCCGTGGTGTTATTAATTCCCCGGGTTACAGAAATTCTGTGTTGATGCTTGTGAAAGTCCTCGATACTGAACCCTGATTTTTGCCTTTCAGGCTGAAGATGTGAAAAAAGAAGGGAAGGAAGAGCAACCAAGCAGAGGAAGGTATGCCTTTCAAGTGTTTAAGGGGTTTCTCTCTCATCTATCGGTACTGCCCATGCAATGCATATCCAGCATTAAGCAGATTGCTGAGCCATCTCTCTAACTAAGCTTGTCGAAAGGGCCTGCTGTGACACCCATCAACTGTTACCTGCTGTTACTTCTCTCAAGCTTTTGTGTGTTCTGTGTGTGCAGGATGTGTAGTGTACTGCTGGAGAGCTGTAACCTTTGTGATTTCTTTGAAATCTGGGGCTTTCAAAGAACATGAACAAATGGGGTGAAATCCTGTTTTCTGTGTAGTTGCTACTGTTTTACTAATTTGGCCAGGATTTTACCACAGGTCCTGGGAAGTATGTTTGGATATACATGTTGGTAAGACAATTCTTTATTGTACTTAACCAGAAAGTGATTGCTTTATTTTGTCCTACAGCGTTTTCCTTTGTCAGAGCACCTGGCTCTATTGTTTCCGTTTCCAAATGCTAAAAATAAACTGAAACTTCCTTGTTTAACTTATTAACATTAACTTCATGCTGTGATACAGGTCCCTGAATTGATTTAAAAAAATGTTTAGCTGCTATATTAACATCAGGACTTAGAAATTGGGAAATTGTGGGTTTGGTATATTCCATTTAAAATTGTTTTATGGACGTGGTCTGTAGTAAAATTTTGAATTGTCAAATAACTATTTGTTGGTTTTAGTCTTGATTATGGTTTTTTATTTGCAAGTGGATAGATGATCATAAAGAGTCCTTGTTAACAAATACGACGTAAAACACCTTCTGTGACCCAAATCCGTATTTCTGGATACGTTTTAATCATCTAAAAAGCAAACAATAAACTATGTAATAATGATCTTAAACTTCAAGTAATGCCATTGTAGTATCATGAAGTGCTACTATGTTTCCAAAACCTATTTCTTTCAAAAGTGAAGTTGGGCTTTCCTAATTCCGTGAAACTTCGGCTCGGGCCCTAGACAAGTTTGGAAGCGTTTAGTTTCTAAACAGTCTCGGAGTCGCACGTAGGCAGACACAGAGGTATCCACAGAGGATCCCAGCCTGGTGGGCTTTAGCAGGTGGGGGTAATTAATCAAAAAAAAAAGTGACTCTTACATGAATCCCAGCTGCTGCCCGGCATTGTGCTGTGGCTGTTGAACAGATGGGAAAATGGACACTTTTACCTACAAATAACACCACACACTTTCTCACTGTCTGAGGCAACTGTCTTCTCCTTGTAAGCCTTTGTGACTTGGCTGATTGTTTGTTGTTGGGGTTGTTTTTAGTTACATTTCATAAAGCAGCAGAATATATCTTGAATGTTATTATATATAGGAAGTCCTTGTCACGTGTTTCTGGGGAGGGAAGGAGTAGCAAAATTTGGGGAGCAGAAGGGACTGCTCTCCTGGTTGCCTGGGATGATGAGGTGATCTTAAAAGCTTCTTGGAGCTGGGTGATTGTCCAGCCCGAGTAGGTAGTTCATCTAATCCTGTGGCTGAGGTGACTGACGGGCTTAAGTGAATGCCTCTGCTCTTTTCAGTGATGCATTTTGTTGGGATTTATTTTCCTCAGCTCAAATAGCAGAAACTTTCCTTGGCCAGGCTAAGAACCGAGGAGTGTCCTACTGCTCCTGACTGCTGAAATACCCATGCAGCACACTTACCCCAAAACGTTTGCAAGTGCAAAGTGCAAGTACTGTTTAGTTACTGTGAGCTGAGCTGCTCGGGCTGTGAAGGAGATTCCCAGCCTTTTGCGGGGCACTGCTGGGAGCAGATTTTGAAGCAGAATTCATATCCCTTCTTTTCTCTCCTTTCACATTCCGTAGCAGCAGAGGGCAGTGCCCTTGGGCCCGGAGGAAACCTTCAAGATTGGTGTTTTTATTTGTGCTTGCATAGCGCAGTTGTTAACCCAGTTTGCCTGTTTGCATCTTTCTGTTGAGTCCACCTATTGTGTCTTGGTCTCGTTAACCCTTGCATCTGGCTGCCTCAAGACAGCATTTTCGTCAGCGCTGAATTCCATTTGATCTAGCCTTTCATTTTCTCCCTGCCATCATGCTAGGAGTATTAACACAGTGGCAGATTGTCGCCTCTGTTTCTTTATGTTCGTGAGGGTTTATAGTAATGTGTATAATTGTATTTATTCATACACAGAGATTCTGATAAACCACAGTGCAGGCTGCTCCATTGTGCATAACCACTGATTAATTATGTGTATCTGCTGCTTTTGTGTTTGTTCTGACACTCAGTAGGATTGTCAGCATTGGTATTTCGGCACTTTTCCATCTAGAGATGCACAAGGTGTTGGGATGC
Organism: Jacana jacana; assembly: GCA_013400555.1. NCBI lineage: Eukaryota > Metazoa > Chordata > Aves > Charadriiformes > Jacanidae > Jacana > Jacana jacana. Next base: position 160,478 of record VZTM01008335.1, read on the forward strand.
TCGTTTTCTCGAGCTTTGTGAGGAACGGGGCACAGACGTCTCTAGTTTCAGTGGCTCCCACCATCATCTATGGCGTATTCTTCCTTTCAGAGAAGAATAATGCACTTACTGTAACTGAAGTTCTCTGAAAAGTGCTGTCCTCTGCATTGTCATCTTAGGCTTTGTTATCCCGGGAGCTGACGGTGGGATTATACAGTGAAAACAGAGCCTGGCCGAAAGGAGCCTCTGTGCCTGTACTGTGTTCCCCGCTACCGTGCGAGGTCAATGCAGCTTAAAAATAAAGCAACCCCTCTCCCCCCCACCCAAACCTGAGCCAAAACAAAAACCAAACCAGGGAACAAACTTCAGAGTCCTAGCTATTGGAAGCGTTTTCTAGGTTGGTGACCGCAGAGTCTGCTGTCTTCAAACATGCAACTATGGTCATTCCTGTATACAGGAGACTGAGCTTATTTTCGCTGTGTGTACACTTCCACAGTCTGCCTTGCTTCAGGGCATCTAAATTTTAGGAGCTGATGTCAGCACTGAGGTCACAGGGGCACATCTGTAGTGAGTGCTGCCTGAGTGGTCTGACTACAAGTAATGTAACTCGAGGTGTAAGAGGCTTGCAGTACTGAGGTGGCTGAAAAAGAAGTGTAAAACTAATCAGCTGTTCGCCTCTATATTTTTAACCATTTTAACACTGATAGGCTAGATGTCCAACTGCTAAGCACTAATGCATCAGGAAAGCCCCCACCATTGGCGTCAAGAGGTTACTGGTAACTGTAGAATTCTCAACATAGTTTGATTTCTTCTGTTTTTTTTAAATGCATTTAGCTCTGGCTTGAAAAATTATCCAGAGGGATCAGGAGTGGTGCAAACAGCAGCTGCTAATCCTCCGGTAGAGCCTAGTGTGGCAAAGAAAGGACCCATTTCCATCTCTAATGTCAAAGACGAGATATCAGCAGTACAGATAGAGCCCTCTGAGTCCCATCTTGAAAGAGCAGTAAGGGAGTCTGCTCCAAGACTGGCAGAAACACCTGCGGAGAAAGTGGACATTGGAGTTGAAGCTCCTGTGGCATCTATTCAATCTGCTGATACTGAATCATCTGAAGCGAAGTCAGAGAAGATGCTGCTGCCACCTTCCAGCGTGGAGAAAGAGCAGCCACCTTCCAGCGTGGAGAATGAGCAGCCACCTTCCAGTGTGGAGAACGAGCAGCCACCTTCCAGTGTGGAGAACGAGCAGCCACCTTCCAGTGTGGAGAACGAGCAGCCACCTTCCAGTGTGGAGAACGAGCAGCCACCTTCCAGTGTGGAGAAAGAAGAGGCAGTTAAAGATAGTACTGAACCAGAGTTGTTTGAACCTGCTGTTGTATCTGCATCAGAGAAGGAAATTAAAGCTGAAGAGTTGTCTGCTTCTGCCACTGAACCACCAGAAGAATTGTCTGATGTGGGCAAGGCTGAAGATGTGCCATCAGGTTGTGCTGTGAAGCCGGAAGCAGGGGAGTCGGCAGGGGCTGTCCCTGAAGCTGTGCCCCCAGACTCTGATGCAGCTTCAGTGGAGATGGCCTCATCTGTTGTCACACATACAAACAACGAGTTGGATGCTCCTGAAAAAAATCCCGTTTCTGATGCTGTGAAAATCGAACATGAGATACCTGTAACTCAGGTAACAGAGAAGAAACCCGTACTTAAAACTGGGGCAGCCACGGAGAAGAAACTGGATGTAGCTGGAGCAGACACAGAGATGAAACCAGAAGACTCTGTGAGTAAAGCTGCAAGAGCTGCAGAGGAGAACCCTGAAAAGCTTTTGGTCAAGACTGGGGCAGAGGCAGAGAAGAAACTTGAAAAGTTTGTGGCCAAGGTTGGGGCTGCTCTGGAAAATCCTGCAAGTGCTGTCAATGAGAACAAGGGAAGTTTAATCAAAGCACATCCAAATAAAGGAGCAGGACCAGCAAGAACTGATGAAGCCTGCAAAGCAGTTAGGCTAAACTCCTCTTTATCTGTCAAGGAACCTTCCTCTGTTGGTAAAAAGATTTTAAAGGCAACGGTGTCTCTTCCGGATGTATCCAAGTCAAGGGTTCCCGTACGGAGAAGTGAGCCTTCCCGGTGCAAAGGAGGGGAACAGAAAGCTCCCTCAAAACCTCAGACCCGAGGCCCAGCAGTCGGGGAGAAGAAAATCGCACCGAAAGAAGAGTATCATCCACAACTGGATAGCAGCCAGTCAAGCCTGGGAGATGGCAGCGGCAAATGTAAAGTGAACAGAAGTTCTGTTCTTGATGGAAAGGGAGGCAATGGGAGGAACTCATCTCAGCAAGAGAAGGAGTCACGAGTGGAATCTAGGGCTAGTTCAAAACAGGCTCAAGAGGGAGAGAGTAGATCATCCAGCATGAAGAAAGACAACAGCAGCAATAAGGTGAGGAGGGCAGGAAGGCTGGTTCAGTGTGCCTGATCAGTAACTAACTCCATGCTTCTCTCAGATGTTGAGTATGGGACAAGGAGATTATGTTCCCCTTCCCTTTTCCATAAACCACTCAGCTGGTTTGGGCCAACAGACAAGTTGGAATAGCGAGATGGCGGGCAACCAGTTGCTTTTAGATGCAGTGTGTGCAACCTGAGTATGTAACTGCCTTGAAAATGCTACTTGGAAAAAATTGCAGGAAGGTATTTTTGAAGCGAGTCTTTATTGAGTGTCATAACTTTATGTTCTTGGATTAGTTCTGAATGGGAATTAATAAGCTTTCTGTCCTTTTGTGAGCTGATATTTGCTTTGTCAAGTCCTGCACAGACACTGGTTACTGAAAGAGGCTGCTAAGCAAGGTGTTACCTGTGACTTGTTGCTAGAGACTGTATGCCTGGACTCTACTGCTGACCGTTGGTTTGGTTTTGTATTTGCCAAACATGTGATCAGAAGCAGCAATCTGGATAACTTTAAAAAGTTAATTAAGGGAAAAAAATAGCTGATTTTTTTTCTATTATTTTTGCTCTTCTGGACAGGTTAATTGGCTTAACTGATGGCATGTGAACTTTTGTCTAATTTTACAGGCTTCTGCTGGTGGTGGCAATACCAAAACTTCAAAAAGTGACACTAGCAGCAGTGCAAAACAAAAGAAGGTAAGCATGTAACTAAGACAATCTGTACTTCAAGTTCCGTTGTGAAAGTGCACGTGTGTGTCTGTAATAAGAATCTTTAGTGTCCTTCCCTAGGGCATTGTTTCTGTTACTACTTGTTACAGACTGTGAGCATAAAGCTGCAAAGTCAAGACATTTCGAAGAGAAACTTAGTTCAAGAAGTGAGTGTTAAAAATAGGTAATTTTTGGTCGGTGTTACTTGTTTGAGAGAGCGAATCAACTGGATCCCCAGCTGCCTGAGTGAGATCTTTATTTGTCATTACACTTGTGAGAAGAGAGAAGGCTGAAGTCTTCTAGCTCTTCAAAGCTTACTTTGTACAACAAGGGGTAGACAGAGGATCTCCATCCGTGGTACCTCTTCCGTGCAAAGGTATTTCCAGTGCCTTGTTCCGTAAAGCAAGGATTACTGTACAGTTTTGCTGCATCATTAGTTTGCAAAGTAGCTTGGGAGTCTGTGGGCTGAGCTGCTCCATCTGCATGTTTAGAGGAAGGTGAAAAGAGAGACCCTCCCTCTTAGGTAGCTTGGGTCTTGGGAAAGAAAAGCAGAAAGAAGGTAATAAAATTCCATAATGATGAGTTTTGTAGAAGTAGCGTTACAGGATCAAATCAAAGATCTGCCAGGTAAGTAGTGGGTCCCCGTGGAAAAGCAATTTCTGACATAAGGTTGGAGACTCCTTTTATTAAACTTAGTTCATATGAACTTCTTGCATCACCAGCACCGTGTGTTTGTATAAATCCCCAAGGGGGAATTCTGTACCCTTTGAAAGGGTTTTGTAATGATGATTATTTTTCTAACTGCTTTGTTCTTCACTGTTACAGCTGCTAAGAACCAAGGGCTGTGCTCTCCTTTCCAGGGAAGAAAGAATACAGTAGCACTTTATTTCAGTTGCAGTATAACCAGATATTTTCTTACTTTTTCTGCACTGTGCTCCCCTTGCGTTAAATATTCCTCAAGTTTCTGCCTCAGAACGTGGCTGAAAGCACCCCTATCCCCACTACTGGTTAGCTTTTTAAAAAGAAAGGAGAGAAAAGGCACATAGCCTTTTTTTCTGCTGGAGGGCTGGTTTTAGTATTTCTTAGCTGCATCTTGCTCTCTAACAGAGGACATTTCATCTTCCTTTGTCCTTAAAGTTCTGCTTTGACAAGGTTGTTTCACTCTTCCTGTGCTGGACACCAGCGAGTAGTTGATGGTAGGATGGAATGATTTGCAAAAAAATGTAAAATTTTAGAATCACCTGTTGAAAAAATTGGATACATAAGTTGGGGTGAAATGGCCATTTGTATGCATTTAATGTTTAAAGCTAATGTATTAATTAGGTACTCATTCACCTTATCCTGTCATCCTAATTATAAAAGCATAGCTGTCTTACAGTGAATAAAGCACAATGCTCTGCTCTAAAGAGATTACTGCTGTCTATTCAGATAACCTAAAAAGCATTTGGCTTAATTAACTCTTTTATTTAATTCAACATCCATCCATATGTCCTCCTTCAGACGTTCTGAGCTACATATGACATTAAATTGCTGCTAATCCTTTCCAGGAGTCCTAGAATAAATTCTGAGAGCCCTGATGGAAGATGGCATGGTCAGACTGAGAGTAGGAGGAGTTTTAGATGCAAGACATGTGCCCCTAAGAGCGTGCCACCAACTGAGGAGGAATAGAAGGGGTCAGGCTCTGTGGTCTTACACATAAAATGACAGTAAGGCATTTGCCAGAAAGCTGGAGCTTGCCCCCTGGCCCCGAATGAAATGTGGCTGGTACAGAAGGAGCAGCAAGTGTGCCACAGAGTCTGTAAGAGTCATCTTGTACCTGTTGGTTGTAGAGAAACAAAGGGAGGTTCCAGTACTGGGTGCCCTTTCCTGGGCTGGAGTGTGGGGCCATGAGGAAACCTCTCAGAAACAGTGATGTTTGTTAGGAGTTTGAAACCAAAGAGGCAGGATAGAGCAGTGAGCAGTCACCAGGACACAGAATGACTTTGCTGGATCCATTGCAGTCCCCTGTTCTGTAGCAGCAGCCAACAGCATGTGCTTTGGGCAGAGGATGAGGTATGACACAGGACAATAATATTTTTGCAGAATGGGAGCTATTCAGATGTTTGCTAGTCTTCTTGCAAGCGAGTACAAAAATATGCCTGAGTATTCAGGGTGTTGGCCCAGCTCTTACAACAGATGTAAATTTTGTCTGTTCAGCTGTGTTTTTGAAAAATGCTTTGAGTTTCTGAATTAAATCAGTTTCCTTAACACAAATGCTGGTAATGAAGACTCTTCCACATGAGCATTTGAAGGCCTGACTTTTTTTTTCTCCCCTTAAGTCAAGTCACCGTTTTTTTTTTTCCTTTCCTCCCTTCAGCCAGCTTCAGTGTGTGAGTATTTTTCATTAGGCATTCCATGGATGGAGGTGTTCTTCTTACTGGGTGAATGCTAAACTTTGTTGTATTCACATTTTTACGCTTCCTAGGAAGAAGAGCTGTTCCCATTTAACCTGGATGAATTTGTTACTGTGGATGAGGTCATAGAGGAAATCGAGTCTCCTGTTAAAACGTGTCGAAATCCACTGAGGGGAAAGAGAAAAGATGGTGTGAAAACCAGCTCCTCCTCTGAGCCTAGTTCAAAGAGAAGGAAAGGGAAGAGGTCCGTGGCATGCATTGCTGAAAGTGAACTGTCTTTTGTCACTCTGGATGAAATCGGTGAGGAAGAGGACGTGACTGCGCAGCTAATGGGAGTTGCCAACTTAGAAGCACTCAGTGACCCGCAGGGACTGGTTGTAGTGGATGAAGTGATTGAAGAGGAAGAACTTCTGTCAGAAGCAGTAAAGGAGCCACAGTCACTTGTTACTTTGGATGAGATATCTGAACAGGAGGACCTTGGTTCTCATAAAGAAATCCCTAGGTCAGTTTTTGAGGAGCAGGATTTGAAAGCTGAACCCTTGGTAACTGTCGATGAAATTGGCGAAGTAGAAGAGCTGCCTCTGACCGAGCCTACCGACCTGAATATTGAGGATGATAAAGTGGCTGCTGAGGATACTGGGGATGGTGCTTCCTCTCAGGTGCCTGATGATCCCAGTGCTTTAGTGACAGTAGATGAAATACAAGAGGACAATGAAGATAACCCTCTAGTGACTTTGGATGAAGTTGATGAAGATGAAGATGATTTTCTGGCTGATTTCAATCGTCTGAAAGAGGAACTAAACTTTGTTACAGTAGATGAAGTTGGAGAGGAGGATGAGGAGGAAGAAAATGCTTTCACAGGGAAAAATCCGAATGGGGATGAGGATGATGAAGATATTGTTGCTGTTGCAGGACCAGAAGAAGAAGACATTGCTGCCATTGCAGGACCAGACGAGGAGGATATTGTAGCTGTTGCAGGACCAGAAGAAATGGAAATTCTAGGAGATACAAGACCAGAAGAAGAAACTACTTCAATCTCAAAGTCAAAAGGTAAGGAACCTCTCATAATTTCCGGAGGGGATCTAGAAAATAAGATACTTGCAATATTTGAGGCTGGACATTAAGAAAAAATTCTTCACAGAGAGAGTGGTCAGTCAGTGGAATGGGCTGCCCAGGGAGGTGGTGGAGTCACCATCCCTGACTGTGTTTAAGAGTAGATTGGATGTGGTGTTGAGGGATCTGGTGTAGGGGAGAACTTGTAGAGTAGGGCTGATGGTTGGACTCGGTGATCCCAAGGGTCTCTTCCAACCTGAATGATTCTATGATTCTGTGATTCTAACCAGTGCCACGCACAAAGAGATTCTTGCAGCAAACGGAAAAGTGAAAAGCCCCAAATCTTTGACAAAGTTAATGAAGGAGGCTGGAAAAAAACCCCGGAGACTGAGAGCGAGCAGCAGCCTGAAGGTATTTTATTAATATGTTTTACAGCAAATCTTTCTTTTGATCTAAAATTAAGTGGCATGTCGATTTAAAGTGTTCATTTGGTGGCTAAAATTGGGGAAAGTAGTTTCTTTTCTTGTCTTTAATGCAAGGTTTGATAATCGGCCTAGTACTGTGTAGATTATTTACATTACATTATTATTATATACATTAATAATTAAATTTAATAATTTACATTACATAAATTAATAATTTCATTATTAGCTTTCATTATGGGGCCAAACTTTATTAAAACAGGTGAGTCAAATGAAATAGAATCATAGAATCATTCAGGTTGGAAAAGACCCTTGGGATGGTGGAGTCCAACCATGAATAGAAAATAGACACACGGTTGCAAAGATGTAACAGCTTCCAAGCTGGATCTAGATGAAAAAAACGTAGAACAACATCTGTAGCACGGAATCAGCAAAAAAGGGTTAAGACAGTCTTAAGTCCCAGCCAAGTGGGGAGATCTATATATAACCAACAGACAGGGAGAACTTTGGCTAAGGCGTGGGTGAAGGCTCTGTGTGATGCGGTCCACTAGTCTCGAGTTCTCTCTCTGTCTCTGCTGGTGTAGCTGAACACTGACACAGCACCTTTTGCTCTCATGTTTTGGAAGAGCTTTTCTCCCATCTCGCTCTCGCTGCGTAGCAGAGGCGACCCGAGTCATGCAGATCAGGAGGAGCTGCAGCAGCAGCTGTACCTTTCTTAAAACAGAGTATTTTGCACTTCAGTTCCTACAGACAGTAGGAAGGGGATCAGTTGATTCTGTACACACCCAAGAATATTAAAATGATGTTGAATATTGATTTAATCTGGTTATTGTTACAGACCATAAGATTCTCCATGAAGAAAAACATTCATTCAAAATACAAAATACTTTGTCCTATTAGCAAGTTAGCTGTAAAAAGACCTCTTAAATATCCAAGCCCTTGAGTTGATTTCTGATCTAGCTGGTAGTGACAAATTATAATAAATATATTTGGTACACAGTAAAGAAGTGATTTCAGTTCCTGTCTGTATAGTGAAAACCTCAGGCAAAAGTGGTGGGCTCAGGAAAGGGCTAGTTCTTTCTGAGTTTGAGAAGTGGAACAAGAAAACTAGGAAAGGGAGGTGAAATCAAGTAGAACCATATTGCTCAAGTCTTGAAATCTGATTCCAGCAGCAAAATAGGAAACAGTTTGTTGACTGCCTCAGGCCAGCGGTTCAGAGGATGAGAGTCGGGCTGTGGCTGGTAAAGAGCCACATGGCAAGTCTGAAACTTCCTGCCTTGGTGATGCGGTGAGATACTCACGGCCTGCTGAGAGCTCTAGGGGATGCAGGAGTGATGCTGCCTGGTCTGTTCCTTTGACAGCTTCCCGGGGTTTGTTATTAAGGGAAAGGATTTATTGTCTTGACTGCTATCTAGGTTACTTGCACATAGAATTATGAAGAAAACAAGTATTTTTGATGTGTAGTTCTTCACCTGACAGTTGGACTCTTCTAATAGTCTAAAAAACAAATGCCTTTTGTATCTTGTACTAGAGGAGTCTCTATCAAACTCCTTGTCTCCAGAAAATCTTAAAATGTTAGTTTATCTTTCCTTAGAGCTAATTATAATCCAGTAATATATTTGTTAGGCTCTGACTGGTTCAGTAAAGAAGCTGAATGACCTGTTGGACCTCAAGCTACCTTCATTTAAGGAAGCTCGGTAGCTTGTATTATAAAGAAGTCGAGAGTTTTGTGATTGTAATCACAAAGTTGGTTTGAAGCTGCTAATAAAAGCTGTCGTAGAAGAGCTACTTCTGTGAAGAGTACCGTGTGGTCAGAAGGGCTTTTGGGGCTGTTTGGAAGTCTTGCCTGTGGGATTGATGTCAGGAGCTCCTGAAAAGGGCTCTCTGGAAAGACCCAACCAAATAGTGCAGAAAACAGCAAGGCCCATACAGATGGTGTTTGTTTCAAGCAGCAGCGGGCCATTACAGCTGGGTATAGAATACTTTTGAACCTGTGGGTACCTTTGTTTAATGTGCATTTATGGCCTCCAGTAGATCAGCTGGGATCGGGAAATAAAGAACCAGAGTCTAAGCAGAAGATGGCTTCCTCAGATGTATCAAAGACACAGAGTATTCCAAAAGGTAAAGCCAAGAATACCTACCCCAGATGCTTCATACTTGTTTTGCTGGAACACAGTTTTCTTGCTCATCTGAAAATGCCTTATTTTGCTTTGCTGCCACATTTAGTCATGGCCCATAACCTGTGCTTTTCTCTTGGCTCTTACAGGTTGGTTTTTAACCAAGTTTCTGCTGTAGGCTTAATAGCAGCAGCAAAATGGAAAGTTATTTTTTCCTAAAATTTACAAATACAGGCTAATTTATTTATGAATTAGCACAGTGTAGTGTGGTATCTATTTACTGTGCTAATCCTGTTAGTTGATTTGTTACCAAAGTTCATTGTATAGGAATAGAGGGAACTGCTTACATGGTTTTCAAAACACACGCGTGTGCCTGTGTGTGTATGTATATTTATGCATTTTCCAAGATCCACGTCTACAATACTGTTCTGTCAAACTACTGATAGTCCTTGAACTGTAGAAGAAGTTGGCAGGAAAATATGGATCCTTGCCTGAAGGCTTGTATAATATTATCTGTGACTGAAAATGCTTGCGTAACACACTGCGGGACAGAGGTTAAACTTGGCAAATGAGTTGTATACAAAATACTTTTAAGGCCAAAAGGTGCTGAGGCAGTTGCAGTGAGCTTCAGATCCAGAAGGTCAGTTGCCCTGTTTGCAGAAAAGTATGTGTCCTCCTCTGTTTATTGAACTGGGACAGGTGGCCAACTCAGATGACAATTCTAATTTTTTGAATACTGAAAAAATGTAACTGCCTTCCTTCCACTCTTAACAAGTGGTGCAGATTTGGCTAAGAGAATTCTGATTATTTTTAAAATTATTTTTGTAAATGGGATCTTTTAGAGCTTTGTGTTGTTAATATTTGTGTTGTGTGCTGTCTCTTCAGATTTGGATTACCTAGTTCCAAAGGCTGGCTTTTTCTGTCAGATCTGCTCGCTGTTCTATGCAGATGAAACGTCTGTGAAAAATCACTGCAAGACACCACTTCATCAACAGAACATGGAGGTAATGCTCAAGCTTCTCCAAACACATGGGTGAAGAGGGTATTGTTCTAAAAATGCTTGGTTTAATGGGTGCTAATAATGTCCTAGTGGCATAGGGAGCTCATGTTAATCCTTCAAGGCATTTTAGGTTCAAACTCAGACGCAGATGTTGTTGAATCACTCATGCTCGTCGCCCACATAAAGCCTTCCTTACCTAGGAGGCCATGGGGCAGCTGTTGTCCTCAGTGTTACGAAGCGATTTTTAAAAGCTGTGCAGTTTTGTGTCCAAAAGCATGGGTTTGTTAGACTTCCTGGCTGGCTGAGACTGCAGACTGGCTGCAATGTCTTGCAGATATAAAATGACCGAAAGGTGAATTTGGCAGCCAGAAAACTTCAGTCTGGGGGCAGAACTCCCCCCACCCCTCAGCAGTACGTGTTGCTGGTGCCCCCAGCTGGCAGGGACACAGGGCATACCCAGCTGGGGGAAGAGGCAGCCCCTTCCTGTGCTGTGAGGGGTGGACAACTTGGAAGATGTTTGTTGCTGTAGGCTGTTGTAAGGCAGGTGTAATGAACACGCGGCCCCTGGTGAATGTTGAATAACTTCTGTATTTCATGGCCGGACCCAGGTGCCTGCTGTCATGAGAAAGCCCAATACCTAATAATTTTGTCACATTCCACCTGGGAGCTTCACCACTTGGTGGCTGTGCATGTGTCAGTCTGTGAGCAAAACTTCTGGCTGTTTTTTGGCAGAGGTGACACAATACCGGTGTGAGCAGTACGCTGGCTTTGTGGCCAATACGTTTATGAAGCCTGAACTGTTTTTAGAGAGATTCCAAACCCTCCCGGATGCGTGCCTCTGTGCCCTGCTCTAGGTGCTCCTGCTCCGGCAGGGGGGTTGGACTGGATGATCTTTCAATGTCCCTTCTAATCCCTGATACTCTGTGGTTCTGTGATCTTGTTGTGGACTGAGGAGTCACATAGTGGTATCTTTTCACTGGCTCCCCTTATTCCTACAGAAGTTCATGGCCAAGCAGAAGGATGCACATAACGACGGGGAAGAACAGAGTTCAAGGTGATCAGAGGAAAGAAGATTGCTTTCAGCCAATTATTAAACTTAGGGTCCAGTCAATTTTGTGTATTTTGTTATGATTTAATTTGTAATTTTGTTTCAGAAAGAAGCATTCATGTTGTATAAATTTGAGCTCAGTATAGACAGAGTAAAAAAAGAAAAAAAACCCAACCCTGTATGGTGGCTTTGATTTGTATAGCAAATCATCTGGCTTGGGAGGGACTTTCTTTTACTGGTGTTGACATGAAATAAATGTTCTTACTGTATAGTTAACACTAGGGGATTGTGTTTGGTGTGATTTATTGTGTCTTAGTTAACTCTGGGTCGCAACAGAGAGCAGGAGGAAGTTCATTCCAGGATCTCTCTCTGGTGCCGCCTTACAGAGCTCTCAGCAGGTGAAGTGTCACATGCTACTCCTGCTCCCTACTGCTCCACAGCAGTGACCCTCCTGGTAAAGATTTCAGTCATCCTGGGCATTGATAACGTTCCCTTTAGCTTTCTTTTTCCTGTGGCCTCTGAGTATCGTCCTCTGTGGTAGCCTGAGGACGATAAAATTGAGGCCATCAGGGGGAGCAAAGCCTGTTCCAGCACTGCCTTAGCGTGCCTGTCGGTCCTGCGGTCAGTCAGGGAGGTCACTGTCCCATGCTGTTTCTCCTTGGTGACTGAGTTTGCTTGTTTATTTTGGGTTGCTTTTCCTTAGTTTGTTCCAGCCTGTTGGTCAAAGCCTGTGAAACACTCAGCAGAACGGCTGAACTTTGTAATCTGCTCCTGAATGTTGCTCACTGGCTAAGTCCGGGCCTCTGGCTGCCGTACTCCTAATGGTGGATCGCGGTCTGGGTCATGACTTGGTTACACTTGGAGCTTTTGTTTTTAAGCTGGCCACCTTACATGTATTTAAGATACTGTTTTTTAAAATCCACCATTATCTCTGCGCTCCTTCAATTGGGTAGTTGACTTCGTCTGGATTATGTTCCCGGAGGAGGAGTAAAGAAGTATTCCTGGATGTCCAAGGGAAAGGAGAGACGCTGTGGTTCTACCTGGTGCCCACCTTACAAGTCCTGCCTGTGCCATAGCTGGTTCAACAACACCTGTGTCTTCAGACCATGAGCAGTAAAGCCCCACAATAAACTGAACTCATGGTTTAGCAAAGGAAGCACGTATGTGAAACATGTTCCTTGATGGAAGATGGTCCCATGAAGTCCCTCAAACTGCTAGGACCTTACTTCTTCAAGCACATGCAGCAAGTTACTTGTATTTCTTGTGTTGAAGTTGTTGAATGATACTGAGCTGGTAAAAGTCTTTAAATACCTGAAGTCCATGCCATGTATGTGCAGAGAAGACAAAGCCTGCTTGGAAGGCTCCAAAAAGACAACTTTGCTGTTGGTGTTGGTGAGAGGGAGTCCTGCTGTCTGACAGGCAGGGTGCAGAACTCCCTCAACGATTGTTTGGGGTTTTTTGTTTGTTTTTTCAGTGGGGAGCGCTGTTGCGGGTGAGTTTGGTGCTGGTACGTGCTGGTGTGTGCTGGTGAGTCATTGCCCTGGTCTCTCCTACCCACGGGAGTCCCAAAAATGCACCGGTGGGGTTTAGACCCCGAGCAAAGACTTGGCAAGGCAAGGAGCACGGTGCCGGGCGAGAGCGTCTGTGAGCGTGTGCGTGCGCATCCGCCTCCCATCTCCTGGCTTCGCTCTCTGCTAGCGGGGACCACCCCCTTCTCCACAGCAGCGGGCAGCAGAGGTGAGGTTGCCGTGACTGAACTGCTCAGTGCCTCTCAGTTAGTCGCCCAGTTGTTGGTGGGTTAGGAGCAACTTTCATAGAAGATGATTTAAAAGTCCTGCCTGAAGTAATAGGGTGCGAACTGGAATCCGGTGCCAAGAGCCTTGCGGGGAGGCGCAGGAGGCATCTGCAGAGCCGTGCAGCCGAGCTGCCCCACAGCTTGGGAGAGCCTGGGGGGCTCTGCAGGGCGCTTGCCAGCAGCATCCTCCGCTCCCCAGCTGAGCTCAGGAGCTTTGCAGCCTTCTTTTCCCCCCCCCCAGTCTCACCAGAGTATGGGACGTGGGTTTGGTTGCTTGTTAGTCCTGTCCCCTTTACAATGCAGCTTTTATGTGTTTGTGTTTCTGAGTTTTCAGAGTCCCTCTGTGGGGTCAGGAAGGCGATTTCTTGCCCTGGTTTCTCTTTGTTGCTTTATCTGTGCAGAGGATGAGAAGACAATGTTGTTCTTCATTCCTGGCTTCTGCCCTGCGAGTTTCAATCCCAATTTACCCTTGCTTGAGTGTACGGAGGGAGGAAGAGATGAGCACCCTGTGCCCTGGGAACTAGTGGTTTGTTTGGGTCCTCTGCCTTGCCCGGTGGAGGGTCAGGCTGTACTGCCCCAGCTACGTTGCCCCAGTCCTCTGAGTGGGACCAGACTTGTGGGGTCGGGGGTGGTGGAAGCAGCCCTCCCACTGCTCTCCTCTCCCTGCTCTGCCTCCCCTTCTGGCACACACACCCCTCTGAATGTGTTGAGAGATAACCCCCCTCCATCTCCAAGCTCTGACATTGTTTTGCCAGATTTCTCCTGCCTTTAAAAGAAGCAGCTTTTGCTGAGCAATGATCCGAGTTGTGAGCAGTTCAGCACTTTTAAAGGCTGCCCCAAGGGCAAGGCTTTGGCAAACAAAGAACTTGGTACTTCCCTGTACTTTCTCAGCCCAGGAAAGACATGGACCTATTGGAACAGGTCCAGAGGAGGGCCACAAAGATGATCAGAGGGCTGGAGCACCTCTCCTGGGAAGATGGGCTGAGAGAGCTGGGTTGTTCAGCCTGGAGAAGAGAAGGCTGAAAAAGGGGCTTACTTAAAAGGGGGCTTCTAAGAAGGGGATAAACTTTTTAGCTGGGCCTGTAGCAATAGGACAAGGGGTAATGGTTTTAAACTAAAAGAGGGCAGATTCAGGCTAGGTATGAGGAAATTTTTAATTATTTTTTGTCTTTTTCCATCCATGAGTATGGTGAAACCTTGGCCCAGGTTGCCCAGAGAGGTGGTAGATGCCCCATCCCTGGGAGCATTCAGGGTTGGGTTGGTGGGCTCTGAGCAACCTGATCTAGTTGAACATGTCCCTATCCATGGCAGAGCGATTGGGCTATTTGACCTTTAAGGGTGCCTTCCAACCCAAACCATTCTATGGGAACAATCTGACTTTTAATGGGATTGGTCTCTGCCCTGCCCTGAGCTGCCTCCCCAGGCACACCCCATCGGTAGGAGTTTGGGGTGACCATGGGTGACAGAGGTGGTGCTCAGCCAGGGTAAGGACAGCAGCTCAAAGTCTTCATCTTGGCTGAAGCCCTGATGCCAGTTTGGTTGCCTGCCTGCTCCCAGCCCAGGGCCACCACTCTTCCATAGGCTTCCTATG
>VZTM01008335.1:177533-355170 GCA_013400555.1 Jacana jacana
GGAGGGGGGGCTCTTGCATCTCTATTCCCTGTCCCACCCCCGCGGCGTTCCAGCTTTATCTGATGTGTCCCCCTCTTAGATGATATGCATCGTCCACGCAGCCCCCCCGCCCCGGCCCCGTGGGTCTCGATGCTGCGGTCGCCCCTACGATTCCGCAGGGAGTGGGTGTCTGAGGACCCCCTTTCGGCCCCTTCCTCCCCGGCCTCCCTCCCGGGCCGGTTGGGGGCCGATGCCGGGGCGGGAGCAGGGCCTGGAGAAGCATAGCTGAGCGGTGATGCCACCAGCAGCAGCCGGAGCTATTTCTGGCCTCTGCTCTGCTCTGGGGAGATGGCGATCACCAGGGCCCCCAGCGCCAGGGGACGCGGTGGGGGCTGGGACACAGCCTCCCTCCCCTGTGACCCCCGTGGGCCAGGGGGACCAGTGCTGTCCCACGGGTGCACTGGGCCAGTTGTGTGTTGGAGACCTGCTGGATGTCCACTTCCCCAGCGCCCCCCCCCACTACTGCCTGCACCCCAACAGCTCTGAACCTTCTCAGCCAGGTCCCTTGGCAAAGAGAGGTTTCCTCCTGCTGGGGATTTAGTTTCAGCCATCCCAGTGTCCAGGGGGACCCTGTTTGGCAACACCTCATTCACGGTTGAGCTGCTGCTCTACCGGGGCCCTGGGGCTCTGCTGTGTCTATGAAAAGATGGGCAGGGTAGGAGAGGGACTGCAGGGCCCTCACAGGTCCGCTGTGTGGTGACGATGGCTGTGGTGCAAGCAGCCTGTGACCTCCTGGGACCCATCCAGTGCCAGCCTGGGTTCCCGGGTCCTCCCCTCACAAGTGATGATGACAGGAGAAGTGAGGCAGCACATTTGCAATGCTCTCGTGAGCGCCCCTGGGTATCCTTGAGATGAAAAAGGGTGTTTTGGGGGCTTGCTGAGCAGGGTGAAATGAGTAGAGGACAGACTGCGTGTCAGCACTCGTGTGCTTGCCTTGCATCTCCCACAGTGGTGCTTGGCTCTGTGGCTGGACGGACCCTATCCCATTGTCATGGTGTCCCCATGTGTGGTCATAGGTGTGGGAAGCCCCTCACCTGCTGGGCCTGCACAGCAGCTGCTTCTCCCTTCCTGCATGCCCTTATCCTCACCAGCTGGTAGCACACAGGGACTGTGACAACAGGACAGCCCCTGTCACTGCTCTGAGGGACAGGGAATGGGGTGGCAGTGGAAATGTGCACCCTCAGTTACTGGTGTTAGCTGGCCCCCAGGGTGTGGAGGGCTTGGAGCTGGTGCTGGCTGTGCTTTGCCCTGCAGGCAGGTTTGTGGTGAAAACGCAGCTGGGACTGTGGTGTTGTGGGGTGCTTGGAGACCCTGCCTGACAGCAGGCCCTCCCAGTTGCCTCCATGTAGACATCCTCAGACATCCCTGGGTCTGGCAGCTCTCCAGCCTGTACCATCTTTGGGGTGCTGATGTTCTGCAGCCCTGTGGTGTGTCACCCTTGGGGTCCTGGTGCTCCTGTGTGGTCCAATGTCTTCCTGCTCCAGCATCTTTGGTAGTATTTCATCCCTGGAGTCTACTGCTTGAGCATCTCTGTGGCTCACAGCACTCCTGTGTCTGGGCACTTGGTCACCCCAAATTTGCAGCATCCCCAGGTCTCCATGCTTTTGCAACCTTGGGGCTTGCAACATCCCTGAATCCCTGGAATTTGCCATACCCAGGGTTTGCAGTGTCCCTGGGACTCTGTGCTGGGGCACCCTCAACTTGCCGCAGCCCTGCATTCAGGCACCCCCATCAGGCACCCCCATCAGGCAGCACCCCGAGCTCACAGCATCCCCATTTCTGGTGCTTTACCTTCCCCAGGGCATATCCGAGTCTCAGGGAGTTGTTTACCATCCCCAGCGCTTGCATGATTCCTGGATCCTGGCGCTGGGGCTTCCTCGGGGCTTGCGGCATCCCTGGATCCCAGTGCTCATGCATCCCTGCACCTCACAGCACCCCGGATCTCCAGGATTTATAAACCATCTCCAGGGCTTGCAACGTCCCTGGTGTCTGGTGATTTACCACCTCGGGTCTTACAGCATCCTCAGATCCCGTTGCTCGGACATCCTCAGGGCTTGCAGCATTCCCAGATCCCGGTGATTTATTTACCATTCCCTGGGCTTGCAGCATCCCCGGATCCCGGTGCTTGTGCACCCCTGGAGTCCGCAGCTTTCTCCGATCCTGGTGATTCATTTACCATCCTGGGAGCTCATAGCATCCCCTGGTGCTGGTGATCTAATTTACCATCTCAGGGGCTCGCAGCATCCCCGGTTCCCGTGTCTTTGGCACTCCTGTGGCTCCCAGCATCCCCGGGTCTTGCAACTTCTGTAGCGGCCGCGCCGAGGCGCTCCTTGTCGCCGCCCGGGCACCTCCTCCCCCCGGGAGGGCCGGGACGGAGGGGGTGGCGATGGGGGGCCGGATCCTGCTCCGGACCGAGCCCGGCTTGGCTTCACCGTGCCCTGCTCCATCGCCCAGCCATGCTGCGTTGCTTGCTCCAACGAGCCACCCACCTCCCTAACTTGGAGAAGGGGGACAAGCAAAGCGACCCGGTGGCCAGCCTGACTTTCCGAGGTGAGGGGATCCCAAACGTGGGCTGGGGCGGGCGGGTTTATTACTTTGCCAGATTCTTATCTGCTTTTGCAGTCCCCTCCAGCAAAGCCCAGCCTCTGTGGAGTAGTACCCGGCCAGGACGTAGACCCTGTCCAGACACCCCGGAGGAGCTGGGCTTTGCTAAACTCCATCCTTATCCTAAATCCTTACAGAATTCCCCCTCTGCATCCTTCTACAAATGCATCGTAGTCCCTTCCATCCCTACTCTCCGATGCATCCCCCTGCCATGCTCACACACCTGGCAATGGTGTCTCCAGGGGTCCCTGGGACAAACTGAGAATTGTATTGCTTTTCCTCTGTGATTTTGGGGTGCCTAAGCATTATGGGTGACAGTGAGAAATCCTGTTCCCTCAGGGATTTTTCCAGGAGGGTGATTTAGGGACAGCTATTTAGTGCTGCCACCCACTTGTGCAGCGTCACAGCATCTAAAAGTGATGGGGTGATGGGGGTGAGCCCCAGCAAAGAGCAAGGACCCGGTGTTGCTGCAGGGTGCTGCACCCTTGGGTGCTCTCATTGTTGAGTTTGGCTCTCATTAAGGTCTTGTAATTACTAATACGAGATTGATATGAATAACCCCTTATCTAGGGGGTTATCCCATTGCTGTGGGTACTGGAGGATGGAAGTCCTGGGAAGGGAGTGTTGCCATTGCACCTCGAAAGTGCTTGCTGGAGGATGTCACTTTTTTTTGGCAGCCGCTTCCTGGCGGTGGAAAATGTCCATTTTTAGAAAAAAAAAATAAGGAGAGGAAAGGGATGAGTGGCTTCTGACCCAGCCTTTCCTGTTCTGCGTGGGGTGGGTGGGGGGAATGGTCCTGCTGCCGGCCCCTGCCCAGCTGGGTCTGCTCCCTGATGGCTCCAGGACCCCTTGTGCATTCATCCCGTGCCGGCTGCTCAATGAGGGTGAGCTCCATCCATCAGCCGTAGAGACAGAAAGCAGATTTTGTTGGTGAAATCATGATCCTGAGAGAGCAGGGGGAATTCCAGGGCTTCGCATCCCATGAAGATGAGGCATAAGCAGGAGATTGTGCCTTAAATCAAGGGTGTTTGACGTCTCCCTGGCTTGGTGACGTTGTCCAGAGGTGCCGTGTCAGGGCGACGGCAGCTCTGCCCCGCTCCCGGCCCCAGTCTGGCTCTGGTGATGGGTTCAGCTGGGAGATTTAGTAGAGATTCTTTGCAATCTGAAGCAGGAAAATATTAATTTAGCAATGCTAAAACAACAACAAAAAAAGGAGAATATTTTGAGTGTGTGGCTTGGGCACCTGACCAGCCCCATGGGCCATTTCCACAGCCTGGGGTACCTATATATATATATATATGTAGGGCCCTGCAGGGCACTCAACCAGTGTCCCCTGGGGTTTGAGTCACCGCTATTGTTTGGCTCTTCCTTTTCCTCTTCCCCCTGGTCCCTCCCGTGACGTGGCCCCTTGGGGCCAAGCAGGAGTTTGGCTGGTTTTTGGTGTGAGTTGAGGGTTGTGGTTTTGGGGATGCAGCCAGAGGGGAACTCTTCGGGCAGGGCTGGAGCCCCCCCCAGCACCGGGGCTCTTCGGGATGTTGGCTTTGGGCTGCTTTTAACTGCTGCCACCTGACTCTGCTCCCCGGGATAGCTGTGGTCCCAAGAAGGAGTGATAGCATCCCATTTGGCACCTTCTGGGGGTGTCAATGGGCTGAACCCCTGCCCAGTGTGCAAATATCTGACTGTTCTCACAGGGGTCTGGGTCCCCTCTGGGACTGCCCTGAGGTTTGGGTGGAGGGAGGAAGACATCTGGGCCCCGCTGTGGTACCTTCCAGCTCAAAAACCCACCCAGCAGCCTTTGGGAGCCTCCTCTCTGCCCCACTCATGGGGAAACTGAGGCACAGCACATTGAGTTGATTTACTTGGGGATTCCTGTCAAGGCTCCTGCAGGGCTGGTGCTTGAAGCCAGGACCCGGAGCCTGTTTGTGCACTTCACAGCCCAGCTTGTCTGCAAGGAGTGGGGCCTTATCCTGCTCCTAGGATCAGTGGGTACCACTGGAGGTTCACAACCTAACCTGTGCATGGGGGGGGACCTGAATTTTGGGGTCTTTCCCCGTGGTTTGGTGGTAAAATCTCACTCATGTACTGCTCCCTGCAGGGGTGAAGAAGAGGACTAAAGTCATCAAGAACAATGTGAACCCTGTATGGAATGAGGTGAGTGTGTCCCTGTCCCTATGGGCATGGAAGGTGCTGTGGGAGGCAGGTGCAAGCCCAGCAAGGTGTCCCAAGCACAAGGAGCTTGTGGAACCCTGGTGATGCCCCAGGGCTGCCACCCCATGTAATGTCTGGGTTCAGTCCCCACTATGGGCAGTTTTGTATCTGAAATTCCCAGTGCTGGCATTGGAGGAGCGAGGCTGAGCTGGCGCTGTACAGACCTTTGCTCCAGCCTCTTCCTCTTTCATCAAGATCTTATCAAGGCTAAGCACGCACATTAAAAGGAGCTGTTTAAAAATATTGCAGCTCAAGGAGAAAACAAGCGTGTTTTACTCATCAACCTGGCCCAGGGGAAGACGTTTTTTTCCAGTGCCTTCTTCCGTCTAACCCTGACCTGTACTTTCGTGGGTCAAAATTTAAAAAAATAAGGGGCTTACTGAGAAAGCTAACACTGTTTTGGCACAGAAGAGTTATGTGCTAGTTCCCATTGTTTTCTTCTTCACTTTTAATCCATGAGGAGGGGGAGGCCTTTGCCCAGGGTATGTTTTTCCTGTGGGTCTGCTGGCAAATTTTATTTGAGGCACGGGCAGTCCTGAGGTTTGTGCTCAGTGCCATGATGGTGAAGTGGGTCTGGTGCTTCAGTTCTCCACCTCCAAGAGCCCCCTGCAGTGCTGGAGCCGATCAACACTGGTGTATTGCAACCACAGCCAGGCACTGATCCTGGGTCCTCTCTCCTCCCCTCCAGGGCTTTGAGTGGGACCTGAAGGGAGCTCCCCTGGACCCAGGTGCTGAGCTCACTGTCGTTGTGAAAGACCATGAGACTGTGGGGAGAAACAGGTAGGAGAAATGTTGGGTGGTGGGCACGAGCCCCCTGCCCTGCTCCTGTCACCAGCACAGCCCTTGCACACCCAAGGCTTTGCATAATGGGGTTGGGGTGGGCAGCGAGGGCATTTGGGCACTCCTTGCCGCTGGCTGCCCTTGGTAGTGGGGGCGGATGGTGGGAGGCAAGAGCTGCATTTCTGGGCTGCTTTGCTCAACAGCCGGGGAGAAAAACCAGCATCTGAGGACTGGGAGTACACAGGGACACTTGTGCCCGCTGCCACCCCCAGGCTACAACAGCATCATGGCTGCCTGTCCCAGGAGTGACACAGTGCTGTGAAGCCCCAGTGGTGGGCACTTGGCTGGGAAGGTGTGAGTCGGCTGCCAAGCTCCTTTCCCGAACAGGCTTTGCTGGTGGAGCTAGGAAGGGCGGTGTTTTCAAAACAAATGATCCGAGGCAGCTTCCTTTC
This sequence comes from Jacana jacana, assembly GCA_013400555.1. Taxonomy (NCBI): domain Eukaryota; kingdom Metazoa; phylum Chordata; class Aves; order Charadriiformes; family Jacanidae; genus Jacana; species Jacana jacana. Next base: position 183,617 of record VZTM01008335.1, read on the forward strand.
TCAGGGCAGCCCCTGGTTCCCCCAGTGCTCTGGAGCACTGGAGGTTTCCCTGTGGGGATGGGGTCTCACTCCCCACACCTTCCCGCATTAGGAAGGAGGGTGAGAGCAACCAGCGACACCATCTCCAGCCCCAGGACACCCCCTTTGGTGACCCTCTGGCAAACGTCTGCGTGCGGGGCTCTTTTGGCCAGGATCGCCGCTTGCACAGGAAAAAATTATAGGAAGTAATTTATTTTGGGGCAGTGGAGGGTGGGAACACGCTGCTGTGCTCTGGCTGGGACAGGGAGGATGGCCCAGACGTGAAGGATCCCATTTCCAGGGCTGGAGCCTATGCTGAATTGCTCCTGGGCCTGAGACCAAGGGAGGTGGAAATTGGGTCTGATCCAGCTCAGTGGCGTCGTGTGTCTCTATAAATAGGGAGGAGAGGACGGGAGAAGGGTCTTGGATCCTGGTGCAGGAAGTTTTTGTCTGCCTGCATGGGGGGCAGCCACTCTACCACAATGCACAGGGATTGGGATGCTCTCCTGAGTGGTCCCCTCTTGGCCACAAAGAAGATGCTGGAATTTTGTTTGGATGGATGCATCTGCATGGATGTTGCAATGAGCAAATGGGGCAATTACTGGTGACAGGCAAATAATGCCCTGTCTTGGCTTCTGTCTGTTTGAAATTGTAGAATAACAGAATGGTTTGGGTTGTAAGGGACCTTTGAAGATCATCTAGTCAATGACCTCACTGCCATGGGCAGGGACATCTTCAACTAGATCAGGTCGTTCCCGACCTTGAACACTTCCAGGGATGGGGCATCCACAACGTCTCTGGGCAACTTGGTCCACTGTCCCACCACCATCCCTCATTGTAAAAAAAGTCTCCCTTACATCCAACCTAAACATCCCATCTCTCACTTTATAACCATTGCTCCCTGTTCTGTCACAACAGATCCTAAGAAAAAGTGTCTCTGTCTTTCTTTTAAGTGCCCCCATATATTGAAAGGCCACAATAAGGTGTCCTCAGAGCCTTCTCTTCTTCAGGCTGAGCGACCCCAACTCTCTCAGCCTGTCTCTATAGGAAAGGTATTCCATTCCTCTGACCATTTCTGTGTCCTCCTCTCGACTTGCTCCAGCAGGACCGTGTCTGTCCTGTGATGGGGACCCCAGAACTGGATGCAGGGCTCCAGATGGGGTCTCACGAGGGTGTAGTAGAGGGAGAGAACCACCTCCCTTGACCTGTTAGGTGATGCAGCCCAGTATATGGTTTGCTTTCTGGGCTAAGAGCGCATATTACCAGCTCCTGTTCAATTTTTCACCCACCAGTCCTTCTCAGCAGGGCTGCTCTCAATCCATCCATCCCCCAGCCTGTACTGATACTGGGGGTTTTCCCAATGCAGGTACAGGACTTGCACTTGGCTTTATTAAAATTCGTGAGGTTCACATGGGCCCACCTCTCAAGCTTGTCCTGGTCCCTATGGATGGCATTCCATCCCTTGAGTGACCTCAAGTAACCACTCAGCTTGGTATCATCTGCAAAGTTGCTGAGGGTGCACTCAGTCTCACTGTGTACATCAGTTGTGAAGATTAAATAGTATTGGTCCCAGTATGGACCCTTGAGGAACATCACTTATTTCTGTTTTCCACTTGGGCATTGAGTGTAACTCTTTGGATGTAGCCATCCAGCCAATTCCTGGCCCATCGATCAAAGTGGTATCTCTCCAATTTAGAGGTATGAATGTTGTGGTGAACCATTCCAAAGGTCTTACAGAAATTCATGTAGATGATATCCATAGCTCTTCTCTTGTGCAGTCACTCCATTGTAGAAGGCTACCAGATTAGTCAGACACGATTTGACTGTGGTGAAGGCACATTGGCTGTCTCTAATCACCTCCTTGCCTTCCATATGTTTTGAAATATCTTCCAAGAGGATCTGCTCCACGATCTCATCATGCTGTCAGGACAGCACAAAACAGTTTGAGGGGTTTCCTGGCTCTGGGTGGGGAGGAGTTGGGCTGCAGCACTGGACGTGCTTCATGGCCATCCCTGGTCTGTGGGGGAACTGGTGCTGTGGGCTGGGGCAGGAGGTATCACGGTGCTGGAAGAGTCCACCAGAAGCAGAGCACCAAGCACCAAGGAGGAATTGAGTAAGGGAAAATTGATTTTATGGTGGTTTAAAATCCTCCTGGATAATGGTGGCACAGACATCAGCCTTGGCTGCCAACTCTGATCTCTTCTACCTCCAGTGAAACCCCCAGCCCACTGTGTCTGTTTAATCCACTGCAAAGAAAAATCCGTCAGCACTTTGATTTATGGTTCTTGGTTCCTTAGCATGGACTTTTGGGTGCTTTTCCTTGATAAAAAAGGGGACAAAGTTCCCAGAGCTGCTTGCGCTGGTTGTCTCACCAGGGCTGGTCTGAGTCACTCGATACCCATTCTTGTCCTCCCCTGGCAGCTGCCAGGCAGGGATGCTGGCAGGTGTCCTTGCCTCTGCCCCTGCTCTCTGGGTCAGTCGCTGCTGGGTTTGTATGACCTCCAGCTCCTTGGCCCCTTTTCCTGCCAATCCCCCTATTGCCTTTTGCCCCCAGGTTTTTGGGAGAAGCCCGAGTGCCACTGCGAGATGTCCTCTCCTCCCCCAGCCTGGCGGCCTCCTACAACCTCCCCTTGCTTGACAACAAGAAACAGACCACTGGGGTGAGTACCTGCGTGGGGACCAGTGAGACCAGTTTAAGCCATGTCTCTGTCAGTTGCAACTCCCAATTTGTACCCAGTACAAACAATGTCCCTACCAGTGGTAGTTGTTAGTTTGAGACCAGTTTGAGCACTGTCCCTACCAGCTGCAGCTCCTGATTGGACACCAGCCTTGTCTCCTTGACTGTGAGATTTACCTTTCAAGGAGTAAAATCAGTGGCTTTGGGAAGGAGGCAGCAGGAAGCTGCTTGGTCCATGCTCTCATGGGGACCTCCTGTGCCATGCTGGAGGACTCACCTCCCTTCATCCCACATGTCCCCCTCTCCTTCTCACCTTGGAGGCTGGGGAGAGCTTTGCTGGGTACAAACTGGTGCTTTGCTAGGGACAAGCCAGCAGCAGACAGGTCAAACTGCAGGGCAGATGTTATCTTGTGTACCCACGGGACAGGGATGTCCTCACTGCATGGCCACAGGCTCTGTGGAGAGCCCTGGGAGCAACCCTCACAGCTGGTTAACTCTTGCATCTCGCTTTCCACAGTTCCTGTCTGCTTGAGCTTTTCCCTGGCTCTGCCTCCACATCTCCTTCCCTCCTGCTCCCTTCCTGGTGGATGCAGCATTTGGCCTGGCTCAGCCTTGCCTGGGGCTGCCACCTAGTGGGACAGGGACTGGGTGTTCATCCCATATCCCTAGTGCCCTCAGGGGCCCTGGGACACCTTCCCCGGCCACCTCCCTGCTCTGCCCCTTTTTCCCAGCATTTACTGAGCTGCTGCCACTTTTTTGGCTGCATCTCCCAGTCACGGGTGGCCTCCAGTGCCAAGGCTCAGGCCCCAGGAGAGCATTTCTGAACGAGTATTTCCTTTTTTCCAGGCTTTCCTCATCCTGCAAGTGTCCTACATCCCCCCACCAGGAGCTGTCCCCCTCTTTCCCCCTCCGGCCCCTCCGGAGCCAGCACCAGCTGCCGCTGAGCCTGACACAGTCACTGGTAAACGGAAACCTTAATGTGTGGTACCGAGGGGGGATATTTTCCCTGGCAGCATCGTATTTTTTCCAGCTAGACCCCTTACCCTACAGTCCCACAATGCCTGGTCCCAAGTTGCCTGCATCCTCCATCTCCTTTCTTGCCCTGCACAGAGACAGCTGGAGAGGAGGAGACAGAGGATCAGACAGTGACAGGTGATGAAACGGAGCCCTCTTCCTCCTCTGGGCCACCAGGATCTGAGCCCCCCTCACTACCCCGCAAGCCCCCCATACACCATGTTCAGGGGTTGAAGCGGAGGAAGAGCTCACCCAAAAAGCCCTTAACCAACAAGCCACAGGACTTCCAGGTGAGATGAGGCTGGTGGGAATGAGCCGCTATTCTGATTCCACTTCCCCGAGGCCCCCCAGGCTGTCCCTATGGGAGGTTTATCACCTGAGAGGGGCCCTCTGAGGTGCCCATCCTAGAGTTGGACCGACCCCACAGGGTGTGAGATGTTGAGGAGCTATCAGATACAGCAATGGTGGCTCTTCTTCCCCTTGTCCTCCTGTGCATCCTGTCCCCTCAGCACCAAGTGACCCAATTCCCTGTCCTCCCTCTCATCCCAGATCAGGGTGAGGGTCATCGAGGGCCGTCAGCTCCCTGGGGTCAACATCAGGCCCGTGGTGAAGGTGACGGCTGCTGGGCAGACCAAGAGGACCAGGATACGTAAAGGCAACAGCCCATTCTTTGATGAGGTGAGGGGGGAATCTCTGGTCCAGGTGTACCTGTGGGGGTGTCAGGAAAGGCTTGGGAGTGTTATGCATTGGAGTCCCAAGTGATGGAAACCCCAGTGCAGCCCAGAGGCTGTGATGTGGCAATGGGGACTGCAATGGGAGAGAAGCTCAGACAGCAGCAGAGAGGTCTGGCAGATCCAGCGTCTCCTGCCTTTGTGCAGAGCTTATCTTCGTCACCTTCCTGGGGTGACTCACATGTCCTGGAGTTGCTGGTAGCATTGGCATGTCCTGGGCAGATCAGTGCACAGGCAGGGGTGGGCAATGTGGATGGGTACACATGGAATACTGCGTGCAACTTGTCCCCAGCCCTGTCCCCACAGTGTTTTGGGTTGTTTCCAAAGCCTGTGCCAACCTGCAGCTGTGCTTTATTTGGAGACCTCCAGAAAAACTGGCCTGGATGTACAAATCAAACTGGAGGATGTTGCTCATTGGGATGTACCAAAGTCGCCAAGCACAGCCTGTCTGGGGTGCTGTTGCTATTAACGGGGTGGGGGTCCCTCTTAACAGGAGGGGAAGAGAATCCTGTGGAGTTGGGGGCATGGGAAAGGCTAGGAGGCATGAAAACATCCTGGAGGGAGGCTGGAGCAGAACTACACCTTGCACCATTGCCCCTTTTTTCTACAGACCTTCTTCTTCAATGTCTTTGAGTCCCCATCCGAGTTGTTCGATGCACCAATCTTCATCACGGTGAGCTTCAGCAAACATCAGCTCAGGGCCATTGCCCTGTCTCCTTCCCCACAGCGCTCAGGGAAATGTCCCCCTGTTTCCCAGGAGGACATGTGGGGTGGTTCTCCACCCTGGGATTTAGCACTATTTTTTTTTTTTTTTTTACCATTGGGCTGGATTTACTATTTTTTCCTTATTTTCATTCCACAGGTTGTGGACTCTCGGTCTTTTCGGACAGACTCAGTGATCGGGGAGTTTCGGGTAAGGCTGCCCACTCTCCCCTTCCCCCCAGTTTTCTGCCACGCTGACCCATGGGGTGAACACTGGTGTTTCTTTTTTGTTTTGTTGCACAGATGGATATTGAGACCATTTACTCCGAGCCAAGTGAGTCCAGCAAATGGTTAGGGTCCGGGCCAGGGTCACATCCTGCGGCTGGAGGAGTCACTCTGGGGGGTCACACATAGGGGAAATGCACGCACACATTATACCTCTCCCATGTATGAAACCACACATGTCCCTGTTTCCACCATCACCACCCATTTCTCTTCCCTTTCCCAAGATGTACGCCCTTGAGGCTTTCAAGTCATTGTGCCACCAGCTTGCTGGCAGAAAGTGCCACCAGTGCAGCCCTTGTCTCTCTTTTTTGTCTTGAATTTGGCTTATTATTTTATCTCAAAGAAGATAAAACAAAGCTTAGAAAAAACGTCCTACCCTAATCACCGCAGAGCAAAGCTTGGTAATTTTAGCTGTAAAGAGTTAAGACCTACATGGACAAACTCTTAACAACATGCATTAACTTTTGCTCAGCCCTGAAGCGGTCAGGCAGATGGACTAGGTGACCGCTGTAGGTCCCTTCCAGCTGAATCACAGAATCAGTTAAATTGGAAAAAACCCTTAAGATAATCAAGTCCAACCATATTCTATTCTATTCCTATTCTATTCTATTCTATTCTATTCTATTCTATTCTATTCTATTCTATTCTATTCTATTCTATTCTATTCTATTCTATTCTATTCTATTCTATTCTATTCTATTCTATTCTATTCTATTCTATTCTATTCTATTCTATTCTATTCTATTCTATTCTATTCTATTCTATTCTATTCTATTCTATTCTATTCTATTCTATTCTATTCTATTCTATTCTATTCTATTCTATTCTATTCTATTCTATTCTATTCTATTCTATTCTATTCTATTCTATTCTATTCTATTCTATTCTATTCTATTCTATTCTATTCTATTCTATTCTATTCTATTCTATTCTATTCTATTCTATTCTATTCTATTCTATTCTATTCTATTCTATTCTATTCTATTCTATTCTATTCTATTCTATTCTATTCTATTCTATTCTATTCTATTCTATTCTATTCTATTCTATTCTATTCTATTCTATTCTATTCTATTCTATTCTATTCTATTCTATTCTATTCTATTCTATTCTATTCTATTCTATTCTATTCTATTCTATTCTATTCTATTCTATTCTATTCTATTCTATTCTATTCTATTCTATTCTATTCTATTCTATTCTATTCTATTCTATTCTATTCTATTCTATTCTATTCTATTCTATTCTATTCTATTCTATTCTATTCTATTCTATTCTATTCTATTCTATTCTATTCTATTCTATTCTATTCTATTCTATTCTATTCTATTCTATTCTATTCTATTCTATTCTATTCTATTCCATTCCATTCCATTCCATTCCATTCCATTCCATTCCATTCCTCTCTATTCTATTCTATATAGAAGGAACAAAGTATTTATTAAAAAACGCGCCCAACAGCATCCTTGAAGCCATCTCCCTGCATGTCTGAGGACCAGCCCATAGGTCTCAATCTCTTTTCTTCTCCAGAACACGCTTTCCTCAGAAAATGGCTGTTGCTCTCTGACCCGGAGGACTTCTCTGCAGGGGCCAAGGGCTATCTGAAAGTCAGCCTGTTTGTGCTGGGGCCTGGAGATGAAGCTCCTGTAAGTATTGCCCTGGTCTTGATGAGGGGGATCTTTCAACCATGGTACTCCAGCATCCAGGGCAATCACACCCCACACCTGTTCCCAGGGAAGCTGCAGCTTTGATCTTCCTCTGTTTTGGGGGCAAGGTGCTGGATTTGGGAGGCTTGCTGCTCATTTCAGGACTTTTGGGAAGCTTTTGATTGTGTTTTCCTACAGCTAGAGAAAAAGGAGATCTCTGAAGACAAGGAAGACATCGAGGGCAACCTCCTGCGCCCCACTGGGGTAACACTGAGAGGGGCTCATTTCTGCCTGAAAATCTTCAAAGCTGAGGACTTGCCCCAGAGTAAGTGTTTCCTTTTCTGGTCTGGAATGCTCTGGATCTGTCCCTTGGTATTTTGGTGGATTATAGAATCATAGAATCACAGCAATGTTAGTTGGAAGGGACCTCAAACATTGAGTTCCAACCCCCCTGCCATGGGCAGGGACACCTCCCACTAGAGCAGATTGCTCAAAGCCCCATCCAGCCCAGCCTGGAATACTTCCAGGGATGGAGCTTCCACAACTTCACTGGACAACCTGTTCCAGTGCCTCACCATCCTCCCAGGAAAGAATTTCTTTCTAAAGAATCCTCCCAGGAAAGAATTTCTTTCTAATCTAAATCTCCCCTCTTCCAATTTAAAGCCGTTACCCCTTGTCCTGTCACTAAACTTCCTGGCAAAGAGTCCCTCTCCAGCTCTCCTGCAGGCTCCCTTCAGATACTGGAAGGCTGCAATAAGGTCTCCCTGGAGCCTTCTCTTCTCCAGGCTAAACAAACCCAGCTCCCTCAGCTGGTCTTCACAGGAGAGGTGCTCCATCCCTCTGATCATTTTTGTGGCCTTCTGCTGGACCCATTCCAACAGGTCCATGTCCTTCCTGTGCTGAGGACTCCAGAGCTGGACACAGGACTCCAAATGGGGTCTCATGAGCGCAGAGTAGAGGGGTAGAACCACCTCCCTTGACCTGCTGACCCTGCTTCTTTTGTTGCAGCCCAGGATGCTCTTGGCTTTCTGGGCTGCCAGTGCACACTGCCAGCTTATGTTGAGCCTCTCATCCACTCCCAAGTCCTTCTCCTCAGGTCTGCTCTCCAGCCATTCTCTGCCCATCCTGTATTTGTGCTTGGGATCATGTCACAGGTGCAGGACTTTGCACTTGGTCTGGTGGAACTTCATGAGACTTGCATGAACTCACCTCTCAAGCCTCTGGATGGCATCCCTCCCTCCAGTGTGTCAACTACACCACACATCTGGAATAAGTGCACAGATATGGAAACTTTATCTGTAGAGTTGATCCAAAGACCTCGTAGATATTGGTCAGCCATAATGTACTGGGAAATAAGTGTCTTACTGGTGCAAATTGGTATTTACCCTCCTGCCCATACCCTCCATGGCTCAATGGAAATGCGCAGCCTGGCTGGTGGGACAGCCTGCCTGGAAAGCTGTGGCCATTTGGATGCTGCACGCTTCCATGAGCTTTCAGCGTGTCCTTCCCCTCTCAGTGGATGATGCTGTCATGGACAACGTCAGGCAGATCTTTGGCTTCGAGAGCAACAAGAAGAACCTGGTTGATCCCTTCGTGGAAGTCAGCTTCGCGGGCAAGACAGTGAGTGGTTGGAGTGGAGCAGCCCGCCCTGGTCCCTGGGGCTGGGACAGCAGCTGTGCATGGGGAAAATCTGGTCTCAGCAAGGGGAAAATTGGTCCTTTGCTTTGCTGGAACATTTGCAAAGGTCCCATCAATCCTTGTTGCACCCTGTCCTGTCCCTCTGGGTTGCAATGTCCTGAAGCTGGGGTCTGAGAGGAGCTTAGCTGATGTGCCCAGCCCTGACCCCGTGTGTGTGGCCCTCTTTGAGCCAAGCGATGTTGCTGGAAGCAGCGTGCCAGGCTACACTGGAGTAATTTCTTCACTGGGCTCTTCGTGGTGCTGTTGCATTGAAAATGTGGATGGAGAGGCTGAGCTCCTGGGGAAGGGGAATAGTGCAGCAGCGGAGGGTTGTGCTGCTCTTCTTGGTGCTGCCTGAAGCAAGCAACCGACTGCCCCCTCACCAGCCAGGGTGTGGGGGTGACTGGTGGCATTGCAAAGACCTGTCCCACTCCCTTTGCTGCTGGGTGTCCTCCAGTGCCTTTGCCAGCATTATGCCCACAAGCTGCCACTTGTCTTTTGATGCACAGCAGCACTAAAGGGCTGAGATTCTCTCTTGCCCATAAATCTTTTCCTAGAGACAGTGCCCTGGGGGAACAGAAGCTCAGGACATTATCCTGAGCAAACACAGCAAGAAGGGGGTGAGTTTCTGGTGGTCCCAGGAGCACGAGATCCCCGAGCAGCCCATAGCATCCTCTGCTCACTGCACAGAGGGATTTACTGGCATGATGTAGAGCCCCACCAGGCCACCCATCGAATGGAGTCTGTATTTTGGGGATCTGAGACCTTCCAGCTCTGTGGATGGGGCGGCACACAGCAGCCTGGCTTTGCTTAAGTGCAGCCGTGAGCTGCAAATACTGGGGTGACACTGATTTTTCATTCCCCATCTTGCACCTCCAGCTCTACTCAAGGATCCTGGAGAAGAATGCCAACCCACAGTGGAACCAGTGCCTGACGCTGCCAGCGATGGTGAGTGTGGGTCCCCCCACAGCCCCTAAGCCACCTGCCACCCACACCACCACTCACCACTCCTCTCCCTGCCTCTTTTCCCAGTTCCCTTCCATGTGCGAGAAGATGAGGATCCGAGTGACTGACTGGTGAGAGGGGAGGGGGCTCACTGGGGAGGTGCCTGCCCGTGGTGAAAGCCGAGCTGGTAGATTGGGATGAGCAGGAAGAGACCTCATGGACAAACTCCCCTGGTTCATGATGTGATAGCATCCTGGGTTTTGTTGCAGGGACCGTATGACACACAATGACATCATTGGCACCACCTACCTCTGCATGTCCAAGATCTCGGCCCCTGGTGGGGAGCTGGAGGGTAAGAGGGGGCAGCAGAATGGGATCTGGAATGCATGGCCATGGAGGAGCACTGCATGCTTGTGGCTGGAGGCCGGTGTTGGCTTGGAGGATGTCACAGCCATGATGGTCTCTGTAAAGTCACTGGTGCTGAAGGAGATGTGGGATGAGGTGCTGGAGGTTGCTCCATCCTGCAATGTGTTTTCTGGTTGGACCTCGTCCCTCCTGGTTTGTGGTTTTGAAGACCTTATGTCCTCCCAGGGGTGTTAGGATGGGAGGCTGCAGGGCCCTGGTCAGCTGAAGGTTTTGCTTCCTCTTTTTGTTGCTGTGCAGAGGAGGCTGCTTTGCTGTGCAGAGGTGGCTGCAGTTCCCCTGTGCCCTGTATGTGTTTCTGATAGGCAGCAGTGTCTTTGGTGCAGGAAGATGCCATGTCCCACCTGTACGTGTGTCCAGTAGTGGCTCTTCCTTAGGTGTCATTTTGAGGCTGTTAGAGGATTGGATGGGGGTTGAGGTCTATCTTGTCCTGAGTGTTGTTTCAAGTCTCGGGAGCTTTTTGAAGCAAAGGAACATCATGGAGGCACTGGCAATGATCTGTTGGGTGACACTGACTGTGTCCCCTGTGTTAAGTAGGAGGACAGGGAGCTGGGACATATTTGTGGGGCTCCTGAGAGTCACACAGAACAAGGAGCAGAGGCTGCTCTAACCTGCATGAGCATCTCATGCTGCTAACAAGCTTGAAACCCCATCAAGACTACACTTGCTCTGGTCCCTTTGCTTTGTCCATCTCTGAGGCTCTTGGGTGCTCTCCAAGCCCCTGCCCCATCATGAGCATTCTTATGCTGTAGGGGAATGAGATGGAGCTGACAGCAGCCTCCAGGTCTTGAGTTCAGTGCAAAGCTGCAGTTGTGTGTTCCACAGCCAACATGCCCCCAGCACTGCCTGGCCATGCATGCAGGTGTGGAGTTGGGATGCAGCACTGTTCTCCACCGTGGTGCTTGTGTCCAGCTTCCCCTCTTCCCTAGTTGAAGTGCGGCTCTTTGGCTGACCTAGAGAGACAGAAAGGCTAGGGAGGGAGGAGGATGCTGTGAGGGGTCTGCCTGGTACCTGAACATCCCATCCCATCACTGAGACCTGCTTGATCCTGAGAAGGTGCTGGGGAACTGTGAGTCCATCCAACTTTTGCAACATATGGAGCATCCCTCAGGGATACTCAAATCCTCCTGTTTCATGCCAATCTGGAAGTGTGATAGGGCAATGTAGCAACCTCTCCCTTTTTCTCTCTGTCTCTCTAGAGTCTGTCAGCAAAAAAAGCCCGTGAGATCATCTACTGCCTTTTCCTGTAATCCTGCATCATTCCTCTCTGCTCCTCTGCCAGCCTTTCCTAACCTCTCTCCATTTCTTTGTGCCTCAGATGAGTTTCCTGCTCTTGTGAAGCCTCTGAAAACTGCAGACTGTACGTCCCCTCAGCCTCTCAGTTTGCATTCACCGCTTGGTAATCGTTTTGCTGGTTCAGATGCTGTCAGGGCAGACCCCAGGAAGCATCAGCTGTGTTTTGCTTCAGTGTCTTGGTGGGAGGAGGGGACAGCTCCAGCATGGTCTCCCCCTGTCCTGCAGGACCAAGGAAAAGGCTCTACTGCCCTTTCTCACAGCAGATACGGGGTGTCTGTGTTGGGCCGTGATGTCTCTAGTGTGGTCAGGAGCTTAGCACATGACGTGACCCTGCAAACAATTTCTGCCCCCTTGCTGCTCCTTCTGCTCAAGGTTTCATAAAAAGGAACCATTCTCTTCTGAGCACTCTTTTACTACCTTAAAGGGAGCACAGGGCCAGGTCCTCATAAATCCCCTTCACTGGTTCCCACAAGCAAAGCGATGCTCCCCTTCTCTGGGAACCCTTCCTGGGAACAGGAAGCTCTGTGCCCCCTGCACAGCCCCACGCTCACCTTGTCTTTCTCCTGCAAAAAGGTAAGCAGTAGTTGAACTTAAAGCGGGTGAAAAACTGCACTTTGGAGTTTTGGTGGCCTCCAGCTGCATGTGTGTGATCCCCATGGTCCTGCGACGAAGCGCCGGGGGACAATGTCTTCAAGGTGCTTCTGGGACTCTCTAACTTCTCTTTTCTCCTGCGATCCCCAGCGGATGATGGGCTTGGGTTCCTGCCAACCTTTGGTCCCTGCTATATCAACCTCTACGGCAGCCCCCGGGAGTTCACTGGATTCCCTGACCCTTACGAGACACTCAACTTAGGAAAGGTGATATCGGCTTCTTTCCAGCACAAGCTAACCTAAACTACCATTCCTCCTTGCTGCTATTAACCCTAACTGGCTTTCTTATTAGGAGCCTGCACTGCGTTTTCTGGCTATTCCCGCTGGCTAAACACCTCTCGATATTGCTCTGCTGCCCAAACGCTCTCTACCTTGGAAGCGCTTGCAGAAATCCTTTGCCTGATCTCGCTCCTCTGCAAAGAAGCCCACTGAAAGCAAAGGCAGAGCTCATGTGTGGGGAGGGGACACTGGGGTCCTGACGCCTGTCCCTGGTCTACCCCAAGGGCGAGGGAGTTGCGTATCGTGGCAGGATGCTGGTGGAGCTGGAAACCAAACTGGTGGAGCATGTGGAGCAGAAGGTGGAGGACATTTCTGCAGATGACATCCTGCGTGTGGAGGTAATGAGGTCTCTGTGGGATATCTGACCCCCTGGCTCTGGGGTCGGCCCTCTGGTGGCATGGCATTTGGGGCACTAGGGAAGGGGGGCAGGTGTTGGTCCTGGTTGGGTGATGTCCTGGGAATGGTCGGTGAGCTCTTGGAGAGTGTCTCCTCATGTGTTTCCATCCCAAGGTGTCCAGCTTGCTCTCTCTGAGCTGCTGCACGATAGAGAGCAGACCACAGTAACATGAAGGGGTGGGAGATTTGCTCCAGCAGGACCCCAATCACAGCTTGAGCACTGTTGCAGATGTGCTCCTTTTGCTTGTTTTTCCAGGTTTAAACTGTGTTTCTTATGGAAAATACTAGCCGTTTCCTTTATCAGTTTTTTCCTAAATATCTCACCCCAAATTCCATTGATGCAACATATGCTTTTCTTCCTTGCAATAGTCTTTTCCATCCCGGAGGCTTCGCTGAACTGGTGTGTGCTGGGGTAGTAGAGGGTCTGTATGTAGTGGTGTCTCCTCTATGGACATGGTCTTGTGCCTGTTGCAGAAGTACCTGCGCCGTCGGAAGTATTCCCTCTTTGCTGCCTTTTACTCAGCCACCATGCTCCAAGATGTGGATGATGCCATCCAGTTTGAGGTCAGCATTGGCAACTATGGTAACAAATTTGACAACACCTGCCTGCCCTTGGCTTCCACCACGCAGTACAGCCGGGCCGTCTTTGATGGTGAGCAAATGGGAGTGACTGATTGCTCATGGGCAACACTGGGACTGGTTGCCCAGGGAGGGTGTGGAGTCTCCATCATTGGAGATATTAAAAACCCAACTGGGCATGGTCCTGGGAAACCTGCTCAAGGTGACCCTATTTGAGCAGCAGTTAGATCAGATGACCTCCAGAGGCTCTTGCCTACCTCAGCCATGCTGTGACAGGGGAATATGTGACAGGGAAGGAATGTGGAAGCCAGGACTTTTTCTCTCAGCTCTCTGCTGGCTTGAAGTGTTGTTTGGGCAGTATCTCAGCACTAACAGTGCCCATATGTCTTTGACAAAGAGACAGTGCTTTGGGGTGGCCTTTCCCTGGCTCCTTTGGGACTCTTGCTCTGGCATGAGGTTCTCACCCCACTGGGGTTACTCTGCTGATTTCTGGCCTCACTGCTGTAGTCATGGAGGTTGGTGCACATCCCTTTGGACCTTGGGGTGCATTGCTCTGTTGCACAAGGATTTGGGGAGCATAATTCCCATCCTTTTTCTCCAAAAGAGACTCATAGAAGGGCTTTATCCCAGCACCAAATGCTGCACTGCCCACCTTCCTCTCTGCTCAGCTCCTGAGGAGTGATGTCCCCTGTCACCCCAATCTCATGAGCTCACCAGTGTGCTGTACCCTCCAGGTTGTCAGTATTACTACCTGCCATGGGGCAACGTGAAGCCTGTGGTAGTGTTGTCATCCTACTGGGAAGATATCAGCTATCGGACTGATGCCCAAAACCTTCTCCACTATGCAGTGGACAGGCTGGTGAGTGCCACGTTGGCAAGGAGCATTGTCTATTTCCTTTCTGCATTCTGCCTGAAGGGACAGAGGCCAAATCCAGGCTGGGTCAGGTTTGGGGTTTGATGACTTTTGTGCTGTGGAAGGGAAATCTGTTGGTATCCTGAGTTCCCTGCTCAGCATCAGGAGTGATGGAGGGACCACCCTTATCCCCACTGGAGTGACAGTAGGGTGTGAAAACAGTGTTTTACCATGCCATCCACATGCTTTCTGAGGCAGGTGCAGGAGGCAAGGACCTTCCTTTAGCTCCTGAGCTATTTATGGGATTTCTTGCCATATTTCATTGTCATTTCCCCCAGAGCTCCAACAGGAGCAAAAGCAGAGGTGCAGAGCCCTGCTGTGATGTGGCGCAGGCTGGAGTTTCTGATTACAGGGAGCGGCCCCCGGTGCCCTCAATGGGAGGGTTCTGGATGGGTGAAGTGGGTTGCTGGGGTGTCCTCACTGTGCTGCTCCTCTTCCTTGCCTATTGTGCAGGAAGCAAACCTGGAGAAGGTACACCTTGCTCTCAAGGCCAACCGCTCACCGAGTGAACTGGATGTCCTGGGTGCCCAGCTGATGGATGACATCATTGCTGACTGCAGGTATTTTCTGCCGGTTTTGACTGTGAGCCTTTTCATGCTGTTTCTCACAAGACCACTTATTTATCTTGGAAGGGATGGCTTTTTTTTTTTCTTTTTTTTTTCCACTGAAAAACGCCGATCATTTGCTAATGTTTACTTCAAAGGTTGCTGAGCCAAGGCACGGAGTTGAAAAGGTGACATTTAAGGCAAGTCATAAATTTCCAGCCTTCACGCAGGGGCTGCAGTGGCTCACCTGAATGAGCAGCATTGTGCTGGGGCAGGAGCCAGAGCCAGACCAGCCCAGCTGGGGAGACGGTGGGTCTCGTGGAGTGAGGAGCCACCGATGGGGCTTCCTGGTTGAGTCTTGTGTACACTGTGTGGTAGGCACCCATGCAGAGCTCCCAGAGGGGTTGTTTGGCTGTGCATGGGTGTTGTATGTCTGACAGCCGGACCAGGGAGTAGGGATGTTGTAGGGCCAGATGGCACAGCCATCCCTCTGTCCCTGTGGGCAGCATTTGCTGCTTTGCCTTCCTGAACACTTCTCAAGCACTTAAATGTTTGTTCAAGGTAGGATGGCAGGGTGCCATGGGCTTTCCTCTGTGTAGCCTATTTTTGGGGGTGCTGGATTGTGCTTTTGTAGGGGTGAGATGCTGCTCCAAGGAACATTGCTGCAGTACGACCATGGTGTTTTATCCCAAGGACAGCTCAGCCCTCAGGAAGTTGTTTCAGGGACTGACCTCACCAGGGTCTTTGGACCATGGTTCTGCTTCAGGTATGCCCATGAAAATGATCTCCAAGTCCCATTCCACACCCATGCCTGGCCACCCAACTTTCCTGCAGCAGCTCCGTGCTGTCAGTTTGGGGAAAGAGAATAGTAGGATGGCTGATTATGTTTTTAGCCCTAGCAAGGCCTTGCCAAGGGGAATTAAGTGTGATGCAGTGCCTCTTGGAGCTTGCTTGCCTTGGGAGGTAGATGTAGAGCAGCCAAGCTGTGGAGGTAGCCCTGCACGGGGCTAGGACAGCCCATTGATGGCAACTGGTAGACCTCTGTGATCACCAAGCTTGTGTGATCCATCCTGATGCTTTACTTCACCAGACAGAGAGTATTTGACCTTCTTGGCTGTCTCTGAGTCCTCCAAACCTGCTGGGACCAGTTGTGCCCCCACCCCTTCTCCCCAAAAAGACCCACCAACCTGCAGGACCATGGTGCACTGTCCACCTGGGCTTGTGCCAGTCATCTAAGCTTGAGGAGATGGTACTGTACCCCTAGGTCCCCCTTTCTACCTCTGAGCTTTTTGAAAAGGCCAAAAAGAGTGGGTACAGGAGTGCAGCTTCTCTGGACCCTCCTGTGGCACCTGTGTGGGACCAGACACTTCCTTCCCTCAGGCAAAGAGACCTTGCTCTGCAGATCTCCTGGCGGACGTGCTTAAAAAACCACACACACATACTTACAACCCCCCTATTTATTTGCTTTTGAGCCTCATAAGGGAGATGTGTTTTGTCCCCCACGCATGCTGGCTCCACTGGAAAGGTCAGAGCCATCTGACGAGCTGTTGATACCCCTCCACTCCTGGGAACATGGGATGGGACCTGAGGGATGAGCCACAGCTTTGGGTTTTCCAAAGATGCTGTGCCCTCCAAAACAAATTCAATTAACCAGGAGGGGAAAAATGTGGCTGTGGCATGTGCCAAGCCTGTGGTTCCCACTGGCTCCTGGCCCCGCTCTGTGCTCAGATCCTGCAGGGTACAGCTCCTCTCTCTCTGCAAGGGCTTGGTATGGAGACCAGGGCTGTCTGGTGAGGGTGGTATCCATTGTGGGGGCAGCTGGAACAGCCCTGATGGCTTTTGTGGGGGGTTCCATACCCCACTGTGTTCTCTGCCCTGGGGTGACAAGCTGAGCTGTGCAGCTAGGCCTGTTTGTGACTCCTTCTGTGATGCTGCCAAAACCTGGTCTCTGCCCTCAGCCAGGGCAGAGCTGCATTCCACTGGGATTTTGGAATGACGGGACAACCCCCTGCCATTCTCCAGTGCTTCCCATCCTTCACCAGGTCTGAACCTCTCTGGTAAAATGGTCCCAATGGGAGGGGGTATCTCTGCCTCCTATTCCCAGTAGGAAAACAGTGATTTGCTGCTGGCATCACCTTGTCCACGTCAGTTTTCCAGACCTATGTGTGAAGAGATGGCAGGCTGCTGCACTTTGGAAAAGAAAAGAGTTGCAAATAACATACGAATGGACAAAGTTAGAGAAAGATGAGTCAAGGCAAAACTGAGTGCCCAAACCTTGTAACTGCCTTGGATTCAGGCAGCTCCTGCAACTCCTTTGTGCTGATGGGCAGCAGGACTGATCTGAGAGGTGTGTTTTGTACCTCTGCTCCTGGCCATGTCTCCTGTGAGGATTTGCTCTGTCCTTGAGCTTGGAAGAGAGCTGCCAGTGAATTGACCCCTCCACTTCTTCCTGCTGGAGCTGGGAGCATGGTAAACTATGCAGAGGGTGGCCAGAGACCTCTGATGCAGAAATTGTTGCATGTTTTTGATCATCCTTTTGGGCTTCCTCATACTTTGTCTAATTCCAGCGCATCTTTCCCCAGCTGGGAGCACAACTTTCATGTGAGGTTACACCATGCATTTATGTGCTGCCAAGAGTGATGTTCTCATTTCAGCCCTTTTGCTTTTTTCTCATAATCTGTGCCTTGGGTGGTAACAGCCAATGCAGGACCCATCATTGTGGGTGAACACAGTACTCCCATCTTTTGCCACCTGGCTTGTCACCAGCTCTTTGCCTTGGCGATGACCATCTTCTTGGTCCAGGGCAGCAGAACCCTTGGGTGGAGAGGAAGGATGGTGCTGTGGGCTGGTGGGGATGCCGGGCAGGCTGTACCAGTACCCCAGCATCACTCTGCAGGGGACCTCTTGGGTTCAGGTTCTCCACCTCTCTGGTCTTCCCTTCTTAGTTGTGGTTTCTGCTAGTTTGTCAGATGCAAGAGTCAGACTTGGTGATCTCTGGTTCCCCCAGATACTCCCAGGTTTCTTTGCGGTTGACATCACGTTGCTACTTCAAGTCTGCTAATCATATGAATACTAAGCAATATTAAACACAAAGCTACAGATCCCACCCAACTCTCCATCTCTTTACTACCTGAATTGCAAAAAATTCACTGCTCAACTGATTTCCTCCCAGTCTTCTCCTCCCGGCCACCGAGGCAGGACAGACCCTAACCCTTCCCATGCAACAGTGACACAACAAGCCATAGAAAATGAGTTGGAAGTCAGCTCATTAGCGGCTCCCTCATCATAAATACACAAAGGAAGTGTGGACACACACAGCTGAGTTCATGGAACCTGGTGGATCTGACCACGGAGGGCTTGGGACTGCAACCTCAACACAATCTTTTAATTTACTGCTTGCAGAGGGTGCTACTGAACAATTAGGCTAATTAGCAGCACCTGCAGTGCTCCAGCTCCCTTTGGGAAAAGCAGCAAAACCAATTCTCTTTAAAAGAAACGAAAGAACTAAATTAGTTCCTGAAATTCCCCCTAAGCCTCTTGTTAGAGGAATCCACATTATTAACCTGAGACAACCTGCGCTGACTCCATCCTGGGCAGGTACCACAGCGAATGTCTGTCTGTGGCACATCTCGATGAGCACAGCTGGGCAAGAGGCGTTGTCCTTCTTATTTATCATGCAATACAGACAGGGCTTACAGAGCCCAATCCCAGCCTTCGGGGGGGAACACTGCGGCTGGCAGGGGGCTATGGGTCAGGAGCTGGGAGCAAGAAGAGAATTAATAATGGCGCCACCGTAATTCACTGCATTTTACATGAAAACCTCTAAACGGCTCAGTGCAGTGAAGATCCCTCCTGACTCCTGAACTGCTTATCCAGCAGCTTGAATCAATTTATATTCAAATGTGTGTGTGTGTGTGTGTGTGTGAGTGTACGTGGTGTGCACGGCTCAGCCAGGGCTCCGTCCTGGCTGCTGCGGGTGATGCGTGGGAGCTGCAAGTGTGGTTTGAACCTCCTTTGCTCTTGGCATTGCTGTATTCCACAAATGTAGCTTTGACGGCTTGTTAATTCTTCAGAAACTTGCTGAAGAGGAGGAAAAAAAAGAAAAAAAAAGACAGCAACCCTCCCACCCCCGCCATGAGAGGGCAAATGAGTTAGTAATGCTGTGTCTCTGCCCATCCCCACAGCGTGGTCTTGCCTGATGCCCTGGGGAAGCCGGCCAGCACCCACCTGGACCAGAACATGTACCGGTTTCGCAGCACCAACCTGGAGCAGATAGTGAAGGCAGCCTTGAAGCTTAAGCATGATGACTCCAGCCTGTCAGCAGCCCTGGAGCAGGCAGAGGACTGGCTCTCCAGGCTAAAGGCCATGGCAGAGGAGGTAAATCTGCAATGGTGGCAGGAGCTGCTTTTCACCTTGGAGGGGGCTCGTTCTTCCCAAACTTGCTGTCATAGTGGTGTTTTGGTGTGATGGCTGTGAGCAACTTCCTGTCAGTGCGGTGGGAAGCAGAAAGGATGTTCCTCTCATAGGCAGAGTCCTTGGCTGCCCATGCAAGCATTGTACTCACATCCCACTATAGTGATGTGAAGTGAGTTAGGAAGGTGATGAGGCTAGCACCTGGTTGTTGAGATTTAGCCTTGTTCATGCCAGAGTTTTACACCAAGGTGAGTAAACCCTCAGACAAAGCTGCTGCAGTGACCTGGGTTGGATGTGGAGGACAGAGCTAGGGGAAACGTGGGGCTGCTCTGCCCTGGCCAGACCCAGATAGGACCAGGAGCTGCTGAGATGGGGTTTGGGTTGAATAGTCTAACTCTATGGGCTTAGGTTGGCAGCAGGACCCAAGGCTCTGCTGCATTCCAGCCTCCTGCATCCCTGTGTGGCTGATGTGCTAGTACAGAGCTCCCCAGTGGGACACTTCAGCTTTTGTGTTTTCCAGCCCCAAAACAGCCTGCCCGATATAGTGATCTGGATGCTGCAGGGAGATAAGCGCGTGGCGTATGCCCGTGTGCCAGCCCATGAGGTCCTCTTCTCCAGGAACATCTCCAACTGCTGTGGCAAGAACTGTGGGAAGCTACAGACCATCTTCCTGAAGGTACCTTGGCTTTTGACGTATGCACATGCATGATAGTAGTTTTTAAAATATTTTCCCCTAAAAAAATACATCTAGAGACAAAATCATGCAGGGAAACCTGAAATCACAGCACAATGGGCTGCTTTAACCCACAAGTGCCCTGGGCTCTGGGGACCCTCAGCCTCAGTTCTGACCCCATTGAAGCTGGTTCCTGTCTGGTGAGAGCCTGGTCATGCTTCTGATAGGGTTCAGCTCCTCTTGCATGGATCTGCAGCAGATGTCTGCGAATATCTTAATATTGTCTGCCAGTTACACAGCAGTGAAGATGGGTACAATTTGGCCCAGATGGTACTTTTTTTTTTTAAAAAAATACATATATTTTTAAAATATTTTTAATGTTATTTTATGTTTTTCAAAATTCTTGACTCTTTGCCACCCCAGGAAATTTAAGCTGTGGCCTCCTCTGCCAGGCACTTACTGAGCTTCTCACATCTCAAATGATATTTCTTTGGCCTTTTGCTGTGTGCCAGCTTGGGAGCAGACAATCAGTGCTGAACAAGCTCTAAAAAAATAAAGTGAAATAAAATAAACCCCAAAACCCCAAGCCCAGCTGGCAGAAAAAGATGAACCAAAATATATTGGATTTTTCTGCACTTTAGCTCTGGATGGAAAACTAGCATCACTTGAAGAGGAAAAAAAAAGTGACAGAGAGAGAAAAAATGGCAGTGAGACATCTCTGTGTTTATTCTTTCTATTTTTGCTGAAGTATGTTGGCTGGGTTTGGTGCCCTTGCCCTGAAGGGTGTCTCACTGGGGCACAGAAGTCCTGACCACCACAGCTTTGAAGCTCTTCAAGGTCATTCCCAAAGTGCTCTGTACACTGTTGATGTTGTCCCAATTCCTAAGGATGCTCTGTGTCCCACCTACCCCCCGGCATCCCAGGCTCGGGCTATGGGGGTGTCATACCCACTGACCCCAGCCTTGTATCCTGAGCATCCCCCATTATTATCCTTCTTGTGGATATTAATGGGGCTCTGCCTTTGACAGTACCCCCAGGAGGAGGCAACGGGTCCGAAGATCCCAGCCCAGATCCGGGTCCAGCTCTGGTTTGGGCTGTCGGTCGATGAGAAGGAGTTTAACCAGTATGCCGAGGGGAAACTCTCCGTCTTTGCCGAAACCGTGAGCATCTCACAGGGACCAGCATTAAGGGTTTTATTTTTTGTCTCTGGTATGGGCATTGGCTCCACCATAGAGGGGAGGGACTGGGCTGGACTGCGAGTGAAGGCACTGCCAGGTGGGGGTCACATCAGCCTCAATGAACCATGAGAAGAAAGAGCTGTTTCCACCAGCATCCAACCTGAGAGGCTGGGGAGACTGTTGGTAATGAGCCCCAAAGCTGCGTTGTCACTTTACACCTCCTTCTGCCTGCTGGGGGGGGGGGAAATCTGGGGGTACCCATGGGGCAGGGGATGGTGGTGAGAAGAATAAGGCTCTCCCCAGGAGGTCTGTCCTCAGGATGGGGCTCTCCAGGAAAAAAAGGATTATTCATGGGGTTTCAAAAGGATTATTCATGGGATTCTGTGCCTCTAGTGCAAAATCCTCTCTGCTTCTGCTCTCCCAGTATGAGAACCAGACCAAGCTGGCACTGGTGGGGAACTGGGGCACTACTGGTCTGACCTACCCCAAATACTCAGATGTCACCGGCAAGATCAAGCTGCCCAAGGATAGCTTCCGCCCCTCCACAGGCTGGACCTGGGCTGGAGACTGGTTCATCTGCCCGGAAAAGACGTGAGTGATGGTTTTCTGCAAAAAGCAGAGCCTGGATGGGCTGTTGCAGGCACCCCAAAAGCCTGAGCAGATGCTAACCTGGTAGCAAGGTCACACAGAAAGCTGGGTGGAGGGCTGGGATGCCATAGGGGTTCCTTTTCTGCCTGCCCTGTCTGGTAGGAAACAGGGTTAACGCAAAATGCATCATCTCTGCAATAGGTGATGTCCCTGGTGTAGTGAGTGCTGCACAGGCGCTCATGGACATGGTGATCCCAGAACCCAGCTCACTGGGGTGACTGTGCAAGCCCAGTGCTGACGAACTTTGGAGGTGGGATCCCAGTGGGGTACAGAGGGGATGGGAAGGAATGGTGGATGCTCAAGCACAGCTCTGCCATCTTCTTGCATTTACAGCCTGTGTTTTGGGCTTCTCATGAACCATGTTGCTGAGGTCTCATGGGAGCTTTGCTTGGTGCCTCTAGGGTGGAAGAAGCTCAGGAGGCAAAGCTGGGGTGTGCTGGGGTGGTATGGCTGGCTGTGAGAGGAGGGAAGACACAGGTCTGTGCTGCTGCTCGTACAGGGGTGGGAGGGAAGAGGGGGAGCCTCTGATGCCACACATCTCTCTGGGGTGCAGGTTGCTGCATGATGTGGATGCTGGGCACCTGAGCTTTGTGGAGGAGGTGTTTGAAAACCAGGTTCGGCTGCCTGGAGGCCAGTGGATCCACATGACTGATCCCTACACTGACGTGGTAAGGATGAATCAGGCAGCTGGGGGCTTAGCCACCACCCCAGGCTGCAGTGGCAGGAAGTCCCTAGGGGTTCAGGGGAGATTTAGGCATCTGCTGGGCACTGTTTGGTTGAAAACACCTCTGTCCCCCACAGAACGGGGAGAAGGTCCTGCATAAGGATGAGATTGAGTGTCCTCCAGGCTGGAAATGGGAAGACGTGGAGTGGGACACGGACCTCAACAGAGCTGTGGATGAGAAAGGTACCAGAAAGGAGTTTTGGGCATCTGTCCTGTTTTTCATTCCCTTCATTCTGCCCATTGTGGTGTTTCCTTCCATGGTCCCATCTAGCACCAGGGATGTTAACATCCCCTTTGTGGCTGTGTGAGCTGTTCTGCTGGATTCAGAAGAGAGTCAGGCCTTGGGGGTGCTGCACCTTCTCCCCTTTGCTCTGGCTGAGGCTGTGGCATGGGCAATCACGAAGGCAGGGCTTTCCTTGCTGCTGGGGAAAGGCCAGTCTGTTTTTCTGGAAGTTCTTACCTGTCTCTTGGTGAAGGAGAGATTGAAAAAATCAAGCCAGAGAGCAACGAAGATGGTCATAACCATTGGGGCTGTGTGAGGCAGGACAGAGAGGAATGTCCCCAAGCTGTGACTTTGAGCCAAGGGCTGGTGGGGACACTGAGTCCATCACCTAGGCGTTCCCAGTGGGACACCTCCATTTGGTAGCAGCATGAATAGGTTTTTATCTGTGTGATTCAGCAAACTAGGAAACTGTGCTGTGTCTGGACAAACCTTTGCTATTAAAGCTGTTCCAACCTGGACATCTATGAAGAGAAGTCCCCAGGGGGAGGCAAGGTGGAGGCTCTTCTTCCCCCTCCACCAAGCTGTCCTCTTCTCCTCAAGGCTGGGAGTATGGCATCACCATCCCGCCAGACCGCAAGCCCAAGGCCTGGGTGCCAGCTGAGAAGATGTACCACACCAACCGCCGACGGCGATGGGTGCGGCTCCGCCGGAGGGACCTTGCACAAATGGAGTCCATGAGGAAGGTAGGAGAGGGGTTAAGGAGAATCCAGTGAGAGTGGGTTGGGGCTGCCATGTCCTTGTCTCTCCGTGCTGGAGCAGGCAGCAGCCTCTGTGGTTTTAACCACGGGAGTTAAACATCCCCTAGAGGTGGAGACGACTCCAGGAGCACTTGGTTGGGCTGGGTGGAAGCTTGGAGCAGCTTGGGGGGACTAGGGCTGGCAGAGCTCCTGTCTGTCCCTTGCCTCAGTCCTGCTTTCCTCTAGGTGGTGCAATTGGACAGCAAATGCCACCACAACGCTGCCACTCTTCCCTCCCCCAGCAAATTCCCTAAGACACATTCCTCCCTTTCCAGCACATTTTCTAGATAATTGTGGCTGGAAAGCATAGGGAACCACCGTCACCCCATTTGCCAAAGGGCTGCAAGAGTCACAGAGAGGTGACACAGCTCTGGGGAGAAAAAGTCTTCATGGGCTTGTGACTGATGCTCCAGGGTCTCATGGTGGAGGAGCTGTGGTGTCCTTGGAAGAGATCAGAGGTGGTGGCAAAGTGGAAGGCAGGCTGGGAAGGCGGGGGTACTGGTGCTACACAGGCCTGGGCAGTATGTGCCCCCCTTCTTGCTCAGCACAGGCATCCCCCCAGCCCACCAAGACCCTTCTCAAAGTGGGGTCCACCCCAGCAGCTGGTTGAAGGGCTGAACACCCAGCTAAGCTAGAGATGTATGGGGAGGACATGGGGTGGGAGCCCTGTAGCAGGCAACAACTCAGAGGCTGAATCCAGGTTTGGGTGGGCACCGCCCTGCTCCTGGAGAGCCCCATGCATGATCAGCTTTGCCCCTTGGCTGTGCTATTGTCAGCTGCAGAGGGGCTGTGGGGTGGTGGGACTAAACCTCCCCCTGAGCCCCAACCTGTCCCTGCCCTGCAGCACAAGCAGGAGGAGCTGGATGGGGAGGGCTGGGAGTATGCCTCGCTCTTCGGTTGGCGCTTCCACCTGAAGCCTCGTAGGACTGACACCTTCCGCCGTCGCCGCTGGAGGCGCAGGATGGAGCCCCTGGAGCGCACTGGGGCTGCTGCTGTCTTCGCCTTGGAGGGGGCCCTGGTAGGTACTCAACTTTCCCCCCTGAAATCGCTGCCTGGGAGGGGGATCCTGGTTGGGTCTGCTCCCACCCTTCCACCTCATCCCGGGGAATGGACCTGGAGCAAAGCTCCTTATCTGCAGCTTGTTATCTGCTGCCTGCACCCACTGCTGCTTGTTTAGCTAATATTCTGGCTTTCTTAATACACTGGATTTCATAATCCTTTGGCTTTTTCAATAACTAAGAACCAACCACAGCTGCACAAAGCCCATATTATAGGACTTCCCTCCCTCGTTTTGACTTCCCCCCCCGTCCCATTTCTTTGCTCTGTGCTCCCCTCCATCCAGCGTTTGAACCCAGCAAACCCTTTGGGACACACGCAGCTCCGTGACATTCACATCAACCCTGAGCTCATGCTGGCCCATTCCAGGAGGGTCCCAGCTTTTGCCCACCCCCAGGGCTGCCAGCGGGACACTGTCTTCTCTCCCTTCAGCCTGGGGCTTGTTGATGTGCTTTTCAATCAGTCACTTCATCCCTCTGCAACTTGGCAGAGGCATTGAGGAGGATTTGGTTGGAAAACCCTATAACATGAGGTGTGTGTCTGTGCACACGTGTGTGTGTGCAGGCCCATGGGGCTGAGAAGGAATCCCCCGTGCCCTTTCTCTGGTTCTGGGGGGCTTGTGACATCTGATGGTCTCGGCTTCATTGTGTAGTTCTCCAAGAGCTCAGTTGAGCTCTCATTTCACCTTCAGTAGCCCACAAATGAAATGGGTTTGTGAGTTTGTCTGCTGTGCTGTGGAAGTGTGGGCTGATGGACCTATTTGCTGGGGGCATCAGGTGGGTGAGACCCAGGGAGGAAACTACCTCCTCGTGTGTGTGAGGCAGAGGCAGAAGTGAAGGGGAAGAGGAGAAAAAAGCTCCATTAAAATGGCAAGGTAGCAATGTGCCTCAGAGACACTGCTTGCTTTGCTCCTGGTGATGTTGACATGGTGGCAGGGGGTCCCTGTTTGATCTAAGTGTCCCCTGGTGTTACCCATGTGTGGCTGAACCCTCACCTGCCCCAGGCTGCCAGGGCTGCCCCTTCCAGACCCCACCCTTAAGCTCATTAGCAGTGCTAGGTTTGCTAATATGCAACCCCAATGCAGGCATCCAATTCCCTTACACCGAGCAAACGTCTGAACCGTAATTCAGGGGAACCCGCTTGAATGTCAGCAAAACACAAGGAAAACCCTCTGTGACAGCAGGGTCCCGGGGGAGCACCAGATCCCTTTGCTGCTGTGCTGTTCCCGGGAGTTGAACCATCACCTGGGTAGGGCAATGCTGTCTGTCAAGGCATAGTATTTACTTCAGGTGTGGAGATTTTGGGGGATACTGTCACTGCAGGGTGACAGCTTGGAAGGGAGCAGCATGGGAGAGCGGCAGGTGAATCCCTTCCCAGCCGTGGCTCCGGCTCCCAGCAGCTCAGTAGATGCAGGACCAGTCCTCTTGCCCCCTTGGGCTCTGCTAGCCAAATTCCCCTCTACAGTAGGTCACTCTGGCTCGCCTCTGTGCCCTCATATTTTAGGGCTACTGGCTGCATTTTCTGTGGTTGCTTGGTTTTCTGTGGATTACTTTATAGATGATCTTGCCATACTTTCTGGTTTTGCTGCTTCATGCCTTTCCAGCTCTCCTCTTTTACTTGCATGACTTAACGTATTTTTCCAGGATGCTCCATCCCAAAATAATACCTAAATTTACATAGCGTCTCCCATCCAGCAACCCCAGACCCTCTGGACCTGCACAGGGTCGACTCCTCCATCCACTGGAGCCGAAAGTGGAAGGAGGGGCTTGGTGTGATGCTGCAGAGTTGGGATCGGGGCGGTGGGTTGAAATGGTGCCCAGGATGGGAAACTGGGTGGTGAGGGCTGGGAAGAGTGGGCACCGATTTGCCACCAATGCTTTTTTTAAACACAGGCAGAGGGAAGTAGATTTTGAAGATAGAGGTGTCAGGGAAGCAGTGTCCAAGAAGAGCACCTGCGTGGGGCAGCAGCTGGAGTTTGGGCTGCTGCTGCCAGCTCAGATCACACTGAAGCAGAACAAGGATGCTGTTAGAAAAGGGAGCCTGGAGCATGCTGCAGCACAGATTTTAAAACAGGGCTGGCACTGGCAAGCTGCCAGCTGCTGGAGCCTCCTGAAGCCCCTCCTTTCTGTTCTGTCCTGTTCCTGCTATCTGCTGTCTTCCCCATGAAAGACACTTGTGCGATTTTGTGTTTGTGGCATGGGTTTCCCAGAGCCCATCCAGCAAAGGAGCTGTACAGGGGGAGGTGCAGGGGAACCAAAGCCGGGAGAGGATTAAAATACAAACTCAGAAAGAACAAGCCAGCACCCCAAGTGCTAATTCCCTGAGCTATTTTGAAAGGATTGGTTTCCAACAGGAAGATAATACCAAACATGACCAGAAGGAATGTGTCTTGGGTACAGGAATGTGTGCATAGTGCTCAGGGTTTCTGGGCCTCCCTCTTCCCGGGGGATGCTCAGCACCCATTGCTCCAGCCTTACCAAAATGAGTGATTGTTGCTGTTAAGATAGGCTGAACCCCAGCACCCCTGGGTCAGGGTGATCCAGACGCAGGGGCAGCCAGAAAGCAGAGCCCCAGCAGGTTGCTCAGCTGCTGAGGGGGGGTGTTGTAGAAGCTGGGGACTCCTTGATGGAGGCTTTCCCAAAAAATCCCACTCTGGCGGTGTTGCCCCTGCGGAGCTGAGCAGCTGCATCCCCAGGGCCGTGCGTGGGGCTCAGCACTTTTGCAGGGTGAGCTCAACGGCTGTTTAGATGGACCCCATGAGGGTGTGAGATTCTGATCCCATCCAGCCCACGCCCCTGCAATGGGAAGAGCTGAGGGAGGCTGTTGTGCGACTGGGTCACCCCAGCTCCTGCCCCTTGTCCAGCCTCTGTGTCATGGTCACCCCCAGACCCATGCACACTTGCATGGACAGACATGCGTGATTTCTTTTTTGCACGCTCGCTCTCCCCAACCATGTGCTCATCCTGCTTTTCCTCAGAGACTTTTATTTCCCTGCTCACACACACTACATCCTTCCCCTGATGCCAGACAATGGGGAGGGACATTTCCCAATCCCCCATGCTGTGGGGAGCAGCATCAGGGCTGGGCAGTGTGGCTGCTCACAGGGTGGTGCTGCCTAAAGCCAGGCCACATGCTCCTGTGAGGGCTCTTGGTGCTGCCATGTGGCACTGGGTTTTGGCTGCCTTGGATGCAATTAGCCTGGTGGATTTGGGGTGCCCTGTGGGGGTGGGTTGAACTGCTCAGATGTTACTTTCCCACTGATTCACCTGCTCCCCCCTGCTGCCCCCAGCCATGGGCTCTCCAATGTGGGTGGCTCTTTCCTTCCTGGTGTGCTGTTTTCTCAGCAGTCCTTGGAGCTTTCCTGCAGTCACACAAAACTTGTGCAAGGCTGCAGGTGGCTCAAGGCAGGACTCTGCTTAGGAAAATAGACCCGTGGTGAGCCCACGAGTGTCCTGGGCAAAGATTCCCATCCACTTGGTCAAAGGGCCACTTTGCCCTTGCCGTGACCACCCTGCCCTCTCCATTGCCTGTGACTTGGCATCCCTCTCCAACCCTAGGGACACCCACAAAGTGCTTGGCCCTTATTGCTTCTCATGATAGGTCCCAGCTGAGTAATGGGGAGCTTGAGACAAAGAAGTTGATGGTAAAGAAGGTTTTTAGCACTCCCACCCATGCCTGAAACGCAGAGTAAGTGTAACAACACTGCTTGCAGCACTGTCCTGCTATTTCCTCTCTTTTTGCCTGTGTTTTACCTGTGCATCACCCCTCATAAGCTGGGCAGACTTAATTTCCCTTGGGTTTGCTGGCTTGGCCATCTCCTTAATCATATCAATTTGTTCCAGGGTTTCTCTCTCTGTGACGGAGTCCCAGCTTTTTTGGGACTTGCCATTTGGCAGCTCACTTTTTACCAACAGTTATTAAAAGAGAAGGGTTGCAGGACACAGTGTGGCTCCCAGACACCTCTTTGCCTTTGGTCTGATTTCTGGGAAGCCTAGAGCCGAGTTCTATAGCTCAGGGATGTCTCTGGTTTCTGATGCAAAGCCCAGTGGCTTTGCCCTGGACCTGCGAGCAGCCCTCCCACCCTGCAAGTCCCATTTCCTTCCATCCTTCTCCAAAAATCAGACGAGGGAAACCTTTGGCTTATGGGGAGCTTTGAGTTTTCCTTGCCAGACTGGAAAATCTTGCCCATTTCTGCTGGTGCTTACACAGATTTGGCTCTGCACCAAGTGCGATTGAACCACCACTCCTGAAATAGAAGAGCAAGGACATGAGTTGAAGCAGGAGGATGACAGCTAGGGTGGGCATGTAGTGCCACTAGGGTTTGGCCAGGGTGGAGGGCACTGGTGCTGTAGCTTGGTGCCCAGACTACCAACTGGCTGCACCAAGCACAGAAAGCATGTGCTTGGTGGTGGGAAAACATGATGGCTGCTACGTTGCGCTGTGGCACCATGGCACCTGTGCAGGGGCTCCTGCTGCAGGACCTGGCGACTGGGAACCCAATGGCGACAGGGTAAAGGGAGGAGATCATGGGGGTACTCCATCCTGCAGGGAGACCACAAAGGGCAAATCATAGTCCCAAGCAAGAGAGTCTTCCAACTTGCCCTCTCCAAGGCGTGCCTTCCATGGTGGTTTGGGGTGTGAGAGGTCCCCCTTCCCTGTGATGGGCAGACAGGAGGGGCTGTTCACAAGACCTTGCTGAGAGCTTCAGAGAGCAATCCCTGCTTGTCTCAGCTCCTGGTCTCCTCCATTTGCCCTTCTCCAGGCTGTCAGAGGGTGCAGGTCAGGGTGAGGGGACTGGAGGGACTGTTCTGCTGGGCATAAAAATAGCTGAGGATCTGTGTTTAAGAGTAGATTGGATGTGGTGTTGAGGGACATGGTGTAGGGGAGAACTTGTAGAGTAGGGCAGATAGTTGGACTCGACGATCCCAAGGGTCTCTTCCAACCAAAATGATTCTATGATTCTATGATCTATTCAGCTCCAGCAGGGAGGGGGGCAAGGAAGGGAAGGCAGCTCTTGCAAACCCTCAGCACAATCTTACCACCGTGGAAACAGCACAAACCCCAGGGCTTCCTCTGCAGACAATATCATGGTAATAGTGATTCCTGCCTGGAAAGGCAAGGAGGGCTCTGCAGACCACCTAAGCTCCTGATGCAGTTTTTGGATTTGGCAGCTCTGGAACATCTATCCCAGACCTGTATTTTTTTTTCTTTTTTCCTTCTTTCTTTTCCTTTTTTCTTTAAACATGCTTCTAGTCTCTCCCTAGCATTTGATAATTGAAAATATTTAAAGATCAGATTTACACTCTCCAGGAAGTTACCTTTAGGCTTCTTCTCCTGCAACTAAATATTTCAAGTGGAACGTGGCAATTAGGAGGTGATAAAAGGCCGGTCTTCGCAGACTAACAGAAGAACACAAGAAGAGGGAGGTGCAATGAGTAGGGTTGGCTGAGGCTCCCCCTGGGCATCGAAGGGGGCATTTGCCTGCATTTGCCACCTTCTATATCACTCTTTGCAAAGTTTATACTCCATTAATTTTGCTCACGAGGGGGGACTTAGTGAAATTGCTTTAACTACTAACTACTGCTCCAAGAACGACAAACTTTATGGAGAGGCTTTTCCATGGTGAGATGCTGGGAGGTAGAAAGTGCAATTGATGACCATCGGGCTGCTTTTGTTGTGTCCTGTTCCCTCCCAGCAATGCATGGATCAAGAACTGGGTCCCCTCTGCCCTCCTGGGGAGGTCCCAAAATCCTCCTGGACACCCATGTGGATAATACCCTGGAGAACCCCATCCCAGCTGCAGAGAGGGTCTTGGTATGACCATCCTTACCTTGCTTTCTCTTGCAGGGGGGAGTGACAGATGACAAGAGTGATGATGGCAAATCCGTTTCCACCCTCAGTTTTGGTGTCAACAGACCCACCATTTCGTGCATATTTGACTGTAAGGCTCTGAGGGTTGTTGGAAGGGAGGGTGAAATTCCCTTTAAGTGAGTTCTGACATGGTGTCTCTGCTGTGGGGACTCCATAGCTGAGCATTTTCCATCCTCGTCCTCTTGCCCACCTTGAGTGCAGGTGGATGGAAAGGGGTGGGATGGGCAAGGATGGAGCATAGGTTGTCCTCCTGGGAACATCGATATGCCTAGGGCTTGGTGGTCTCAAGGATTAATCCAAGCTGTCCTGAAACACCAGCCTGGGGCTTATTAAAACCAAGCTATTTCCTTACACTTATCCCTGGACTCATCTCTTAATTGTTTCTGATTCCTCTGTACAGGTGGGAACAGATACCATCTCCGCTGTTATATGTACCAAGCTCGGGATCTGATCGCCATGGATAAGGACAGCTTTTCGGGTAAGCACAGAAGCCCACATCCATGTGTTCGTGCTTGTAATTTGTGCTGTAATGAATGCTGGGGTCTGTAAAGCAATTTTTCGGGTATTTAGTGATGTGACACAGAGGGTATTCAGCAGCCATACAACAGAAGACAGTGTCTGAGGCTTTCCCAAGGCGACAAACCCAGTAGCTTGATTTCCCATCAGCAAAAAAAATCAGAGTTTCAAGAACTCTTATGTGAGAAACCAACCAGAAACCACAAGTTACCCAGGTCAGCCATGAGTCAGAGCTGTTTCCTTTGCTAATAGCTCCTTCTCCCAGACCTGAGATGACGCTGAAAGCCGGTGGCAAGGCTGGATAGCAGACGGCTCAGGGGCATGACAAATGAAAACAGAGCAGAGGGCAGGGATGTTTACCATGGCACACTGCCTCGAGCCATGCCCCCGTGCAGCGTGTGAGCTCTGGGATTTCAAGCAAGATGGAAGGCTCCAGGCTGGTGTTGAGATGATGGAGCACAGGGCAGAAACCTCCATGAGATGTGCTCAGAAAAATTTAAAAGGGTGCAAGGATGTAATTAGGACATTGGAGCAGACGGGCACCTTCTCCTGCATCCTCGTGAAGTTTCTGCTTGGATGTATGTGCCCTCAGCAGCCAGCTTGCTCTCAGCTGGTTGAATCCTGGCCAGCCTCTTGCCTGCCCTTGCAGGGCAGAGGGGCAGCAACCTCCCGGGTGTGGGGTTCATGGAGGTGATTTGTCCTGTGGTTTGGGGAAGGGATCAAGGCTGAAGAAGGGAGACTCCGTTTATTAGGAATGAAAAAATTGATTGAAAATATGCCTGGACAGGAAAATACCTAACAGTGGCAAATATGTAAAACAGTTCATATTTGTTTTCATGACTGCACATTAAATTGAGCTGCTGCTCTTCCACTCTCCATCCTGGAAACTCTGCAGGGGGATGGGAGGCAATGACTGGACGTTTTCCTTGATGATGCTGATGCCTGAACAAGGCATATTTCAGACAAGACTGTAAAAAAAGCCCCTTCATGGAGAAAAGTGTGATCCCAGGTGGAGAAAAGGGTGTCCTGGGATTTGAGTGAGGAGCTTTCCATGTCCTGCTGCTCAGCACATCCCCAGTACAGCTTCAGGCACTTCTTAAAATTGTCAGACTTGAGCTGATGTGGTTGGGATGTCCCATGCTTGAGCTCATGTTTTCTGGGTTAGGAAATGAAGCTAGTATAGGTATATTGCTTTATCCTTTGGGCAGTTCTGTTATCGTTTGGTGTTGAAGGGTGCTTGGGTGTAGGTGGTTTGGTGTTAGGAGTGTTTCATTTGCAGCAGAGGCTGAACTGTGCCTATGGGGGGTCGGAAGGCATGCCAAGAAAAGTCCTTTGTGTTTGACCTGAGCAAGGACCTGCCCCCAACCAGCTGGTAGGTCCCACTTCCACTTCCCAATGGGGTGAGCCATCCTAGCCAGGTGGTCCTGAGCCTCTTTGGTACTTAGGACCAAAGCTGCCTTTGCCCACACTTCTTAATGCTTTGGAGCATCATTTTGAGGTGGGAAAGCAGGACAGTGGGGACGTTGCTGTTTACCTCTGACTCAGAGCTGGAGCTGGGGCAATGCATAAAGTCCCCCAACAGTTCAGTGCCACATCTGAGATGTGACCAGGTCCCAGGGCAGGTATCCCTGGAGCATCCACATCCCTCTGCAGCAATGCCTGCAGGCAGGACATATCCAGCATCCCTTCAATACCATCACTGACCATCTGGCACATGGATTTGCAGTGTTGGCATGGCGGTGAAGGATCTTGGATGGGATTCACAGGCAGCCCCAGTGGTGCAACTTGGGGACCAGCAGTGAGGAGCAGCCTGCAGGGACAGATGGGCATCACCATTGCAGTGAGCTGGACCACAGTCCCAAGGGTCTCCTCCTTCCTCCAGCATTTTTAAGCAGAGGACTTTGAAGGGGTGGACAGAAATGCCCTGGAGATGTGCAGAGCACCCAAACAATCACCTAGTGTCTGCGCCCACCAAGGTCCTGACTCCCCTCTGCCTCCACAAAGGGTTTGTTGTTCGAAGTGGTGGGGACCGAGGTGATCTCATGGCCCCAATCGGCAGTGTGGGGAGGGGAGTCCCTTCCTTCGGAAAAACCCAGCCAAGGACAACATGAGTAACAACATGCCACAATGTGGAATTGTGATCTCCGCTGCCTTAACAAAGCATAAAGGAGTTCATTAAGGGGGCTTTACACAGTTATAAAAATAAACCTTCTGTGCACAGGAGGGTCTAAACAAAGGGGCTTTATGGAGGCCTCCTTTAAAAAGAAGAAGAGGGGGAAAAGAAAAAAAGCAAAAAAGCAAATCCAAATCCATGGTTTTTTTGTTTATTGTAACGCATTCTGCTTTCCTCTTACTGGAAAAAAGCGCGTAAGTGGAAAAGGTTCTTCCCAGTGTGAATAGTGCTCTCTCCAGTCAGCCACCTCGCAAACAGCCCCAGCTCATTAAACACGTCTGCTGAGGTCTGGACGCCAAGAAAGAAAATACAACCCCCTTCACCCCCCTCTCCCCATTGCTGGAAGAGGGGAAGGAGGGTGGAGGATGCCACCCTGCTCAGCCAGCCCTTGTGTTCAGGTGTCTGGGGGATGCTCCTCCAAATCCAGGATGGGCAGGACATGTTTTGCCCCTAGCATAAACTCACAGTCTCCTGACATTGCTGGTGTTGGTGTGTGCACATTGTTTTGCAGGGTGGGGTGACCCCTCCTGGGACTATGGGCACTAAAGATTGCTGCCAGTAGGTCTCTTGGGACTGGCTTTGGGGTGACCTGTGTGATACTTCACTGCATGCTGGTGGATCCCTATAACTGTTTGGTGCATCTGTGTCATGCTGGGTGCCAGGTAGAGGAGGTGGCCTGTGTCCTTCCAAAACAGCCCATGATGTCTACTGCCTCTGAGGAAGCTGGGCTTTGCAGGTAACTGGAGTTCAGGGTTCCACCTGGGACCAATCGGATGGAATGCAGCAATCCTTGGATGAGTAGGTGCTATCAGGTTATGAAGGGTGTTCAGTCTCCACAGGACCTTATAGTCCTTATAGTCCTTATAGTGATCCCATGGCATGTTTCAAGCCTCTCACCTGTCCCTTGATCCTGGTTCTGACATTGCCCACTCTGTCTCTATGTCCAGTGCCACTGCAGGCTGGAGGTTTGGACCACATGCTCTTTGAAGCTGTCTGGAAGGGAAAGTGTTACAGAGCATTCAGGTTTCACATTTCTGTCATTAATTGATCTCAGGCTTCCTGTGTTAATTCCTTTGGTTGTTAAGAGAGGCTACTTCTCACTATTTGGTGCTGCCTTGCAGTGAGAAGCCTCTGAATTTGTCCCAAGTTAAGGGTGATGCACCTTGTTCCCAGCTCAGTGCCTATGTACTGGCATTGTACAGACCTATGTACAAGGTCTCATGAGACCTTGGAGTACCTGAGACATCCACCAGAGGCTGGCAGATGTAATGCAGCTATGAGAGACCCAGAGCCATCTGAAGGCCAGGTGGGATAATCTGGAGTGCTGAGAACCCAAAACCCTTCTCAAGACATGGAGATTACTAAAGCTCATGCAAAAAGGCTGAGAGGATGACTCTGGGCGCTTGTTGTCTGCATCCTCAGCTTCCGTCCCTTCTGGAGATACTGAAGACCCCAGGAAGGGGAAGCAGTAGCATCTGAGTCACCTTCTCCATGGTCTGGTCTTCAAAGCAGAGGGTGAACTGAAGGCACTGCTTGCCCACATGTGCAGTGCTAGTACCTCCTGCATCTCCCCACTCCCTGCTGTGCTGGAAGATGGCTGTGTTATCACCATTGAAACACTCATCCTGGCAGAGTCACCTAATTTCTAATCTAATTTTCTAATGCTACAGCAGCGGAGTGCTGGGAGATGTGGCCAGGGAAGTTCACAGTGTCTCCACCAGCTGGAGTTATCACAAGCCAGAGGATACAGGGGAGATGGGGAGAGACTCTTCATCAGGGAGTGTAGTGGTAGGACAAGGAGTAATGGCTTTTAACTGAAAAAGGGTAGACTAAGATTAGCTATTAGGAAGAAATTCCTTACTCTGAGGGTGGTGAGACACTGGAACTAGTCCAAGAAAGCTGCGGATGCCCCATCCCTGGAAGTGTTCAAAGCCAGGTTGGATGGGGCTTTGAGCAACTTGGTCTGGTGGAAGGTGTCCTTGCCCATGGCAGGAGAGGGGTGGAAAAAGGCCATCTTCAAGGTCCCTTCCAATTCTAACCATTCTATGATTCTATAAGGTTGCTCTGGTTCACATGGTCTCATTAGATATCCAAAAGGATTTTGGCAAAAAATTCCTTCATCAAAAGTTTTTAAGGAAAGGAGGCTGCTGTGGGATAAGAAGGAAGGTCTTTGCATAGATAGAAAGCTAAATTGTGTGGACCATTATGATTATCTTGTCTTTTTGGGACAAGATTGGCTATTTATGAGGAAGAACTCCATAGACTGAGTCTCTTCAGCTTGAAAAGAGATGTTTTTGGGTTGGCATGATGGAAACCGGCAGAACCCCAAGTGTCAATGCAGGTGTGCAGGGGAGGGCTCCTCCTTCTCTCCTAATCTGAGAACTGGGGAGCCTCAGATGGATATAAAGGAAGCTGGGTATTGAAAATTAAAAAAACATGAGAGGCTTTTCATGCAGTTTTTAGTTCTCACTGGAGGGTGTGGTGGGTTCAAGAGAGACAGGACAAGTCTGTGGAAGACAATCACTTTGCAGAGTTGCTAAACACACAGGTGTCCCATCTAGCTTGGGAAGTACCTGAGCTGTGAATAACTGGCATGTAAAGATAAGTGCTGGAGACTTTGGCCTCATTTTCTTCTCAGCTGGAGTTGCCCAGGACATGATGGGAATGCTACTGCTGTTTCTAAAAGACCTGTACTTCTTCCAGCCTGTTCACAGTCTTCCCTGCCCAGCCTGTTGGCCCTTGAATGACTATGAATTGCTTTCTCCTTCCCAGGCCGGTAGCTCTAATTCATCCTTTGCCTCTCATTTAACATCCTTTACAGATCCTTATGCCATTGTCTCCTTCCTCCACCAAAGTCAGAAGACAGTGGTGATCAAGAACACCTTGAACCCCACCTGGGACCAGACACTCATCTTCTATGAGATAGAGATCTTTGGGGACCCCCAGAATGTGTCTGACTCCCCTCCCAACATCGTGGTGGAAATATATGACCATGACACCTATGTAAGTGTGTTTGCATGGTCTGGGCCTTCATGGTGTGAGTGTGCTGGAGTGGATGTAACAAATGTGTGGCATTGTTCCTGCCCTCTGGAGAGCAATGCTATAATATCTCTGGGTGGATCAGACATTGAGCTGGACACTCAGAAGACAAAAATTCAGCAAACAGCTCTGCTAGCAATTTCCTTGGTGGCCCTGCTTTAGTTATCAGAGCTGTGTCTACACAAAACACACTGTGTTTTGCAGAGTGGCCAAATTAACCATATTTCCCCATGGAAAAAGCTTGGGACAAGATTTAAAGTGGTCATACAGGTAGGGAACCATGCACTGTTTTTTGCTCAGCTGCCTAAATATATCCAAAGTGCCTTGTAGTGATGGCATTTGTGGGGCTGGTGAGACAACCTTGAGTCCTTCCTAGAAAAACTAGGCTGTAGCCTGTCACGAGAGCAGGCTGTGTGTAAGAGCAGTGCATAAATGAAAAACACTTAGAATACATTTCAGAAGTGTCTCAGGAACCTCTCAGGAACCCTTTTGCCCTCCCTTCTCCAAAGGAAGCAAAAAAGGCAACTGAAGATCCCGTTGCAGACCGGTGAATGCGTTTTTTAAGAGCTGCTGATACTTAATGCTATACTGAGAGGTCCTGCTCTGGAAATTGTGTTGATACCATCAGAATTTTGTCTCATGATTAAGCCAAAATGCAGAAGAAAGCGTGCATTTGTAGCCCTAGTAGTTACAGGGAGGAGTTAGAAAACTTGTGTCTCAGCACGAGAGATCTGGAGGTGCTGGAGCGAGTGCAGAGGAGAGCAATGAAACTGGTGACAGGTCTGGGGCATAAATCTTACGAAGAATGATTGAGGGAGCTGGGACTGTTTAGTTTGAGGACGAGGAGACTAAGGAGAGACCTCATCACTCTCTACAACTGCTTGAAAGGGCATTGGGGAGAGGTTGGTGCTGGTCCCTTCTCACAGGTAATTAGTGACAGAATGAGAGGGAATGTCTGCAAGCTGCAGCAGGGTAGGGTTAGGCTGGACATTAGGAAATAATTCTTCCCAGAAAAAGTGGTCAGTCACTGGAATGGGCTGCCCAGGGAGGTGGTGCAGTCCCCATCCCTGACTGTGTTTAAGAGTAGATTAGATGTGGTGCTGAGGGATCTGGTGTAGGGGAGAACTTTGTAGAGTCGGGCTGATGGTTGGACTCAATGATCCCAAGGGTCTCTTCCAACCTGAATGATTCTATGACAGGCATCAAACCCAGCATTTTTTCTGAACTGGTCCCATAATGGTTCAGACATTGAGCCTGATGTTTGAGTGACAGGGTCTTGGCTGAGATGTGGGTGTGTGGTGATGGACTCTGCTGGGAAGTAGAGTGGGAAAAAAGCTCCCCATGCCTGTGATTGCCTTTCAGGGTGCGGATGAGTTCATGGGACGCTGCATTTGCAAGCCCAGCCTGGTGCGCTCACCGCGGCTCTCCTGGCACCCCGTCATCAAGGCGAACAGAAATGTCGGGGAGCTGCTGGCTGCCTTTGAGCTGATTCAGAGGGAGAAGGTGCGCTCCTCACTCCACTCGGACCTGATCTGTCTCTAATAGGAATGCTAGCTTCTTCCTTCTTCCCACTCAGCAGGATGCAACCCTTGCTCAATGCTGAGTATCGGCCCCCTGGGCTTGGCGTCTCTGCAGCTGCCTCTCCTTGGTTCCACCAGGATGGCTGCTCTGAGCAGACCCAGCCATGATGCTCAGCACTGGCTGCACCACAGTGGTGTGGTGGGAGGCATTTAGCAGAGCTGAGGGGAAAAGACTCAGTGCTGGACTGAAGCCAGGGCTGCTGGGTACTGGTTCAGGAGGCACCACTTGTATCCTGCCAGCCCGGCTGGCTGCGGTGCTGAGCTCAGAGCCTCATCACCTTCATGCCGCGGGAAGAGCCTGGTGCATTTGGCCTCAGATCACTGGCCTTTGCTCAGAGTTAATTTCCGGAGGGGGTTTATGAGAGCTGAAGTGGGCGGTAACTCCTCCAGCACTCAGCGCTGGCCTTTCATGAAACGAGCCACAGGGGAAGGAGGCTGTGCTTCAGAGCCAGTCCGGCTGGGAGAGACTCCTCATCATACCCCAGTGTGCTCTCATGTGGTTTCCCACCCTCCCCTGTCCCCCTGCTCATCTCATCTCTCTCATCTCTGGCTTTTCCTCTGGCCATGGCTCCTGGCTGCATCCCAGATATGCCTCTATGTCAGGGAAACTGGATGGACTGGAAGGCTAATTCTCTCTGTCCTGTTTCCCCATCCTAGACTCAAGGTGCTAACTGGGAACAATGGTCCTGCAGCTCCTTTCTCCCCTCCCTCTCTAAGATGTAGGTGCCAGTTCTGCTCCTGGAGGGATGTTGCACTCCAAGCATGATGACGCTGCAGGTGTCAGGGGTGGATGGGCTGGGTACAAGCCTTGCTGCACCAGTGGAGGGCTGCTGGGGGGCAGTCAGGGGATGTCTCTGCTGCCAGAATGGGGCACCAAATAATCTGCATGCAGCCTCTTCTTCCTCCTCACCCTCCTCAGAAGTTACTCAACTGGATGGGGAAGACCTTGGAAAGGGAGGTCTGCTTTAAGGACTTTATTTGATCCTAGAAAAAAGCAGCTGGGCGGATGTGAGGCTCTGCTCCTCTCTCCTTTTCAGAGGGAGAGCCCTGCCTCATGCCTGGGCTTTTTGGAGCCCAGCACTGGGCATCAAGGGGGGCAGTGTTGGCTATGGGAGGACTGATTTTAATTTGTCAGATAATGTTGAGTTAGCACCAAGAGTGCAAATGGAAAGTGTGTGTTTTTTTCTCCACAGCCAGCTGTCCATCACATCCCTGGCTTTGAGGTAATGCCTTTTTTCTGTTTTCAGCTCCTAGACTCTACGGCACTCAAACTGTCCCCTCCCCTGCCCCTACAGAGCTTCTGGGTCCCAGCACTATCTCTATTCCTGCAGAGGCTTGCAGTGGCCTTTGCAGCAAAATTTCTCCATCCTTCTTAGGATGAAGGAATCCCCGTGTAGAGATGGCATTTCCTTCAGTTGCTGGCAAAGAGACCTGAAGTGGGACAGCTCCACTTCCCCACCAGTACCCCATTCTGGATATAATTCCTCAGGTGTCAAACACACCACTACCTTCCTGCCCTGTGATAATTTCAGCATCCCCACTGTGAAAGGCTGTGCTTCCCGACAGCTCCAGTGTGCTTTGTACCCTGCAGCCTGTCAGAGCAAAGGCATTAACTGATGCTGGATTATAAATGGTTTTGTTACCTGCACTGACTTCTTCACCTGGGGATGGTGGTGTGTAGGAACTTGGAAAGCATCCCTTTTCTTTTCAGTTATCAGCTACACTTATAAGCTCTAGGATGGGCTTATGAATGAGAATTGCTCTGACTCTGTATTTTACTTCTCTTTTCTAGAATGAGCTGTCCTCCAGCATGGATGAGGTGAGTCCATAAGATTTAGTTGTCTCTTCATCTTGGAGTTTGTTAAAATTGTGCTTCCACAGGGCAACCACTTCTTTTCAGATGAGTCAAGTCAATAGCATCAGGATTTTAGTAGCATGAGTGAGCACCAGCAGGACAGGGTAGATGGGTTCTGTGCTTAACCCAAGAAGCATTCCCAGTGGCAGGGCATGTTGGGTAATATTTAACCTTTGTGGGATGTGTGTGCATGAGGTCTACTGGTGTTCAGTCCTTCCAAAAAAAACATGTAAAAGTCAAAAATCTTGGCTGACCTTTGGCTGGACCTCAGCTGAAATCCCAGTTGAGGTTTGCAGCTTTTCTTGGGGAATTTGCCACAAACTGGGACATGTGCTGGCCTGTTCCAGTTGCTCTGAATGAAATAGTCCCCTCAGGATCCCCAGCTGCTGCTGCTTGGGCAACCTGTTAAAATTGCTACCCAGACCTTGTGCATCCTACAGAGCAGATCACCAGCTGAACCAAGCACTGCTAGGGTAGGCTGGCATCTTGTAAAACCCAAGGCAGGGAGATGAACATGTCTATTTGATTGTTGTGATGGCCCTAGGAACCAGTTAATCTTAAAGTCTGAGAGTTGAGCTAGGAGGCACCTGAGACATGCAAAAAACTTGGCCATGTTTCCATGAAAGGTTGAATGGGATAAACACATTTTTGCAAGATGGGTTTCTTCCACCCAAGCAGCTTTTCCTCATGGTGTGGGGCTCATCTTTGAGCTCCATGTGGGCTGAGATGGATGAGCTCATGTAAACATAACCATCTCTCTGCTTTTTCTCCTCTGTTTCTTGTCACTGCCATTTCTGGATGGGGCACTCCACAGCTCTGCACCCCTGCCTTGTTCTACGAGGGGCTCCTCCAATGGGTACCTTTTAAGCTCAAACAATTGACTCTTTTCTGTTCCTCTGCTTTTGCCCCAAAACCAAGCAAAGTCCCAACAGAGACTCTCAGAGAGACCAACTCCTTAAGACACGGTCTGGCCTGACCCACCTGCCCCGCAGAAACCCCATCCAGGCCAGCCCACTGAGGCTGCATCCAAAGTAGTGATGCCAGCTTGGGGTCGCCAGTGCCCTAAGCAGTAAATATCAAGTTTTGTAAAGAATCAGGTCATATATGCATCATTCAGGCTCTTGATTTGTCTGAACAACCAGGCTGGCACCAGACTTTATCTTACTACATTTATGTTTGGTACTAATAGGAGTATTGTTTGGCACTGGAATTTAAGCCCTCCTTGAAACAACATGGCCCAGCTGTGTGCTCAAACTGGGAGATATTTCCACTGTTTTAGCTGGTCTGACCTGCGTTGACTTTCACCCATCATTCTTCCAACCCTGTATCAAAGGCAGGATTGGACTAGATAATCTCCGGAGCTCCCTTTCACCCTGATTCCCTCTGACATGTCTCATTCTAAACATCCCAGACACCTGCAGACCCCACAGGCCATTTCATGGATGTCTCCTCCATCCAGCCAGCTGTGTCTGAGTTGAGAGCTGTGTCTGGGAATTGCTTGTTCCCCATTATCACCCCGAACCCTTCCTCCTCCTGCCTCATCCCCAGGACTCACTGCTCATTTCTGTCCTATCTGGTGAAACAATTAGTACTCATTCCTTCAGTGTAGACCAGGGAGAACAACTGCAAAACGACCAGGAGAGCAGCAGGGATTGAGAAGGACTTAGAAACAGCTAGCGGCAGCTGAAGACACTGCAGTGTTAGAAGCCAAATGTCCACTGCTGGCTTTCAGAGCTGCTGTTGAACCTGGGGAGGAAGAGGAGACAAGCAAAAGCTCTATCTCCAAGGCTTTCCCCTTTACCTGTACAGATTTGCCAGAAATTATAATAAGGAGATGCAACTCATGGTATTTGCAACAGTGAAGATTTAGGTGTTCTCTTAGGGAAAAACTTTCTTTTTTTGGGGAGAAACTATGCAG
Source organism: Jacana jacana (assembly GCA_013400555.1). Classification (NCBI taxonomy): domain Eukaryota; kingdom Metazoa; phylum Chordata; class Aves; order Charadriiformes; family Jacanidae; genus Jacana; species Jacana jacana. Next base: position 225,057 of record VZTM01008335.1, read on the forward strand.
CCTCCCAGGGGTTGTATGGAGTTTGAGTCTACCTTGGGTTTTGGAGATGGGCTAGATGGCTTCTCTAGCTGCATCTCTATTATGCAACTTAAATGCAATTTAAGCACATTTAGCGCTGCAAATGAATATATGTCACTATACATGGTGAGACTGAATGTCTTCTTGGTTTAGTCCACCTTGATGTGCTCTAAGTACTGTGGGTCACAAACAAAAGCTGGGGATTGCTCTTCAGGGGCCAGTCATTCTATTCCTTTACCTCAGGGGAGGATCAGCTCATGTTGATGGTGCAATGTCTGAACAGCCTTAAATTAAGGCTCTGGGTAAGTAGGTGGGTTACCAGAAGTGCTGATCACCCCACTGATGCTGGGGATGGTCTGCATCTCTCCCTTCTTGCTAGGCACTCACCTCCCAGATAACCTTCCCTTTCCCTGCTAGCACTAACCATTTCTGCAAGCATGTGAACCATGGCAGGGAGGACAGCCTGCCTTTGATTTACTATCTGGCCCACATGGGGGCCCAGACATCTGCCCAAAAATGGAGTTACCAAAAGTCTTCAACTTACAAGCAGCTTGATTCAGCTGCCACCAGGAATTGCCAATGAAAATTAAAGCTGAGCGTCTAGTAGATCTAACATGCCACTGTGAAAAATTCCTTTGTATAGCATTTATATACATACATATATAAACCTGAACCAATCCTATAATTGAAATACATATGCACACTTAATTTAATGCAATAATACTCCAGCCTGAAAAGAATGCCAGTCGCCTAAATTGGTTCCAACTGCCCTTGGTTGAGGGTTGCATTTTTAGAGGTTTTGCTTTCATTCCTGCCTTTTTAGTGACTCTGAACTCAGAGATGCAGGTCAAGAATAACCCAAATGCTGGGAGGGCTCAGAGCCCGTCCTCTGCGAGTGGCTGGGGAAGTCTGGCTCCCTACTTTCCTTCTCTGTGAAGGCAAATTTTGAATCACAGAATATCAGGGATTGGAAGGGACCTTGAAAGATCATCTAGTCCAATCCCCCTGCCGGAGCAGGAATCCCTCATTTGCCATCTAGATCTGGTTTCACCCCAAAGGAAATCTTCTGTATGCATGGTGCGTAGACAGCTTTATCTGAGCTCTGTGGCCTGAAGCTTGGCAGCTGCTAGATAAGGTTTTTAGCTGAGCTGTTGTATGCCATGGATGAACAACCACCCCCTCCTGCGCTGGGAAGCGATGCCAACCCCCCACCCCATGGTGCTGCCCCTACTGAACTGCTGCTCTTCAACAGCTGGTCAAAGCATCTCATTCTGTCTAACTCAAGGAGATGTATTTCACTTATTAACCCCTTGCTGCTGCTTTTTCTCCTCTCCTCATCCCTCTGATTAACTATCTCACTGAGGTCCTGGCATGGGATAGATGCTCTTTTATCTCCTCTTCCCCTAAGGAAGGTTAAATCTTGATGGAGAGCAGATCTCTCAGTTCTACTTGGAAAGATTTGGGGATCACTCTTAGTAGTAGATATTTGATCTTAAAGGGAGAGAAACAGTTTGCAAGCACATTCTTCCCCTCAGCCTTCATCTCCCCTTGTCTAGGTGTTCTGGACTTCTGGGAGAAGATGAGTTTTGCAGAGAGAAGGAGACTGTGGTGGAAAGCAGTATGGGGAGGGGGAGGTGATGGGGTTGATGTCCATTGTAGCCTGACCTGATTGTGCCCTTGGCATCTCTGCTCCCCACAGTCTGCAGACTCTGACCTGCCGTATCCCCCACCTCAGCGGGAGCCCAACATTTACATGGTCCCCCAAGGAATCAAACCGGTCCTACAACGCACAGCCATCGAGGTGAGCAATGGGGAGTGCATGAAGCACCTCACCCCCTCACAGAATAACACTCCAAACACGTGTCCCTAAAGGGGAGGATGAGACCCAGAAATGGAATCCAAACCAGACTCTGTGGATACAGAGTCCCAACCAGTGCTGGGAGCTCGTTCTGCTCATCATGATCTGTCAAAAAATGTTATCTTCCTGTGAAAAGAAGTATCACTAAGCATTCAAGTTCTAGGTCAGAGCACAGCCCTGGACCGCACTTAGTTTTCAGGATAGTCTGCTTCACCCTAGGATGATATTTGCCCAAAACAGAGATGCTGCATTAACAGATAAGCAATTGTGGACCCAGTGTATTGGTGCATACAGAGAAATGCTTACTTTATGACCTGGCTTCTCCCAGCACTGCCTGTCCTAAATGGTTGATTCATCTTTCCTTCATGGAGGGCAAAACCTCAGGCCTACCTCCACTGCTGAGAAGCTCAGTGAGAAACTTAGTGGCAAGTCTTTGGCTCAGTCTTTGCTGTCTGTTCCACTCATATTTCAGATCCTGGCCTGGGGGCTGAGGAACCTCAAGAGCTACCAGCTGGCCAGTGTCACCTCGCCCAGCCTGCTGGTGGAGTGTGGAGGCCAGCTTGTGCAGTCTTGTGTCATCAAAAACGTCAAGAAAAATCCCAACTTTGATGTCTGTGTGCTCTTCATGGAAGTGGTGAGACCTTATCCCTACCCTGCAGTGATGGGGTCATAGCACAGCTGGTTGGGAAGGACCTCTGGAGGTCCCATAAAAAAATGCATTCTATGGTGTATATAATTCTGTCCTGCTCAGCCTCAGTTTCCTTTGGGGAGGTGCAGAGCAACTGCCCTCCCTGCCCTGCAAAGTCACATGTTTCTTCCCCTCTGCCCACAGCGTTTACCCAAGGAGAACCTGTACAGCCCCCCCATCATTGTCAAAATCATTGACAACAGGCCATTTGGTCGAAGGCCTGTGGTGGGACAGTGCACCATCCGCTCACTGGAGGACTTCTACTGTGACCCATACCGAGAGGAAACGGACAGTCCCCAGGAGCATGCAGGTACGTGCTACCATGACGACCATGCAGACTGCACAGCCAAGACCTTCTCTAGGAGGAGCTGTGGGTCACTGTGTGTGTTGCTTTTAGCTCAGCCCAGCTGTAGGTCTGATAAAAAAATATCCCAGGAGGTGCTGAGGAGTAGTTTAGCTCTGGGGTTGCTTAGTGAGATGGGCTGTCCCTTGGCCAAGCTGTTCAGCTCTCATGAACATGAGCTTAAGCTGATGTGAAGGTTCTCAAGGTGTCTTGGCTTTGAGGTTTCTAATAACTGGATGTCCTCATCATGCTCGTGCTTGCTCTGATTGCAGATGACGTAAGCCTCACACCCAGGGATGATGTCCTAATTGACATTGATGACAAAGAGCCTCTTATTCCTGTCCAGGTATGGAAAAAATTACTATGGTGGGAATCCACTGGTGTCTTACTTTATGTGATACAGGGAAACTTGTGCAGGTACAGAGCTGGGGTGGAGATTGATGCAGATCTCTGGTGTAAGGTGTTGTCTGGTTGTAACCTTTCTTTTGCAGCCTCTGCCTCTGTTTTCACACACCCCCTCTCCTCCACCATGTGATAACGAACAGCTACGAACTCATTCTTCTCCCCTAATGTTCAATATGAGGTGTCAGATTTCCTTTTCTGGGGGAGAGACAACAGATTCTCCAGGCTCTTCCCTCCAGCATCTCTTCTTCACATGTATGTTCTGCTTTGAGGCTGACAAAGATTTTCACTTGCCCCCTTAGGGCTCTGCTGTGTGGGATGCACTCTTGGAAAATAGTCACTGCCTCAAAGAGCTGACAGCCTTGAGGAGACTGGAGAGGGTGAACCAGTGCTGGCCTGGCAGGTGGGAGAGTCTGCCAAAGGCCACACTGGAAAGGTTTCCTGAGATTCAGTCATTCTTACCACAACCACATGGCCCAGGTCTCCTTTCCCCAGTTTTGCTCATTGCAGGATGCTTTGCTGCTTTCAGCAGCTCCAGTGACTCTTCAGAGGGTCACAGTAAGGATGGTGGTTGCAGAAAATCTCATGGTGGTGGGAAATGGGCATGCTTTAGCAGGGAAGAGGGAATGTGTTGCTGCTGTTGCAGAAGGCAAGTTTCTCTGTGCCATGAGTCTGAGGGGTCTCAGTTGTCCCTTGTGGATGGACCAAGCTGGGCACGCCACTGGAGTTGTTCCTCCTTCCTGAAGCACAGAGAGCATTTGTCTGGCTACGCTGGTGGCACTGGCTCTGCTGTTACTTTGCATTTCTGTAGCCCTTGGCTTTCTTTGCCAGCAGATGCATCCCTTATGAGGTAGAGACCTATCGGTGCTGACGTGTGATGCACCAATCTGTAGGTGACCCTGATTGCTCAGGAGCAGCTGAAAGTGTTGTCAGAGGCCTTTGGTGGAGCTTTTCATGGTCTCCCATTCCCTTTGGTGTATTTAATGTGCACTGGCATTTCCTCCCTCCTTGTTTTAAAGGCTGTGGGTGCTGCATGGCACCTTGGGCTAGAAGAGCCTGTGCTTTCTGCAAGAGATCTGCCTCTCAGGTATGCCTCTTACCTTGTAATTCACTACCCATAAAAGCAAGATGTATGATTTGGGCATCAATGGTTCTGCTCTTTATTCTCTCCTTGGTGGCACCTCAGTGTTTTTGTTCATAAGGACCTTATGATCTACTGATCCATGCTAATAGATACCTGCAGTCATGTCCCAAAGTGGGCTCAAACTGGGGTCTCAGCGTCAGGCTCTCCCTGGAGATACAGAGCTGGAGCTGCACCTCTCTCCTTGCTGCATCCCTCGTGCTAGGTTGTATGCTTTAGCGTTGTGCCATGCAAGTCCTCCCTGTGGATGAGCAGACATTGCTTAAGCAGGAGTATGCGTTACATGCTCCAACCTCTGCCCAGATCAAGGCTTTCAGGCTTTGGGCTAAGGAAAAGTCAAGAATTTGGCCGGTCCTCGGCAAAATCTGTGGGTGTGGTACTCCAGCCTGTTGTGGTCTTGACTGCAGCTGGCCCTGCTCATGCCTACCTATCCCAAGCACTGATGAGATCCAGGTTATTGCTCTTAGGCAAGGTCATCTCACAGTGCTTGCAGCGAGGCACATCAAATGAGCTGGCTTTTCAGGTTCCCTGCCAGCCAAGAGGTGGGACGTTCATATACTCAGCTCCCTGGGATGCTGGCATCTTGTCCTGAGATGCTTCAGTATCAATTAGAAACTGGACACTAGAGTTGGAAAACATTGGCCCAAATGAACAAGTGTTGTTAAAAAGGGAAAAGCAACTCAAGACAGAAAATACTACTGACAACCTAATTGACTTTCTGTTTGCTTGCCATTTGTGGATTTGTCTTAATAATTTACAATCATGCTTCATCTTGTATCAGTAAAGTAATTGGAGCATGTCTGCAAAAACCACACCAAAACAAGTCTTGGAACAGGAAACTTTACTTCTGCAAATACAAAAGCTTCCTTTTTGAGCCTAGCATAGAAAGCACTTGGGAGAAAAGTGAGGGGTTAGGGAATAATGTAGGTAGGAGGGTTGGGTGCAGGTCCTGACTTTACCTCTGATTAGCTGTCTGATGCTGGGCAAGTGATTTCCCTTTGCTGCACCAAGGAAGCTGATGGCACCGAGCACCTCTGCCAAGGGTCGAGACCCTCTGCAGAGATAGCTGTGGGTGGGATGGATCCCCAGGAAAGGGCCAAAGCACCCAAGGATGTGTTTGCTCCTTCTGCAGTGGTGGGCACAGACCTACTCAGTTCTGAGGAGACCCCACCTGGAGTACTGCATCCAATTCTGGAGCCCCCAGCACAAGAAAGGCATGGGCATGTTGGAGAGGATCAAGAGGAGACCACAAAAATGATGACAGGGTTGGAGCACGTCTCCTGTGAGGAAGAGCTGAGACAGTTGAGATTGTTCAGCTTAGAGAAGAGAAGGCTCTGGGAAGACTTCATTATGGCTTTTTAATACTTAAAAGTGGGTTATAAGATGTGAACAGGCTTTTTAGCAGGGTCTGTGGCAATATAGTACAAAGGGTATAAGGAAGAATTTTTTGCCAATGAGGGTGGTGAAACACTGGCACAAGTTACCCATAGAGGTGGTATATGCCCTATCCCTGGGTGTGTTCAAGGTCACATTGGATGGGGCTCTGAGCCACCTGATCTAGTTAAAGATGTCCCTGCTCGTTGCAGGGAGTTTGGATGAGATGACTGGGTGGATTGATTTAAAAGTTCCTTCCAATCCAAACCATTCCATGATTCTGTGATTGTATTTTGAGGGCTGGGAGTATGCATGAAGAACAGGAAGGTGCTGCCTGGTGGTAGAGAACAGGTAAAGTTTGCTTTAGCTACAGGGTAAGACCCCCAACAGAAGGTTTTTCTGGCCCTCTCCTGATGCAGAGCCACAGATGGAGCAGTGATGGGTGGACTGGATTTGCATCTGCAACTCCAGGAAGCTGTGAAGGTATAATTTCTTATTTTTTAATAGAAAAATCTACCCAACTTTCAGTTTGGTTTGGCTAAATGTTTTTGGGGCATATATTGAAATCTGCAGTTTAAACTCTCCTCCTTTCTTCTTCTCCTGGTTAATTTTCAGTAAAAATTGTGTTGAGTAGCAAAATAACAACCTGCAGCACTTTGCATGTGCAATACTGTTTTTGAGAGCATCAGAACGACCATCTCCATGCCCATCCTCTGCTGCCTTTTACTGACAGCAAAACCATTTGTTAAATGCGCTCGACTTTACAAAGCATTTCCTTTCCTCTGATCTTCGTCTGCCAGAACTGCTTCCCAGCCTTGGTTTTTCTGTGCCTTTTCCAGGGTCACTCCAGACCCACAGTCATTCCTGCCCTTTCTCCCATGACTTTGGTGGAAGTAGCAAGTGGGAAATGCAATTCCCTTTGGGAAACCAGGGGTTTGACCCAAATTTGCTTTCTTGCAGGCACCCAGCACGGCTGGGGCTTGGGCTGGCTGCCACGGTGTGGGATGAGGCAAGCACTTTCGGCCCAGTCACTAATTAGCCTTTTATTCTGTTTAATGGAAATTCCCCTGCTTTGTTTTGCCAGTGGTTTATTAACCTGGTGGCTGCTTTTTGAGGGAGGTGAGGGGAGGAAAATTTCCTCCCATAAATATCCTTTACAAGAGCTACAGGCGAAGGCTCTACTTGGATGCAGAGAGGAGGTCGCGGCCACCCTGGGACCGGCGTGGGGCTTGATGTGAAGCCAAGGTCCTCTATGAACCTGAAACTGCCTGGCCAAGATTGTGCTGGACCTTCATTCTCTGTGGGTTGGTGGGACTTCCAGTTTGCACAGTTTCCTCTGCCTTTGCTTTATGGGCAGGATGGATGGGGGGGACCTTGCGGTGTTCCCACTCTGTGGTGCACATTGTGGGGACTCCCTGCCTCCAGGAGGTGCCTCTGCCTGGCTCTACTGTGCCCACTGTTGGTTGAAATGCTCTGATCAGATTGTCATGGCTTTTTAATGAAAGGCATATTTTCTATAGATTTTTCTATTCACAGTATATACACACTTTCTAGCAGTGAAAAATCAAGAATAATTTTTGTATTAATTTTGCAACAATTCATTCCCTTTCAGCACTTCCCCCTGAGACCCATTCACCGTTTCCCTGTTTTCCCCAGTTTTTGTTGCACCCAGAGGTGAGGGCAAGACAAGACAGAGGAACCCAGGGCTCACACTCTTCTTACATTAGTGCTCCAAAATTGGCAGGATTTCAAATTTCTTTTGGCTTCCACCTCTTTTTTTTTTTTTTAATTGCAGTTACTTCGGAAAAGAAAGTGAAAAATTGTCCTGCAAAGCTTTTTTATTTCATCTTTCGACCAGCATTAACTCTGAACGTGCCTCTTGGTGGCACGGGGTGTGCAAACCATAGATTGTAGGTGTTGTGTAGACACATGTACACTGAATGGACCAAGATGTAGACATCTGGATTGGCTTTTATCAAGCCACTGTGTTTGGGGTACAGCTAGCAGCAAGCACTGGGCATGGCTGTGGAAGTGCAAATCCATCCCTGTGGCCGCTACTGGGAGTTTTCCTATGATGGACCATCCCATTTACACCTGCATTTGAGGAACTCAAGGTGCAAACCTCCATCACTGCAGTGGTGGTTCTTTGGCCCTGTCCATTGCTGGGGGACCTCTTGGAGATGCTGACCCAGATGTGGAGGCAGCTGAGCAGGGTATTTTTGGGTAGTTTGTGAGGCAGAGCAGGATCGTGGTGTGCAGGAACCTCTTACACGTGCAGCTCAGCACCATGCTGGGTGTTGCTCATGTCTGCAGAGCAAAAGTGGCAGAAGATGACAGGAGAGGTGGGAGGAGAGGGGCAGCCTGCGTCTCCTCCAAGCCCATTCTGAAACCTGCTCCTCATTAGGTTAATTTGGAGTGAAGCCAGAAGCTCTGTTATTGTGTGTACCCAGTGCCCTGGCACGGTGGGGCTGTTTAAATTGCAAACAAGAATTAATCCCCTCCTCAGATGTGGTGGTGCATCGTAGGGAAACCGTTGCTTTATGAGCCGCACCCGGTCACCACAGGCGCCACAGGATCTGGCCCTGTTCCCCCATCTCCTCCCGCCCCAACACAAACAGCTCCTGGCACGAAAGGGGTGAGGGAGAGCTGTACCAAGGGCCAAGGGGACCCGTTTCAGATGCCTGCACTCATTCAGGGCTGGGCTGGTGGGTTCCCTGTAAGCAGGCTGTGACAGAAGGAAGGGAAGTAGCAGTCCCTGACACTCCTCCAACTCCCATCCTTTCCAAACCTTTGCTCTGGATGCTCTTGTCCAAATACGCCTTCTGCTCTTTGCCAGTTTTTACAGTCAGTGCAATACTTGAGCACTCCTGCAGAAGCTGTAGGTGCTCCTGATGGTATGCCAGATTCAGGTCTGTCTATTTTCTTTTAAATTGTAGCCTACCATTCATCCCTCTTAGGAAATTTGTGTGTCTTCTATACAAATTCATGGAAAAATGCTGCTTCCCTGACTCTGAAGTTCGTCCCTGAGACTTTGGGGTGCTCCTTAATGGAGACCCACACACCATGGAAATGTAAAAAGATCAGTGCTTTGTCCTTGGTGCATCTGGCTCTCCATTCACTACTCTCCATCCCGGGGCACCTCTGGCCTCACTGAAAAGAGGTCCCTCAGCCTCGCAAAGTTGCAAAGTAAAGCGAGGTGAGCTGTTGCTCATATTTGACTTTCCTTTAACCAAAATAAATGACACCATGTATTGCATTATGGAATTTTTATTTTTTAAACATCCAGCAAAGGTCAGAAAAATATTTCCCTTGCAATGTCCCCAGACCTGAAGGCAGGGCCTTCTTCCCCAAAAATAGTCGTGGGCTACAGAATTAATGAGCTGGGTTTCCTGCGGTGTTCCCAAGGCTGCTGGTCTGGGTGGAGAGGCTCAGCTTTTCTCCCCAGAGAAACACTGCGGTTGACAGGGCTTTGCAGGGCTGTGGCTCTCCCAGACCTTGCAGAGAGTTCATCATGACATTAGGAAACCCTCTCAAATTGGTTTTTGGGGGACAAAAGCTATGTATGGGGACACCCACCCACTTTTATACAGTTGTACACAGTATCATTAGTGGTGGAGCAGCACAGGGGTTGCAGAGGTTTCTGCAGCTGCCCAAGGCCATATTGAAGGAAGGAGACAGAGGTTTGCAGCTGGAGGGACCCCAACTCTGCAAAAAATACTTTGTTCCCTGGGGCAGTTTGAAGCCTATTGAAGGCATCTGCAAACTTGGACCAAATTTGGGGTGGAGTTTAAACAGCAGGTGAAAGGATGAGAGAGGGAGAGGAATGTTGCAAAGGCAAAGCACTCTGATGTAGTGCTTTCAAAGTGGAAGACTTTGACATTGCTTTACTGAAACAAACATTTCATAAACAAAACACCCCACAATGAATTGAATTATTGAGTTTGACCTCAAATTAATTTTCTTCTGTTTGTTTGTTTGTTTGTTTTTCATTTTTGCCCTTTGTTTGGGGAGTGGAGGAGGAGGGTGCGTATTCCTGGAAAGCCAAACCAAAATTCCCACCATCTCCCTTCCTGACCTCTGAATTTTGGCTCTGGCTGCTGTTCCTCCCATGTTCACCCTCTTCTGGTGTCAGACATGGGCTGGGGTGACCTTTCCTTTGGTGGTCTGACACTCTGCAGCCATCAGGGTCTGTCCACCCTGCTCTACTCCCCTCCAGGACTGGGTTTCGAGAGTGAAGGAGGAGTTCCATTCTGCAGAGGCCATCTTACCCCTTCTCTCTGGGAAAGGTGATGGATCCCAAGCCAGGAGCCCCATGCCTGGGGCCACAGTCTCTACTGTTTGCTCTTACAGTGGTGACCTTGGAAGCAGGAGCCTGGATTGTTCCTGCCCATGCATGTGTTTCTTTGTGTGGCTCCAAAGTCTTTCTCCCTCCTTGCCAAGCCTGGCTTTGGTCCCTCCTTGGATGGATGACTAGAACAAAGGATCACTTTGTTGTCCTCATCTGAAATAGAGAAAACAAACAGATGCGGAACTCCTCTGCTCTGAGGCTGCTGAGTGTGTTGTCCATCCCATCCAAGTCGGGTGAGAAGTTCAGCCTGAGGTTTGTTTAAAACAAGTCCGTGTGCACATGAAATTCAAACATCATGGTTACCAAATGCAAAGAAAAGAAGCTCCTAAAACTCATAGAAAAGCAATCTTTCTGTAGCAAGGTCTCCTGGGCTAAGTCTTTCTACTTCACTTCTCTGGAAGATGCACATGGAACAGGGTTTTACAAGGGCCAAGTGTGCAAAAACAGCTGTGGGATTTCTTGGGTGAGCCAGGTGTGGATCTGCCTGTGTTCCTGCCTGCTCTGCACCCTCTGCTCCACCACCCTCACCCTTGTTCTCCATGCTCTTTCATGTGTCCTCAACTCCATGGGAAGCAGAGCAGCAAGAACAACCATGAGGACCCTCTGCAGCCCCAAGGGATGATCAGATATTTGTTTCTTCTGATAGAATACTTACAAAAGAGCTGTCTCCCACTAGCTTCTGAGAGTTCTGTGGGTGTCCTAGTGGGAATGGAGCCTGAGGGAATTTTTCACCCATGAAGCAGCTGTAAATTCAGTGTTTTCAGCTTGACACAAGGTCTCATGCAGGTCTGGTTTGATGGGGTCAAAAGCAGGTCCTGGTTCAGGGACCAGCCTGAGCTGGAGAGCACTCTCCGCCTCGGCCTGTTGCTCAAAACCAGCTATTTTCTGGTGAGAACATCTCATTTCTCCCCCTTTTCCATCTCAAAGGAAGCACAACTTGCAAGAAGAAGCAGAGTTGCTGGTTGTTGCCCAGAGCAGAGGTGGATGATGGCATCTCTCAGTTTGCCAAGGACAACCTGCGCTCATGCTTTGTGTTTGTTTGTACCAGACCTTGGTCCTGAGCTCTCCTAATCCCTTCATGTTAAAAACATGGGTCAGTTTCCTCCCTGTCTCCTGTGATGAACCTGGCTTGCATTGTTTGCAAGCCCTCAGTGTCCACAGGAGGAGATATTGTCCTGCGCTAAAAACTATTAATAGCTTTTATGTAATGTGGATTTTTGATATAGTTTCCCTTTAATACACCATTTAATCTCTGCAACCATTCAAACCTAGTCCCATTTGATGAACATCAGTGAAAACCCAAACCCTGCTCTTGTGCCAAGGATGCCTTCTGGGGAGACCTAACCTTATAACCAGAGGAGGGGGAAGATGGCGCTGTTTGGGTTCATTAATTTTATTTCTCCTAAATTGTGCTTTTGCTGATGTATGTTAAATATTGTTTCTCTAACCCCATTGATAACCAATCATTTTAATTTGTAGCTTGCAGATGGTATGACCAGCTCAGCACTAATTAACATACCAGCTTCTTGGGCCCAGCCTCATGTATGTATTGCTTAATTTCTAACTTACTTGCTTGATTAATGTTTTTTATGATTGATATATGTATTTGTAAAGATTTGCAAAATATGAGGCATTTTATTGTGTGAAAGATCCCCTTGTTGTCCTACAAAGATGGAAATTTCATCTTGCTACAGGTGTCTCTGCATTTCAGCAATTGTGTTCCTTTGTGCCAAAAAAAATGAGGTCAGTTTTGGGAGGAGGAAGCATCCTCCCTCTTGTCCTTGTGGACCCCAGCAAAATTATGTACATATTCAAGGTCAGATGTTTTCCCAATAGCCTCTGGCTTCCCTGTGCACACCATCAGAGCCTGGTAGCTCAACAGAGATGGTGTGTCCTGGGTGGCTGCAGTGGCATGGCTGAGGACTTGATAGGGCTTCTGTGCTCCTCTGTATCCTAGCTCAGGGACCGTGGCACGGCCTAGACATCGTGTTACTATAGGTTGAATTAAGAAGGTGTTGGCATTCCATGAGGAGGAGCATTTCACCTCAAGGAAGGTTTTGTCTCATCAGCAGGGCTTTGCAAAGTCTGGTTCTTGCAGGTGCCTGGTGCCCTTAAAGCACGGGGATGGGGAAGATGGCAAGCAGCAGCTGAGCAGTGAAAGGTCACTCCTTGCACAGTGTCTCCTTCTCCTGTCATGCATTTTTCACAAGAAAATCAGATGTTTTGTATGTTCCTAGATTTTGTAAGAAGGGCAATGAAGCTGCTTTGCTTTCTCAGGGCTGACGCTCCAGAGGAGCAGTTCTTCTCCATGCCACAAATTTACCCCTAGCCAGGGTTGTGACCCTGGGGATCCTCACTTCTCTTAGATCCCTCTTGATATTGGCCCATGAGTTACAGGACAAGGGCTGTTCCTGCCAAGAGCCGTGCATGCTCCTTCCATGTGTTTCAGGCCAGAATTAGTTGTGTTGCTTTCAACTTCTTTGCTGCAATAAACAGAGACTCCTTCCCAGGGGCCAAGCCCGGAGCGGTGCCCACATGCTTCAGCCCTGGGGTCTAAAATGCCAGTGAGTCAGCCCAGACCTTTGGAAGAAGGTCAGCTTGGGGGTGTTATTTATACTGTGTCTTTGGGGAGGAAAATTCTCCCTTTGAGGTCTGATCATGAGGTATGGAAGGAAAGGTAAAGCAGACTTTCTCTTGCTGAAAATAGAGTAAAAATTGAGCAAGCAGAGCACATGGAATAAGAAATCGTTTGCAGCCTGATGACAGCTGTAACTTTTGCAGATGGAAGCCCCTGATGAGCATCTTTGTAGGTCTTGATATAGGGTTAGAGGCATGTTTAATGACCAGCCTAGTCTGTCCCTCTTAAATTTATAGATATGTGCTTTGTTGGCCCTATACACATCTCTCCATTACCTTGTTTATCCTTTGCACCCACAAAACATTGTTCACTTGATGTGAACAGAGAAGACAGATGGGTGGCTGTGCTGGTATACAAAGTGTGGAAACAAAAGCTTCTTAAGTAGCCTCCTCCCCCCCTCTGTTCATCAGCATCTTTAATTTAGATGAATATGGTTTTGGTTTAGTTCAAATAAAATTTTACAAAAAAAAAAAAAGAAAAAGAGAAAAGCTGCAAACCATTAATTTGAAATACAACCAACAGAATATTAGGCAGTAATACAGCCATTCTCCTGGCCTTCACCAGGACCCTACAAGAATGTGATTAAATATAATAATCATGAATCTCTCACATCGTGAAGAGCTGTGGACGCCTCCTGGGAGAAACTGTCTTGTTTTGGAAAGCGTGTCACCAAAGCTGCCTGTGCACATTTTCCTTCCCTGCTCCTTCTTATATAACTGGGGAAATCAGGAGCTGTGGAATGAGGCGTAGGGGCTGCAGCTGGTTAAATATTAGGAAAAAATCTTTTACAGCCAAAAAACATCCAGCCTGGTGTGGAGTGTGTGAGGGAGCTCCTGAACTTTGCCAGGTTCTGCCTCCGAAGGTGGTGTTAATGACCAGGAGGAGGGGGAGCGTGAGGGGAGATTGTGGTCCTGCTCCTTGTGGAAAGCTGAGCTCACAGATCAGTTTCTCCATCTCCTTGGTGTGGTCCATAAGAGTTATTTTTCCCCTTCACCTCAATCTTGCAGGTTATCTGCCTCCCCAGCAGCATGGCCTTAGGGTCCCAAGAAAAACTTGAAAAACCCCAAACCCACAAACTTCTCTGGAAAATGGGGGCTCAGAACGCCACCATTGCTGCTCCCTGTGACAGCAATCCCCTACACCTGCCTGGGGGTAAAGGCTGGGGAGAAGTGATAGTGTGGTGGGGACATCAGGTCAGGGCTGCCAGAGCTGATGCTTCAGGTTCTGTCTGGAGCCTGCACAAATCCAAGCACTTAATCTACAATTATTTATAACTGAATTCATAAACCCTTTCTAATCTGGTCTCTCTTCACACTTCTCTAGTGCAGCTGTTGCCAAAGCCCTCCTAGAACAATTTAGGACTCATCCCTTTGTCCCTCTCCTGTCTCACTTGAGAATCTTTGGCATAAGTAAAATGAGTCTATTTTGCAACACTGATAACTTGTAGACCTAACTCTCTGCTCCAGATCTGTCCACTTCCCTCAGCATTGAAATCCTGTCTTATCCCTCTGGAGTATCAGGAATTCAGTTATGTTCAAAGGGTGAAAGAGAAGCTCACAACTTCTTAAAATGTCAAAAAAAGCTCTTTCATGAGCCATTTCCCCCTCACTGCCTGGGAGGAGAACTCCATAATTATCCACAAGATCCCTTCTTTGTTGTCCTATAAATCTCTTCCAACTGTCAAACCATCCCAAGAAATTGGGCCAGAACAGCTCCTGTCTTAGGTCCTGCACTGCAGCACCCTGCCCCCACCTGGGGGACAGTGTACCCTTGAAGCACTCTAAGGATGGATGTGCCATCTCCCTCTGTGCCTCTGCCATGATGCTCAGCAGACCTGACCCGAGAGTGTTCAGGATGAGATCCTGGTGACCTTAAGGTTGACCTAATTTCCTTTAACTCTGGAAAGTACAGGGGACAGCAGGTCAGAAAAGAGCCCATAGACATTGTCAGCAGAAGGTCAAAGCCTGAACTTAGTCAGCTGAATCATGACTAATGCTCAAGTAGATGTAGTATAGATGCCACCACCACAGCCGGTTGCACTGGGATCTATTTACAAACAAAGGATTTTAAAACTCTCTATGCCTTTGGCTTGCTTTTGATATCTGCCTTAAGTGCAATATATTAAATGGAAAATCTTTGGGGCAGTTTCCCATCCTTCTCCTTTTCTACAGAACACAGCCCAACCCAAGCCAAATTGTGAGTGGGGTCCCTGTGTGCCAGGGCAGTACTAATGATAAATGATGAGTGTTATGGATTGTTAAAGGCAATAGGAAAGTACAGGAATGCTTCTGACGAGTCACTTTAAAATGTCAACAGATGCAGCAAGGAGTTACCAGAAAGATGTTTGTACAGCAAAGAGAAACCGTGGTATATTTGAGGAGGATACGTTGCATTTTGCAAAGCATCTGTTGGCCACTGAGGTGCTTTGAAGGCCCTAATCCCCTTTGGCAGGGTGCCATTGCCCATGTCTCCTCCTACCTGTTGAGGGTCAGGATCAAAGGGACAGACAGGGTCCTTATCCTGAGAAGTACAAATCATCTTTCCAGTTCCATTGAGTGAAAACATGGAGTTAGGGTGAAAGCCCCAATGTGGGTGTCAAGCTGTGGGAGTGGAGGGACCCAAGTTAGCCAGAGAGCGGTGGAGAACCCTTTGCAAAGGATCTCCCACATGGTTAATGCCCATGTAACTCCTCCATTCCCAGCTGTGAAATGGTCTGGCAAGATCTCCTCCTCACCAGCCTTAGCTTGCTGGAGCAGTAGCAGGAGTCAGGCGTTTCATGAGCATCTCCCAGAGGAGAAGAGCTCATGAGGAGCCCTCAGACACCTCTGAGCGACTGCAATGAGGAAATGAGGAGCCTCCATTCTCCTGAGAAGTGGTATATGGTGCTTTCTATGCAGTTTTTCATACTATTATTTTGGCTTGTGATGCTTTGGTTGTAAGAAATACAAATAACCCATCAAACGACGAGTTAGCAAAGCTAACCCAAGCCAAAAAAAAAAAAAAAAAAAAGGTCAAAATCTGTAAACTATTTGGAATAATTGGTTATTTGCTGTGTTTGCTAGTTCCAAATCAGAGCACATATTTTATGGCTTATCTTGTTACTGTTAGTTGGAAGAGCTCTTGGTGTTGGATATCTCCTGCTGAAAACAGTCACCAACCCACTCTGCAGCCCAGCGTTGCACCCCTGCAAGCTGGTTTTCCACCGGCTGGGGCTGCAGGGGAAAACATCCCCAAATATAAACCATGGGATAAGGAAAAAATGATGATAAGAAGATGTGTGGGAGGCTGCCTTTGGGTGGACATGGTTAAGTGTAGGCTGATTGGACAGGATGGCAAAAAACACTATGGAGAACTGACAGTATGTTGAAAAAAAATAATAGTTGAAACAGCCAGAAATGGCTAATTTCTCCTTATGAACATCTAACTGTTCATACCTTGATGTTTAATTGAAGGATAAGCCAAGACCTCTTGCAGCCTCTCTGTGTCAATGCACACGTTTTTCTCCTACTCCCTTCAGTGCCGCTTTCTGCATGGTGCTGCTCAGAGCTACTGCACGTCCCTGGGATAGATTGGAAGGACCAGGAGAAAGGACAGGCTTAACCCAAGGACAGCCTGAAGACAGGTCCCTTTTAGGGAAGAGGCTGGAGTTCAGGGGTGTTGGGGAAGATGTTAGCATGAAAAAAGGCTTCATCTAGCTCCCAAGATTTGGCAGGTGCAAGATCCCAAGCTCAGTTTGCGACACCTCCATCCCAGTGTCTTGGGCAGGGCATGGCCTCCCAGCAGGACACAAATATCTTTTTTTCTTCAGTCTCCCAGGCACTTCTGCAAGTTGCAAGTTCTCCTGATCTGCATTTGCAGGTGATGGAGCGCCTTGGGCAACAGAGGCTGATATTTTTCCCTGGTGTGGGGATATTGGGCACCTTGCTTGGGTGGTGGCAGTGGGTGGGCTTTGTGGCAGCTGTTTTGCTGCAGAACTGCCCTGAGGATGCTTCCCGCAGCAGTGAGCCACTCGGTTTCCTGCCTGGGTGTGCTGACCTTTAGAGCAATGCTAGACAGAGCAACAGAGGGATTTAGGATGTGGTTGAAAAACCCCAAGGAGCCCAGCTGCGGTGTTTAAAGACATTTTTGTGTTCCCCAGCTGTTTGCCATGGCCTCTCTGCTGGAGTTTTCTGCGCCTGCGGGAGGACAGGGCTGGGCTGGGTTAGTTTAGTTGGGTAATGAGCTGAGCTGACCGGGCTGCCTTTGTGCTGGAGCAGATGAAGATACTAACACCACCCTCTCCAAGGCTGAGGTGCAGGGTGTCATCTCCTGCAAAAGTGTGGCAACAAACAGCTGGGGAGCTGAGTCTATAAATGTCCAAACTGTTTCTAGAGGGATCTTCTCATCCCAGCTGCAGAGCTTTACCATAGCAGGAAATCTGCCTCCCAGATGTGAGGTCCGAGCACATTTGAGACTGGGGCGATGGCTTAGCTTCTTTAGAGGCAAAATTTATTATTGCTATAGTTATCTATACTCCCACGGGAAAGACTGTATAATCACCATGAGAGCAACCATAAGTATTAGGACTTCGATGTCTCATGCATATTCTGCTCTCCTGGCTTTGCTGTCTGGACATTAACCTGTCTGTGCTTCAGTTTCCCCCACTTGTAAGGTGATGATAAGGACTAAGTCTCACCAGATGCCAATATGTCCATTGCGTGGCAACTTTTCAGGTTTCTATACCTCCCCTCCCTCCAGACTGAAACGACCACTTCAACATATTTTGTGAAAGCTGGTTGTGCTGGACAAGCCCATGCTTCTGCTGTTCCCATCTGGGAATGCATCCGATGTGATGGGAGTCGCAGGAAGCCCTAGGCAATGGGGAAAAAGCATCACTGGCTTAGCCTCCCTGACAAAAATGAGTTTAAAACCAGGGCCTCCTCCCGCCAGGTTAAACAAAATGAGATTGAAAACATCTTGAGAGCTGTTGGGTGACACAGGTCTGCATTTTCGGTCCAGGGGAGGGAAGAATTTCCATGCCCTCAACAGCAATGTGCATAGCCATGGGTACAGGTCCTGCATGGAGATCAGGCAGAGCTTAAACCTCCTTCTCTATTACCTGAAGGTGGCAAGTAAATGGCAGCTGCTGGCCCTGCTGAACTGAAGGCCTGATCCAGAATGCCCTTAAGGCTGTGTCTGACCTCATTGACTTCACAGGGATTTGCACACTTGATTGAAGTGAAAGCATGTGCCTGAGTGCTTTTGCTGTGTCCAAGCCATAATCCCATAAATGTTTCAAGTGGGAAGTTGCAGCCTGCTGGTGAAATTTTGATTTTTAAAGTAATTTCTTAAAAAAAAACTGTTTTTTTTTTTTTTTTTTTTTAAAACTGTTGTTTTTTTAATTATTATTTTTGGAAACATCATGCTTTTGGCTGTAAGATATTACTTTCTTCTGGGATGTCCCCCTGGAAGGGGATCTCCTGCTGCCCCTTTCCTGGATGCTCAGAGAGCTGCTAGAAAACTGAAGAAATAGTCCCATTCAGCCTCTTGCCTGGTGAAATGGTTCTGGTCCCTCTTCTGCTGCTCCTGTGTTAAATGTTGGCTTTTCCATTTTAGCAGAAGGTGTCAAAGCTGGACACCCTGGATTTTGAAAGGTCTTGACTTTATCTCAGTATTGAGTAGGGAAGTGTTTGCAGTCCTGACTCCAGTCTCAGGGCATTTGTGATGCAGGTGCCAGCCCTCATCATGGTGTTCCCTGTTCTATGGAAGTGGTGGTTAAGAGGACAGAGGGAGTGAATGGGGCTGGCAGACAGTAAACCTTCTGATAACCATGAAAGCAGCTTGCTGTGTCTGCGTAAGCTTCTCTCCCAGCCAAAATTTTAGGCTTTGGTCACTTGGTATGAAATTTATCTACAAGCAATGCTCCAATGCTCACCAGCGTGTGTGTGCCCCATTGTATCCCCAAGGGGTCCACGCAAAAGGGCATGCAGGATGCTTGAGGTCCCTCAGCCATCCGTGCCAGGGCTGAGGGCACAGACTCCCACTCCGAGGACTGTCCTGTAGTGCGTCCAAGGTAGAACACTGGAGGTGATTTTGGCTATGGCCTCGTTGCTAAATGAAATCCCCAAATTCAGTCGTTCATGTGGTGGGGAGCCATTGCTTTCCCTGGCTTTCCCATTTGCAAGCAAATGGATTTATGTCCTTTGCTATTAACATTCCAGCTGCTCAGCTGCTCCCCTTGCCTCCTTTTTTTTTTTTTCCCCCCCCCCCCCACCTCTCCCTCCTTCTTTTTTGTATAATCAGTAGAAATCAGCAAAAATATCTAACCAAATTCTTTGTCTTGGGGCTGCAGAAGATACCATGGGTAAGTCGTCAGATTAGTTTAAGTGCTTTCTTTGTAACTTAGTACCTGTGGAATGTCGTAATAAAGCCATGATGGTCAGAGTGTAGCTTTTTAAACAATAAAACAGGGGAAGCGATGAAAGGCTTTTTTTTTTTTTTTTCCCCCAAAAAAAAGGAGGCAGCAGAGGCCTCAGACTTAATTTATGTAATATTTCTATTAAAAACAATGTCTATTCAAGACAGCAATTTAAAGCCTGCATCGTTGGCTTAAAATATAAATCCAATAAACCTCTATTATGATTCCTCCATTAGGTCAGTGTGATGGAATTTTGTGGACTTCTAAAATAAGACATCATTATTTTTCAGGAATGTTTCATGAATCACAGTCAAAGCCCCTTCATCTTTGCTTGTATAAATTTCAAAAATGGTGCTCTTATAAAATACATACATTTACTGAAGCCGGCAGCCGGCGTTCTTCTTGGAACAGCATCTTCAGGGCTGGAATCCAGTTTGCGTAGCAGATGAGGCAAATGTTCCTTAAAGGTATGGAGGCTGTGGACTGTGAGATGAGGCTGAGATA
This sequence comes from Jacana jacana, assembly GCA_013400555.1. Classification (NCBI taxonomy): domain Eukaryota; kingdom Metazoa; phylum Chordata; class Aves; order Charadriiformes; family Jacanidae; genus Jacana; species Jacana jacana. The sequence goes on from VZTM01008335.1 coordinate 244,768, forward strand.
AGATCTGCCCATTTCTTTGTGTATTGTCAATGAGAAGAAAATTACTTTATTCCTGAGAGAGGTGCAGCACCTGGGGACCATTAGTTTAGTGGAAGTATACACATTTTATGCATTTATTTGTTTTCTCATGTGTTTTGTTTGGATGGGAAGGCTGAGTTGTGTCTGGGACACAAACTAGAAAGACAATCCCTGTCCCAGAAGCCTCAAAACATTCCAGGCAAAGCCCAAACCATGGAGTGAGTTTAAGAGCAGTCCTCACATTCTCCCTGAATTTCAGGCAGTCAGGATCATGTTAGCACAAGAGTTAATTAATCTGTCCTCTCTGTGGTTATACATTGGGAAGACCACCAACCAAACAGGCCAAAATCTGCCCCTGGCCTAAAAATGATGCATATTTCTTCTTGTGAGCTCTGCCTCATCCTCCCATGGGCAATCACCCTCTCTGCTGGCAGGTCTAGGTCCATGGTATTGCTGTGGTTGTAACATCTGGGTTTGGGGTGGAAGCATCCCAAAACCACCTTGAAAACAGGGAATGAGAAGCTGCAGGTTGGATTTACAATAGCTTCATTGCCTCTTCAGGATAGAGACCCACCAAACCCAGGTTGTGCCATGGGGATGGTGCACAGGGCACGAGTCCACTTCCAGCAATTATGGGAGATGCTGCTGTTGTTGATAGCTGGGGTTTGCAATAGAGATATTTTACTTTGGTATCCTTTGCTGCAGGAGGAAGAATTCATTGACTGGTGGAGCAAATTCTATGCTTCCACAGGAGAGAGGGAAAAATGTGGCTGCTATTTAGAGAAGGGCTTTGACACGCTGAAGGTAAGTGGCCTTGGCTAGTTCTGGTCCGTTGGACCTGCACTCTCCATGATGTCTTTCCATCAGCTTTGATTATTCTTTTTTGAGTGTTTGGGGTTTTTTTTTCTTCCAGGGGAAAAAAGAAAAGATCATTTTCCCCAGAGAGCAGGTACTTTTGTTTTAAAAAATAACTTATTTGAAAACTCAATTTTCCTTGCAAAATCTTTTCTGGTACTTTCCACTTTGCAGCCTTCAAGGAACTGTCAAATTTCTAAGTAGCAAAGGAGATGGGGAACATTCCCACCCTGTGTTTAGGAACAACAGGGAGAACAAGGGAACATCTTCCCTTAGGAAGGGGAGATTTAGATGCCCTCTTTACAAGAAGGGTTAAAATTAACACAGGAGCCAAAATAGGACCAAAGTGGGGTAAACCTCATCTTGTCTTAACGAAAATGTTCCCAGAAGGAAGGTCTCTGGCTGATGAAAAACCCTCTGTGAGACCTTGGCTTAGTTTGTGTCTTCCACAATGTGCTGTTATTTACTGTAGGGTTGCCAAAGCTCTGTTCTTCATCACTGTCCTGAAAGGAAACAAGGTTGACAGGTCCCAGGACTCTGTCCCAGTGGGTGGTATTTGCTCCAGATTAAGGAGATTGTCCCATATTGGTGGGGACACGTTGCTGGTTCCTTTTGTCTCAAACACAGTCCCTGACCTTGTCCCCCATCTCTCCGTCCCCAGGTCTACGAAACAGAGCTGGAGAACATGGAGGATTTTGAGCATCTCTCTGACTTCTGTCACACCTTCAAGCTGTATCGTGGCCGTTTACAGGACTCAAATGATGACCCCTCAGTTGTAGGCGAGTTCAAGGTGTGATGGTCTTTCTTTCTACCTGTATCCATATCCAGCTAGCTGGAAGCTGTTGCTGCTGAGTGGATGTTACCATTTGACTATTTTTGCCTAGGACTTCAGTGAGAAATGGGCCATGACAGTAGGTCACTTGGCTTAGTTTGAACCACCTGCCTGTGCAGGTCTGGCTGCTGGATTCCCAGCAGCAAGGGTATTGTATGCTTCAAACCCAGTCTAGGCTGTGCTATCACCCTGGAGCAAAAACCCAAGTGAAACCAATGCTGAATGTAAGCAATGGCGCACCTTCCTCTGGGGCAGTGGTGGGTACATCTATGAGCACTGATGGTCTCACCACACTGGTGCTCAGAGCTCTCCCTTCGTAGATGCCTGTCCAGTGCAGAGGAGCAATGCATTCTTTCCTCTTTTTAACCTTTAGCATATTTGCAAGTCAATGGATTAAATTTTTCTAGCTTTTTTTTTTTTTTAATTTTTGTTCTTACCAGCACTCTCCTCCCTCAGGCAACATCTAGAGACTGATTCCTACCACTTTGTTGGGAGGAAATCAGCTCTGGTGAATAAAACACTTGTAAATTTTTGCATTTTCTTACCCCTCCTCCCATCTGTCTCTCAGGAACCAGTTCCCTTGCTCAGGAACCCTTAAGACTGCCCCTGCAGAGAAAGTTCTCAGTCTTCAGAGAGGTGCTTCATAGCAACGCTCCTTCATACCTCAGTAATAGCATGAAGCCTCAAAGGACAGTGAAGTATGAGAGGTAAAGGACAAACAGGCTGGAGCTGCTCTGTGCAGACTTAGAGTTTGCATCAAAGTTCAGGCAAGGCAAGGGATGAATGATACAGGCAGCTTGCCACCCTGCTCTGGCTCCCTTAACTATGAAGAGCCTTACAGGACATGATCTGGTCTAGGAGAGAGAAGATGGTCAGGATGTGGGCTCTGTCCCCAGCATTGTAGTAGTTTAGATGCCCTAACCCTGGAAACTTTCAAGGTCAGGTTGTATGGGGCTCTGAGCAATCTGATGTAGTTGAAGATCGCCCAGCTCATTGGAAGAGGGTCAGACTAGATGACCTGTAAAGGTCCCTTTCAACCCAAAACCTTCTGTGATTCTGTGATACTATGCAACCAGCTGGACTTTTGTTGCAGCCTGCTCATATGAGACTCATCTGCATGTGTGAGTGTGCAAGTGCAGCTGAACACATCTGTTCTTCACAGGGTTCGTTTAAAATTTACCCTCTCCCTGATGACCCACGAGTCCCAGTGCCACCTCGGCAGTTCCACCAGCTGCCAGCCAGAGGACCCCAGGAGTGTCTTGTCAGAGTCTACATCATCCGGGCCTTTGACCTCCAGCCCAAGGACGCAAATGGAAAGGTATACTGCTGGGAAAAGCTGTGGTGGACCTCAGTGTTGCCTTGTGGGGTGGGCTTTTTCAACAACAGGTTAGCCCTAATTGATCAAAATTTGTGTATATGGCTTAAAATTTAGAAACAGTGGCGAGGGCAAAAAGAAGAATGTCTACTCTTTCTTTATGCCTCCATTGCAACATCTGGGAATCTCATGAACCAACTCTTCCTCCATTGTGAGGGTTTTTTCAGTAGGGCTAGTTAAAATAGCTGAATTAGTTTATAGTAGGTTTTTTTTGTTTGTGGTTTTGTTTTTTTTTTTACCTTGGTGCCAAAGGAAACAAAACCATGCCTTTCATGTGACTGTTTTTTGCAAAGCTGTGCCAGCCTGGAAGAAAAATTCAGATTTTGCAAAAAATGGAAGAAGAAAATTGTGTTGTTTCAAAGAGTAAATGTTCATTTTTGATTCACTACTTTGCAAAGGAAAATCAAGAAAAAAATCTTTCTTAACCTCATTGTTCCACTGAAAAACAGAGAAAAAGGTAAATAATATCCCATGGGGCAATATTTTTACACAAACAAAAAACCTATGCTTTTTAATCTGCCCAGTTTTTGAAAATAGACTTAGAATGAAAGTTTTCAATTTCGCTTAAAACTTATAAGAAACTCCTCAGATCAAAAAGGAGTAGAAAAAAAAAATTGCTTTTTTTACACTAAAAACTGAAACTAATCTAAGTTTGATCCACAGCCTTTCCTGTTTGATGAGATATCACCTAATAATCATTACAGTCAAGGGGAGACAAAAGGAGAGCCCTGGATGCCCAGTCCATCCTCACACTGCAGAGCTTCCCTGAGCACTGCTTTTCCATCCTTTGCTTCTTCAAAAAATCTACAAGTCAAGGAAAAGCGATGAGGAACTTGGCCTCAGAGTTTTTTCCAGGGAGCGTAATTAGCCAATATCTTTTCCTGGGGTTTTTTTTTGTGTTGTTGTGAGCTAGGATGGTGGGTCCCTCTAGTACTGAACTAACGGGGTGCCATTGTTTAGGTGAAGTTGGTTTTTTTTGTTTTCTTTTTTTTCCCCTCTTCCCTTGGAAAAAAATGCTGACTCATGTTAATTTAACCACTTTTCAAATTTATGCTGGTTTTCCAGAATAGTTTTAGTTGTGAGTGGGAAGCTTAAAAACTTGCTAAGAATACAAAAATATAAAATATCTGATACAATTTTTAGATGTTGAAGTATGCTTCCATTTTCTTTTTTTTTTTAAAAATTTATTGCAGCATCTTTGAATGAGATGGTTTTGAGCCACATTTTTTGAAACAAAAGACTTTGCCATTGACATTTTAGTCCCCTAATTTTTACATCTATTTTTGAGTAGACATCCAACTTAAAAAATTATGACCTCGATAGAACCTCAAAATAGGTGACTCAGATGAGAACAGTAACATCCTCAGTACTTCAGAGTAAGCCCAGTCCACTGAAAAAGCCATAAATAGGTTTTTAATACTCTTTTATTGCTTTTCCATCCCATAGACTTCAGAAGGGCTTGAACTTTAGTCTTTTGGTGATCCTCAAGAAGGAATTGTAGTGCAAGTAGCTCTTGCCAATGGTCACATATTTGTAATAAGGAGATTATCCTATCCTGTTTACAATAGTGAGACTATCCTATCCTTGAAAATAGGTGTTTGTCAAGGGTGGTGGAAGATCCTGCCTGCTGGGACAAAGGGAGGCAGAGTTATTCCTTCTTCATCAATACTGCGGTGCAATGACTCTTTCTTGCATTTATTTTCATGTCCATCTTTAGTGCGATCCCTATGTAAAGATTTCAGTGGGAAAGAAATCGATAAATGACCAAGAAAATTACCTCCCCTGTACACTGGAGCCTGTCTTTGGAAAGTAAGTTTTGATTCAGTTTGGAATCCATGGAATTTTTTATGTCATGTAGAGGGAACAGGGCCAGGCCAGCTTCCCACTCCAACCTACAAAGTCAGGTTGGTCAGGCTCTGAGCCACGTGATGCAGTTGAAAATGGCCCCACTCATTGCAGGAAGGTTGGACTAGATGACCTTTAAAGGTCCCTTCCAACCCAAACTGCTCTATGATTCTCTTGGTGTGCTCTTGGCTTGTGTTAACCTTGTTGAAGTGAGTCTGGCCTTGGCTTGACCACTGTCCTACTCATGATAGCTCATTCATCTTCTCCCTGGGGCTTTTGAACAGTGGAGCATGGACTGCATCTGCTATGTCATCAACAGAGATATCAGGAGGGGGTTTTAGATCTGAGATTCCCCTGTGGAGGCATCTGCCTTATCCCACTGATGGTAGAGAGTCTGGGAAACTTGGTTCCTCATTTAAGTGCTTTGTTAAAGTCTGAAGAAAAGACATGATTAATGGAGAACTGTTTGATTAGGCTCTGAGAAAGGATTATCTAGTAGCATGATATGGTCTGGTTGCATTGTTTGCCTTACATTAGGGCCACAAACTTGTGATAAAAGGCAAAAGATAATGTTTTCAGAAAAGAGCATTCATCAGAGCCAGAAAGCACCATAGGGACCAGGAAAAGTAGAGGGACGCAGAGGAAAACCTGGCGTTCAACCTCCATGTGCTGATAGGACTTTGGTCTCCCAGAAAAGCCGAGATTAGATCTAGGGGGTAATACATCAGCAGAAACAGGGGTAAAGCCCTACTCCATGTGACATCCAGCTGGTTTTCTTAGGTGGTTCTTGCCAGCTCAGGCAGTCAATGCTGTGACACCTTTCTAACAAAGCAAGCCTGATACGGTGATACATGACCTGCAAGGAAGGAGGAAGAGAGAGAGGGATAGTGAGGGTGATACTGGTGAGACCTGGGTGGACAGTGTGCATTAGACATGACATTTCTTCTTCTTCTGCCAAATGGAGGTGGCAGTTCCTATGGTGAATGCAAAGTGGTTGCTCCCTATCTAGCACGAAGGAGCCCTAATCTCTGGTGGGCCAGGACCTACTGTCCTGTTACAGAGCCCACAGCCAGACCCTGGTGAGCTCTGCTTGGCAGAGCAAGTCCTTTTTCGCCAAGCCTGGCTCCTGGCCAGAGGCTGTCTAGACAGCGTGCTGCACCTCCCACCCGGTCTTTAAAGCAAGATGTAAAACTGAGGTCCTGGCTGCTGGCGGCTATTAAACCTCTCATTTCACGAGCTTTTCCCTGGGCGGCTGGCTGCCATCCAGCTTTAGCTAATTACTTTCTGCTGACCCCAGTTCCTCCTGCACTCTTAATTGGTGGCATAATCACTCACTTCCCCTCCTTAAAAGCTGCTCCGGGGTGGGTGCTGGCAGCAGGAATGGGCATCGTGTTTCTCCCCAGCATTGCCTGCCTTTCAGCAGCAGGTGGAGGGTTCCTGGTGGTGCTGGGTCAGTCTTGGACTGGCCCACTCACCCTGTCGTACCACTTTGCACATCGCTGACATTCACGAGCATGAGCTTCGTCTAGGTCTGGGTGTTGTGTTTTGTCAGGGTCTTGGTGCTTTGTCTCTTGATGTCCTTTATTTGAAGGGGGAGAGGAAGGCTTGCTCTTGCTTCATGTCAACATGTTGATTGTTGTAATGGTGGCAGAGGAGTCGGCACAGAAAAAAGGTGCTCAGAACTGGGAGGAGAGGGCAAGGAAGTTTTGGGGGATCATTCTTGTGCTGACCACAAGCTTGGCCCAGGCAGGCTTAACTCCTGTTTTGGACATTTGATCTTTGGGATCAAAGAGCAGACAGTTTTCTAAAGCTGTCTTTTCTCCCACTTCCAAATTCCATGGCAATGATGTTTCCTGACTCTTGCCTTCAGCTCTTTTCCCTGGATATTGCAGTGACCACTGTTAGGCCCTATTAGCAGATGGAGAAACTAAGCAGAGGCAAAGTTGGCTTCAGAGTAATTCAACCAGGCAAAAAGAAACCCAAAGGATGGTTGGTGAATGAATATCCACAAGCTAAGCCAGGACAATAGTGACAAGCCAATAGTACTGGACCAATGTAGCAAAGATGCGCAGTGAGTGTACTGTCCTTCCTGGCACTGGTGGGTTGGGATGGTGTGTTGGTCTGTTTCCTGTGGGGCACTCAGCAGCATGAACCTTCAACTCATGGGTATTTCTTGGCTCCTGATGTACAGGATGTTTGAACTGAGCTGCACTCTGCCTCTGGAGAAAGACTTGAAGATCACGCTGTATGACTATGATCTCCTGTCGAAGGATGAGAAGATTGGGGAGACCATCATAGACCTGGAGAACCGTTTCCTGTCAAAATACGGGGCTCGCTGTGGCCTCCCCCAGACCTACTGTGTGTAGGTACCTCTGCAGGCTCGGGCAGTGGGTTTCTGTAGCTGCCAGGGCTGTGTGATGCCAAGCTGGCCATGGGTATGAGGGTGATATTTCAACCTAGGGGTCTGCTGGCCCAGGGTTGTCACAAGGGGAACTGACCAGTGCTGTACTTCACCACAAAGACTTTTCTATAGAGAGATTCACACCAGAGAAGCTCCACATTTGAGGAGCTTCCCTCAGCCCTGGCCCTCCTCCAGAAGCATGAAATGCTTCAAATAGCAGAAATCTCACTAGAGACATCCTGTTACATCCCTCTTGGGCACACTATGGTGAGGACACCCCCATGCACAGGGCCAACTGAAGGGTGACATGGTGGATATGGGCCAGGACAGCTATTGGACACACCATCACTGCAAGCTGGGCAGAGTGGGCTGTGTAACATGCAGCCCTGTTCACCAGGGAACACAGACTCAGAGTAAGCTCTGCCTTCCTCAGACCATCCCTCTTTGGTGCTGGTAATGCTGCTGCCCCTTGTTGAGGGTTGTTGTGGTTTTGACCAATCGGACAGATGATGACCCCTCCTCCCACCCCCCCTAAGGAAAAAAGAGGAAAGGAAAGGATTAAAGAGATTCAGGATGAACAATGGGCTGTTAATTTTAGACTTTAGTTAGTTAGAAGAGGCCTAGCTAAAAAAGTAAAACTACTGAACAGAAAATTGGTTTGTTTTACCTCAAACCAGGACAGGGTGGAAGATGTTTTATCACGTGTCAAGCTGCTGTTTTCCCTCCTGTTTGATTTCAGCTCTGGACCCAACCAGTGGAGAGACCAACTCCGTCCTTCCCAGCTGCTCCACCTCTTCTCCCTGCAGCACAACTACAAGGCTCCCACCTACAAGTCTGACCGGGTCACCTTCAGGGAGCAAGAGTACATCCTCTCTGAACTGGGTAAGGTAATGGGGCTGCTTTGGGGTTGCAAATAGTTTTCCTTTATCCAGAAAACGGGATGGAGTTGGAGGTCATGACCATATCACGGTGGGGATTTATTGTGGAGGCCAGGAGTGGGTGATGGGCATGTCCTTGTCCTCCTCACCTTGGTGCCCAGGTTGGCGCTCTGGACCTTTCTGAAGGCTGGCTCTGCTCCAATGGTTGCAGGTTGCAGCTGGATCTGCACCAAACCCCGGGGCTAAACCCAGACCTGCTATCCAGGCCACATTAACCTTGACCTTGAGCGGCTGCCCTTTGCCACTTGCAGCAAACCAAAATTACATGCAGGCTGGGAGCAGCAGCGTCCATCACAGCCAGAGAGGCTCCAGCCCGATCTTCCAGCTGCCGTTGTGCTGGTTGTGTCCCTGCGTTTTGGGGCTGGAGTCACTAGAGGGAGACAGTATCATGCACACGGTGCCCAGCGTGTCGCTCCGGGGCTCTTGGCCCACGGGGCGACCTGTGCTCTAGCTGGAAATGCAAAATCAGCCTCTGCTAGCGTGGGGGAAAATACCACTGAGTGTTGGGGAGACATTTTCTTGTTTGCACAAAAACCCACCAACACTGACACCTGCAATATCCTGGGCATCACCTCTTGCTTGTCTGACTGGCATCCTTGGGAGCAGAAGTATGCCTTCTTTTAGAGAAAACCCTGCTTTAAAGCACGGAAGGTGTATTTTGGCATAGGGAGGAGGTGAAACCCCACTGTATGGTCCAGGACCTGCAGTTTGACTTTAAGGCCACTATAGTATTGCACAGCCATCAAGGAGGACTTTGCTTGCAAAGGCAAGCCCAGGCACAGGGCTGATCAGCACAGGGCACAGCCCAGGGCTGATCCCCCTCCCTGCTCTTGGGAATCAATGCACAAATTTGTGGTTCTTCTCTTAGAAGGAGGAGGATTGGGGGTGCAACAGCTCCTTTGCAGCCTCCTCTTATGCGAAAGAGCTGGAAGGGCTGGAAAGGTGTTAAACCGAGAGGGGGTCTTCCCCCCTCTCCCAACCCCTGCCTTTCACCTTCCTCTGCTTTAATGGCAATCAGTTCAAAAAACAGAACAAAGTCTGATGCTTGACCTCAAGGAGATCTGGAAACCAGCTGTGTTCGCAGAGCAATGTCAGATCTGAACCTGGAGGTATAAAGTGAAGCTATTAAATACGAGAGCATGGGTTTTACAAGCACTGCACCCGGACCATTATTCCATAACCCCCACATTTGTTGTTTTCTGAGAGGGGCTTTTTCTTTTTCCTGTGCATACACACACATACACACACACACACACACACGCACACGCACGCCAGGTTTCCACTGCTTGGGAAATAGTCCATATGTCTGAAGTTAACCACTTCAAGATATTGCCAAGAAAGGAGCTGGGATATATCACCTGAAAGTTGCAGAGCTGTAATAATATTTATGGAGCGCATTTCATTTCAAAGGTCCTTGAAGGTGCATGGCCTTAAAATGCTGTGGCTGAAGGGCAGAATCTTGGGGGTGATGTCCTCAACCAGCACCAACATGGCATGTGGGAGTGGGGTAGCAGGAGCAGGCTCAGCAGAGAGCAAGCTGGCAATCATCCGTGCCTGGATGTACCAAGGGATCCCGAGTGCTGGAGCAGAGAAGTAAAAATTCTCCATTATAAATAGATCTTGTCCAACCTATTTATAGGGGTATTAGGGTCTGATGGGGAGTGGGTCTCTGATGTGGAGGTGAGGAAGGTTTCAGGTCAGCTCACGGATGGCTCAGTATTTGCTGTGGCTGTTGCGTACTGGCCTGTTTTGAAGAAAGACCATGAAAATCCCAGTGGGAGTGATGAGGGCTGGAGCAGGGACTAGGACCAAAATGGCACCAGCCATTGAGCTGTGCTGGTGGTGTCTTCATGGCCATCCTTTTCCTGTCATTTCTGTCTTTCACCCCCAACCCAGCATAGAAGAAGCAGGACCCTGTAGGGAACTCGTTCTTGGTGCATTCCTCACTGCCCAGCTGAAGACCCTGGATGGTTTTAAATGATGGAATTTAAACAATATCCATTACACGAGTGCTTGCAAACTGTACCAGAGCAGACTCTTTAATCTCCTCTCTCTGCAGAGCTTTGATCACACGTTAGATAATCCTCTGCTGGGGGTGGGAATGGCAGCAGAGCAGCAGCATGGGGTGGAGGGCTGCTGGGAACCCTGCAGCCCCAGCTGCTAGGATTTTAGTGGGCCTGGACCCTTGAGCAGGATCAAAGACTGGACTGTTATTTCTGTGTGCTTCAACTTGGTCCTTGCAATTCCTTGGTTTCACTTGCTGTGATCCGGGGGAGGACATGTGTGAGACTCGCTGCAAGTCCCTGTCCCATTGCACAGTGGTTTGTCCACGTGTCCCACTAGGAACAGGTAGCCCTGTGCTCTGGAAGGTTTGTGATGATGGTGAATGTGCAACTGCGCTCCTCCTGCTTACTCCTGGCTGCACTGAAGCTGGTAGGCTTGATGCCTTGGGAGGCTCCCTTGTCACAGTCTGAATCTGTCCCTGTACAGCTGGGGCTGTGGTGTGGTGTAATTGCTGCTCTTTGTCTGCTCTGTGGTAGAGGATGGCAAACCCCTCAACCCCCACCTGGGGCCAGTGGAGGAGCGTCTCGCCCTTTACGTGCTGCGGAAGCAAGGGCTGGTGCCGGAGCATGTGGAGACAAGACGTCTCTACAGTCCTCTCCAGCCAGAAATTGAGCAGGTGAGTGGTGTGACATGTCCAGGACAAGACCAAGAGCATCACCTCCTTTCAATCTAGTCCTAACCAGGTGACTGGCTCACTGTGGAGCCATGCTGGGGACACCTAGCCCAGGAGATGGGCTGTTACCAGGGTGGGGAATCAGCTTATGGGGCTCAGCAGAACATTGGCTATCAAATGCAGGCTAGAACTCAGCTCTGTGGCTGACTTGCTCAGGGTGCCTGGGAAGATTGATTCCAGCCTCCTGTGTTCATTTTCATCATAATTTGCTCGCAAATTTTTTTACTTTTTCATTTTTGTGGGAAAGCCATTTCTCATATGAAAGTCTTAATGCAGAATTATTCTGTAATGGTAATGGCACTGCAGGCTCCTTTGGCAATGCTGCAGCATCGTTTCTGCAGCTTGAACACACCCTTGGAGGTGTAAAGTGTTAGTACTGTTGAAGACTTATGTTTTTAAACGAATGAAAACTAAGGGGCTTCCATCCAAAACCAATTGAAATCCAGGTATCTGTATTTAGTCTAAGCCCTTTTCTTTGATTAACACATATGTGTCGTTTACGCACTTGGATCAAAAAGTGCTGCTTCCCAAAGAACAAAATGATTAATTATCATCTGTCATACATGTTCCAGTTGCATTGCAAAGGCAGTTTCATGAGACTGGTTCTGCAGCTGGTGTAAATATGCACAGCCACTGATCTGCACCATTTCAGCTGTTTCCATTCTGCCATTCATTTTTAACCAGAACACCTTTCCAGTGGTGGGAAAGGAGAGCTGTTGGCAGAAGTAAATGCACTGACAACTCCTCTAACATTATTTTGTGTAAATTCACCCAGTGAAAATGATGATTAGAGGCAGAAGGAGGCTGCTGTCAGTTGACCAGTGGGTCTGTGCTGTTCTACAGGTATGGGAGTCATGGTCTTGTAGGACCAGCCTAGCAAGGTTTCTTCCTCCATGACATGGGGTTGCATATGGGCAGAGCAATCAGGGTCTGCCCTGCACCGATGCTTCTAACCAAGAGCATCCATAGCAGCGAAGCTGGGCCCAGGGGATTAATCTGTGTGACTCAATACATGCTGCATTCAGGGCAGTTCCTAAAAGCATGGCTCAGACCTGCTACAAAGCCACAGAAAAGGGCCGGCTTTGTCAGGCTGTTCATAGTGAGCTAAAAGCCAGGTTGGGCTTTTAAAGTTTTCTGCTGAAATGGAAGATTTTCTTGCCAAAAAGCAAGCAAACCACAAACCCCTCTGTGATGGGCTGTTTGTCAAAGGATGGGTTTTTTTCTTTTTTCTTTCAACCCTTGAGACTGCACAATAAAATATTTTATTGACACCCATTGGTGTTCTACAGCAAGAGGCCACCTAAAAAACACCCCCCCACCTGAGATTTTAGCTGTAGTTCTGCTGCTCTTTCCCTGGAAGGATTTTGTGAAGGTCGAATTAGTTTCCCCTCTCTTCATCCTATCCTCCACGCCCATGGTCAGAAACCCATAAACCAGCTGTCCAGCTGGTGACAACATGGAAAGCAAGTGAACTGCTTGCTTCTCCAACAGCTCACATGGACCTAGTTTTTAATCTGTCCCTAAGTATAGATAGTCAGCTATGGAGAGTAAATCCAGAGTGCACCTTCAGCTTGTCCAAACCAGACTCTTACGATATCAGGCCATTAACATATACCCAACTATCACTAAAATAATTTTAATATAATACTTAATGACACTTTTACAATTAAGGAAACCTTAGTTTTCAACTAAGGAGCACTGGAGCACTATTTTCTCTCTCCACTACTAGATCTTTCTGAGCAGGTGAAGGGAACGCATTTAGGAGGCTCACCAGGCTCCGTGTCTTTCTTTCCTTGCAGGGAAAGCTACAGATGTGGGTGGACCTTTTTCCAAAATCTCTGGGTCAGCCTGGCCCCCCTTTCAACATCACACCACGGAAAGCCAAGAGGTGACTTGTTTCTCCTTTCTTACTCAGTGTGGTGCTGGTTCCAGCACTTTCTTTTTGCGAGGGGAGCAGAGAGGGGCTGGAGGTGCCAAATGGGGAGGAGTTTACCTGCCCAGATGAGAAATGTCTATGTGGGCTCATCTTTAGAGAAAGATGACTCATATCTTATCTCCTTCAGCTAAATAGCTGAGTAGAATGACTAGGCTGTCCAGGTGAGCTTTAGACCAAGATTTTCACCCTTTTATATTGCTTTTGTTCCTGGGTCTGTCCAGGTTCTTCTTGCGCTGCATCATCTGGAACACCAAGGATGTCATCCTTGATGACCTCAGCATCACTGGGGAGAAGATGAGTGACATCTATGTCAAAGGGTAAGCCATTCCATTTCTGTGTCCTTGAGTACTGTAGCCTGAAGGTGCAAGAGAGCAGCAGTGAAGGAGTTAATGTGCCCTTTGGATCAACATTGCTATGGTAGATACAAACCCCTGCAGGGATGAAGGGGCCATTCACACCTCTCCAACTATGAATCCAGCTTCTTGGCAGACACCGCCTCTGCTGGGCTCATAACCACTTCATGATGTCAAGTTTTTCTTTGCATCTTTTGGATGCTTACATTACAATATTTACATTTAGAGAGATAAGATGTGGGGAAGCAGCCTCGCTATTGGAGAGAGGGGCATGTAGTCTGCATTTCCACTACCGACCCTCTTCCCAGCTCCTCTCCTGGGACTGCCATGGGCTTGTTCTATATACATTGGCTTGTTTATATAGCTGCTTTTTTTGGAATTCCCTTTTTTCCTTGAAACACACAAAAATGTGGCGACCAGCATTAACTCCTCTGGCACATTCCCTTCTCTGCCTGACTCCATTTATGTTTTATCTTGTGTAAAATGGTGCAATCCCAGCCAAGGGACTTACTTATTTTGTGCGTTCTTTGGATTTATTGACAGGAAGAGGTAGGATTTTGAAACAGACTGTAAATCCCCTTTTTACAATCCCAATTTTCCTCCTGTAAATCCAGAATGCGCACTGCTTACCTGGTATTCACATCAAGTGCGTTGTTATCAGCTCCAGCTAAGCTGCTCTGTGCACTTTGGGGCTCTGAAATAGTAGTCCTTGCAGGGTGTTACCAGGAAAGCAAGAGCATCCAGCACTTGCTGATATCCCTCTCCTGGCTTTTAGCATCCCCAATGACCAAGCCAATCCCACAGTGCTGTAAATGAGTTAAAAGTATTGCTCAACTTCCTCATTTTCCCCCCAAATGACTGCATCATTAACATCTCTGGATAAGGCCAGAATAATCCTATTGGAAGGGGAGGCAATGATTCTTCTTGTGCTTAAGCATCTGCCCTACAGACAGGAGATCCTTTAGGAAAAGTGACCTTCATCACCATGGCGTGGTGTTGCTTTGGTGAGGACCATTCCATTCATCCATTGCTGCCTCCTGAGCGGGGCCTGGAGCGTACATTAGGGCGTACTCAATGGATAAGGAGCTTTTACCTGTGGTTTTCCTTCAGAAGATTTCACAGTGCTTCACTGAGAAGGCAGTTTATTCTCCATCTAACCAATTAGGCAAGTCCAGGGCTGGAATCTCAGTCTCTTGTACGTTATCCATTTTCTTCATAATATGTAAATTATTGTTGAGTCAGCTAGGAAGGTAAATGAAACTGGAGCATTTCTATTGTGCCAGAGGCAGAACTCAGTTGCTGTTTATTTTATTTAATGCAATAATTTATTTATTGATAATCCTACAATAACATGAAGCAGTCTCAGCCGAGTTTAGGTTATGCAAGGTGGAGTGCTGAGAGTCCTGGCCATCCTAAAGACTTGTGCTGTAGCCAGACAAAAGAGTGGTAGGATAGGGAAATAATTTTAATTAGAAACTGAAAATTATTTTTTTGGTTAACAGCCTTCTCTGTCACTGTCATAGATGGGGGATGTTTTTGTATTGCTTTCATAGTGAAATTTCCAATAAAAAGTTTTTACTACACCAAAAGGATTGATCAATACTGAAATGGGTCACATGGAAAGTGGGAGGTCTTCACTCATCATCTTACAAGTTTTTCAAGATATTTCATGGTAAAACTTTGAGCCAATTGGACTAGAAGTTTCCAGAGCACCCTTCCAACCAACCAGCACTCCTAAGATTTATGTGATGTTATGTGGCATCTTTAAAACTCACCTACAACTCCTTCTGGGTTCCTAAATAAAAGGATGGCCTGGATCCTCCAAGACCTTACACTTGTGCTGAACAAAAGGGGAGATGCGTGAGTTTTGAGAACGGTCTCCTTTTAGATATAAGAACCTAGTGTTGCCTTTGGGTATTGCTGATACCTTCTGCCACATGGATTTGAAAAATTCTGGATGAACTACTGGGCTAAAAATCCATCCAGTCCTGACAAGTACTAAAACGTTGTCTATAGCTTTGGAAATCTCTTACCTGCAAGTTATTGGAGTCTGAAGAGATGTATTGAGAAGGCATCAGGATGTGTTTGGCCCAGTCCAAAACTCTTTCCTGGACACCTGCAGTTGGCACCAGCCAGAGACAGGATGCTGGGCAAGATGAGCCTTTGGTTGGTCACCACAGCCATTCCCATGTTTTTAATTCTGGGGCACTCTGACTTGAATGCTTTTGATTTCTGGCATCTCCTTCCTGCAGTGGAAGGGGTGTAGCAAATCTGCAAGAAAAAAAACCCAAACAAACATGCCAAAGAGTCATCTAGATCAAACCATCTATTTGTCCTTTTGTTTGCCTGCAGGAGAGGGCGCTCACACTGCATCCCCTAAGGGTCACTGACATGCTCTGAAGGATGTGGATAAATACACAGGGTTGCCATTTGCATCCTATCAGATCAAATCAAATAATCCACTCACAATTTAAGTATTAGGGTAACCTCATCACACAAATTGCGCTGCCACCAAGCCCTCGCTGTCCATGTAGCACATGTGCATGTAATGTGTACTGTAGGATGAACTTGAGTAGACCTCCCTTTGCTGTCTCCAACAACACATTTAGGGTGGGTCATGTGCTTCTCTCAGGCCCTGCAAAAGAGGGAATTGCTTGTGTAGCTGGGCAAAAAATCCTTATTTTCAATTTCAGTGGAAAACAATCAAACGAGATAATTGTTTTCATTAGAGGTTCCCTCTGAATCTTCTGGCTTTCCTCCAGGAAGGCTCTAAATACACAAATGGATGTGTTTTATTGTGTTGTTTTGTTTCGTTGATTGCTGAAGACTGAAAAATCTTGGACAGGGAAAGAGGGCAGAATGAAAACCTGACAGTTGCAAACCCCACAGCTTGAAAAAAGTAGTTGTTATGAAAAGTTTTCAGTTTGCCCCTGGGCTCTTTGTGGGGTGACCACAGCAAGCTCTTTTAGACCAGAAACAGAACTGTGCTGCAAGGACCTGTCTCTAATGGAAGCAGCTTGGCTGGCCACAGCAGGGTCTGGCCAATGAGGGATTTCCCTAGGGAAGAACTTCTTGGCCATTTAGGACTTTTAAATAATCATCTTTGAGAAACTGAGAATAGAGGGGAGAAATTGAGAATAGAGGGGAAAAATGGCCCTTTGGTCCTTTAGCATGGTTGTCTCATCAACAGAGTGGTTTTAGAGGCTAACTACAAGGTCAGTATGTTGGGGTATCTGCGAAGAGGAGCAAGCTCTCACCAAGGCAGGATAGAAGCTGACATGTGCTTATGGATGTGCAAGTAACAACTTTGAACCAGAGTTTAAGGCGGTGTTGCATCTTTAAAACAGTCATAAACTGAGGAGAAGAGGGAATATACATTGCAGAGCTTCTCAGGCTGCTACCACCAGCAGTGGTTCATCTCCCAACACTGCAGGGACTATTGCATTTCCTCTCAAATCTCCTATGGACTCCAGGTTAGCCCTTACATATAACAGCCCAGGGCATTCACAGGGGTAAGAGACATTTTATTACCTGCTCTTGGCCTCTGTTTCATTGAGCAAACTCCAAAATTGCTGGTGTGTTTTTAGTTTTTCATACAACATGTTTGGATTTTGCAGCTGGCTGGTTGGCCATGAGGAGAACAAGCAGAAGACAGATGTGCACTACAGGTCTATGGGAGGAGAGGGCAATTTCAACTGGAGATTCATCTTCCCCTTTGACTATCTTCCTGCTGAGCAAATGTGTTACATCGCAAAAAAGGTGGGTGTCCCTGAACAGTTATTTTTATGTTCTCAAAGCAACTCTGGGGTGAAATGCTCTGCATGAAATGCATGCACAACTGCAGCACCAACTGAGCTACGCAAGGCTCAGCCTTACCGTTGTGCTATTTGAAACACAAAGCTGTGGACGGGCTGGAAAACTGGTTTTAAAAATTCCCATTTTGAATACAATATTTGTGGGGTGAGAATTAGAGGTGCCTTTGTATAAAGATCCTGGGATAACTGCCCTGCCTCCCCCCACCTCCGGCAAAGACTCCTCTGGACTTGGGGTAGCTGCAGTAGTAGCAGTAGTGCGTAGTAGTGCGGCGGTGTCAAAATACTCTCCAGATTGCATGGGACTTCCCCAGATGCCTAATCAACAACAGGGTTACTCCAAAGATGGAGAAGGCATTTGGAAGGGGGTGGTTAGGTATGTGCCTCTGGTCTCTGATGTGGCATAATGGGCATCATGCTGTACCTGGAGATGAGGAGGAATATTGTTGGGTCTGCGTGTCTGTGTGGACAGCAGGGATAACCCCCGGTTTTGAGACTTGGTCTTGTTTTGTGACACCTCCCTAAAAGCTAAAAACCCTTCAGCCAGCCAATCCTGAGTCTTTGTCCCTGTTCCCTGCCTTGCTGCTGTGAACTCAACTATGGTGTTCGTTGAATATGGGATGTCTGAAGACACCTCATTGCAGTTGCATACAAAGCTCACCTGGGACCCAGATTCCAGTTTGTTTTGTGGGGCCAGTAAGGTCCCAGCATGGCCTGGGTTGGAACTGGCACTTTGGTAGGGAAGATCCTGAGCGAATTCCCCATCCCTTGAGCCAGACAATCCCCACGAGGAGGCCTAGCTTCAAAACGAATCGCTGGATAGTTAAACTGATTGACAGAATCATAGCTGTACCCATTTCACGCTTCATGTTAAACAAATCAAAAGTACAGTGTGTACTACATTCAATTATCCCCCTTTGAAAAAGCAAAGACCCCCCTATAAACCGTTTAAGAAAATACATCCCACTGTGCTGATATTGATTCTCCTCCGACCACATGTCTGCCAACACTGTATCAGAAAATAAACAGCTTGTAAAACCTGTCTGTAAAGGAAAAAATAATGAATGAAAAGCCATGCTTTGCATTTGTGGGACACATTCCGCTCTGGCAATTTTTGATCTCGCCATGTGCTGTTTGAACTCCAGGTTCATTACTGCTGCTGTAAAAGCCCATGCACCGAGCTTTAAACGCAGGCAATGGAAAGTGGAATTTAAATCAAAATGGTCAGATGGCAAATTCTGAGCTGCTAAAAGCCACCTGCACCCAGCCTTGCTGGTGTTGGCTCTCAGAGAGAGCACTGCTGGAAGGAAAGCAGCTTTGAATTTGCTCTCCTTTGTTTGCTCCACTCACCTCCTCGAAGGCTGGAGGTCCCTTTAGCGTTGCAGGGTGGACTGCAGGAATAGGTCACCCCCAACCCAGGTGGCAAATAGTTCCCAACAGAGCACGGATGCCCTGAGCAGCAGAGTGTCTGCACAGTTCAGTTCTGGGGGGAGGTGGGAGCCTGCAAACCTGGGGAAAACCCAGGTGCCACCTGGTGGAACTGGACTCTGAAGCCTTGGGATGCCCAGTGGTAGCCAGGATTGTTTAATCCGTGTCACAACACTGGAAGTTTTGAGAACTTCATCTGAAAAGCTTTGAAGTGCTCAGATTGCTCAGGGTTTCAAGGCTTCAGTCTTCCCATAGGACACCTCAAGCGAAAGCAGGAGCCTGTAAATCCTGTGAGCATCAATTTGACCTATACATTGGAAGTGTCACTTTTTATTCCTGCTTTTCTAAACATTTTAACCATTCAGAATATTTTTTCCATCCATATCTTCTCTTGCTGCAGTAAACTTATAAAGATTTTGCTTCTCCTTTTGAGAAAGGAATTTCCCACATTCTGAATTTCAGAAAAATCCCCATGAAAGAGCAAGTCCATCTTCGGGACAGCTCTTCTGAAAAATATGTAAATGCATGTTTCTTTAACATGCTCTCTCAGTATTTATTCAGAATTGCATTCTTCTGTTCTCGCTTCTTTTTGTTCTATCTTTCTCTAGCAGCTATGGACAAATCAAGCCATGTCATTTGCAGGGCCACAGCACACTTGCAGCTTGCTGCACCCTGCAAGAGAACAGTTTCTTAGATTGCAAATCATGCAGTTGTTTCGGTGAAAGGGTCTATATACACGTTGAAGTGCAGGTATTTCACAGGGGGAGCTGGAGTAAAAAGGTAGATTCAGCGCCCCAGACACATTTGCAAAAAGTTGCATGTTGACTTAAGTAGGGAAGAAACAGGCAGGTCCAGGTTCCACGTGAGGACAATGCTCAGCTACCAGCCAGCAGAGAGAAGTGCAGATGTCTGCAGGGTTTAAACTTTAGATCCCCAGGTTTAAGCCTGGCAGGTCTTGACTCTCGCAGACAATGTTATCAGATGGCCATGGTACAACCAGTCTATCAAGACCAATACTGAGATAGATAGGCTGGATGTGGATCACATTTCACGAGGGACCCAGTCAGAGAGGCGCTCAGATCCCATGTCTTGCAGGCGCTATGGAGGTGGACAATGCATGAAATTGATTTTGAAATGTTCAGCTTCAAGTGCCAATTACAGCAGTAGCTGAATATAACTGCCAAAGCCGAATTCTAGATGTCCTTCAGGGCAAAAAAAGCTTGACAGTGAATGTCTGAGCAAATGTCATCTGTATAAATGAACATTCAGGCTAGGATTTCAAGAGCATCTTAACATACAAGTTAAAAACTTGTGCTTGCGTGAACCTGGAAATAAACCACTAGGTTGGAGCTTCCAGGAGCTGGCCGGGTTGTTCATATGCCATCTGAAAAGTGTTGCATAAAAGAAATTCCAGGAGATGAACATAATGAGTATGGGAGCATTGTTGGCAATTTCAAATCTATGTCATGCCATGCCATTGGCAGCAACGAGACCAAGGAACATGTCTGTTGTCTTCATAGTTGTTTTGCTACTAGACTTTGGTGTTAGGTGTCAACAAGAAAATGAAGTATTGATGCCAGAATACAAAATACTCTGTTTTGCAAAGTCAAAGAGAGCCATTGGAAGAGGACCCATCCCACTACTGTAGAAGAAACCACTGTCTGGTTTATTCAGTGGAAAGTTTGGGGCAGTTGTAGTGAAGCTATATGAGAAAGAGGGAGGTTTGGGATCTTAAACACATATTGAGAGAAAAGTGCAAAGGCATTTGGAGGACAAGCAGGGAAAAAGGATATGCAACTCACAGCTTGTTTTGTTCTACTGCTGAGTGGAACTGAGAATAAAGTCCTCCCTCCCTGGCACAAAGGCTTTCCCAGCTCCATCTGGTTTCATCGATTCTGGTTACTTTGCAAATTCATTATGGTGTCCTGGCATCTTCCTGCTACTGACAGCTCTGACCTGCAACAGGACCTGGGGCAGATCAGCTGGTGCATTCCACTGTGCCCAGCAGATTCGCCCCAGCTGGGAAGGGGGAGCTGGTACCACTGGTGGAGCAGGCCAGGACATCCCTGTAGCAATTGATTTTGCATGGGGAAAGCTCACATCGTGCCATGATGGCTCCTGGTGCAATGCTCTAAGCTGAGAGCTTGTGGGCAGACTGAGCTTGGTGTATTAGTCAGAAAGGGCAGGAATTTACCCTGGAGGCAAGTATATGGCCTGTCTGTTGTTTAATTAAAAAATAAATAAATTTAAAAATCAGGCATGTGAGGTTCCTGCAACTGGGTCCCTGTATCATCCTCTTGTTCTATTACAGCTGTTGCTGAATCTCAAGGGTGTCTGAAGAAATCTCTGTGCTCTGCCTGGTTTAAGTTTGAAATTCTGAGTATCAAGCACTGATTTTTGTTATTAACAATTCGTATTTTATTAGATTGAAATTTTCATTCCTCTTTGGTGTCAGAAAGGTAAAGAAAAAGCTGTTGCCTTTTAATTTTGGACTCTTTCCTCTCCTGTTTCCTGTTCTTTATCTTGTCCTTCCCTGTTTTTCTTGGTGACATCAGAAGGCACAGCAAAATACAAAATGTTCAGTTTCCTTCCACATTTAGCTGAAATGCAACATTTTGAATGGGCTCCAAGCAAGTCCTTTTTATTTCAGAGGAAGGCAGAGTTAGACAAGGCAGTCACATAGTATGCATTTTAGTGGGACTGCAGCAAGCAGATACAACACAACTGTCTTGATTCTATGACAGGGGCAGTGGTCATGACTTGGGATGCACCATCAGCCTCTGTGATATTCAGACAGGAGCTACTGTTGTGAATTTTCCTTTCCAATTGATGTATGGAGAGGGCTAAGCAAAGCATGGCTGTGTCAAGAACTGAAGGTCCAACAGCCCTGTTCACAAATTGTCCAGCACTGGAATATCATGGCTTGGAGCTACTTAAACATCAGTAGGATGGCCCCATGACCCTGGAAAAGCCTGATAAACTCTGCCAGAGGGAAAGCATGGGAGGCTGAGCAAATAGCATTGCAGTGATTCCAGGGACCAAAGCAAGAGTATGTGCCCCGATGAAAATATTATGACAATTTCACATTTATGGTGTGGTGACGCCTGGAGTCTTCCTCCAGGTATTGGCAAAGCTGTGCTCAAATGTGCAGCTGATGCTATAAGCTTGGGATTTTGCTCAACTGCCATCCTGATCAGGGAAGGATGCAGAAAACCACAAGGCCTGTGGTGTGAGTTAGTCCAGTAAAAGGGCTACAAAGATGATTGAGGCAGTGGAGCATCTCCCATATGAGGAAAGACTGAGGGAGCTGGGTCTCTTTAGCTTGGAGAAGAGGAGACTGAGGAGTGACCTTATTAATGTTTATAAATATGTAAAAGGTGAGTGTCAGGAGGATGGAACCAGGCTCTTCTCAGTGACATCCAATGATAGGACAAGGGGCAATGGGTGCAAGCTGGAACATAGGAGGTTCCATTTAAATATGAGAAAAAAATTCTTTATGGTGAGGGTGATGGAACACTGGAAGGGGCTGCCCAGGGAGGTTGTGGAGTCTCCTTCTCTGGAGATATTCAAAACCTGCCTGGACTCATTCCTGTGTGCCCTGCTCTAGGTGTTCCTGCTCCGGCAGGGGGATTGGATTAGATGATCTTTCAAGGTCCCTTCTAGTCCTTCAGAATCACAGTGATATTCTGTGATTCTGTGAAAAGTGCAATAATGAGCAATCTCAGCTGGCTGCTTATTACAAATACATGAAATATCTCCATGGGACAAGGTTCAGAGCAGAAGTTTCTCAACACCTTGAAGGATGGGCCTGTAGGACGGCTTGTTCTGGCTCCTCAGCAGAAGAGGCTTTTCTTGGCTGACCTCTGAGGCGGTCGTCTGCATGGCTGGGTCTCCCCGGTTGCTGTGGGATGAGGGACCTGATTCTCTCCCACATGCACGTGCTGAAATGATCCCGGCTTTCTTGGGCGTGAACACGCTGGGGCCTCCTTGAACTAGCGGGGTTGCTCCTTACTTTGTATTCCATAGCACATAAGCAACCCAGAAGAAATGCAGCCCTGTCAACGCTTTTCTAGTGATATGAGCTTATTTTTTACTTGCTGCCCCTGCTGCATTATTCACGACTGTAAAATATTCACCAGCCTCCCCTCTCCCCCTACAATGCAAAACAAACCCCTAAACAATAATTCAACCCCCCTTCCTTGCAAAAGGCTAGGAAATAAATTTCTGGCTGTGGGTTGCTTTTATAGTGAACTTTTTGTAGCTAGATTTAATCATGGAGGCAAATTTCACACTGCCTTGAAACGGACCCATAAACTTAACTCAGCATCAAATTCCTCCTTCCCCAGCCTGCCCTTCCAGCTCTGCTCTGCTGTGTCCCCAGCTTCACGGGGCTCAGAGGAGGAAAGCTTCACCACCAGCCAAACCACATTTACAGTGTTTTTCCACAAGAAAGGCCAAAGCTGTACAGATTGTGCTCGCGTTGTACAAGCTCCACATTGCCACCCGGAAAGGGTTGAATCCTGCTTGAGTCATCCTTCATCGGACAGGGAGTCCCTGAAAAGGCTGGGCATTTCTCTCAAGGGTGGAAGTGGCGCTGGGGAGGCAGAGGGATGCCACAAGCATCCACTTGGCCAGGGTATGGGTTTTGTTTGCTTTGAGCTTGGACAACTCCATGGGCATTGCAGTGGAAGAAGGGAAGGTGGAAACCCAGAGTCCTGTATATTTGCCAGCACTTGCATAGTCAGTCCTGGAGGATATGTATCCAGTTGTGTTTTATTGTGTGGGAGATGACCATAAGGTGCCGCAGCATCCACTGCAACTGACCTGGGTCCAAGGCATTCTCCTCCTGTCCTGGAAGAGCTCAGCCAGCACTGCAGATGGGGAAGGAGCTCACCAAGAGGAGGAGAATTGCTGCAGCAGCTCAGAGACTGATGCACTAATTTGGGTCTCACAGCAGCCTGCTCCATTTCATGAGTCCTCCTTTTTCCCCATCATGGGACTGGATCTTCCAGCAGGCAGTGCCTTTGCCAGAGAGAAGAGCTGCTATCACCACACCTCCCTTTCAGAGGGGCTGTTCAATTGCCAGGTTTTGCTCATGTTTAATTCTAAGTGGATGAGGTGGTGCAAAGAGAAGGTCCAACATATGCTTGGAGAGGTGCTTTCATCCAGAGAGCAATGTAGCGCTGCTCTTGGAGCATGGACACATTTGATGAATGGAGATGTGGTGAATTCAGCCTCTGAACCAGGGACATTAGTTATCACCAGAGACAAAGAAGTACCTGTAGGACATGTTTTATCCTCTCCCAAGGTGAGCATAGATGGGGCTGCCTGAATTCCCCCAGCAAGCAGCAATTGGAAGGAGCCCATGGTGCCTCGCTGTGGTGCACGCTATGTGAAATGAGTCTGCCTCCACCTCACAGACTCCAGATGAACCTTTGCAACCCATGGTGAGGTCATCTGTCCACCTTCTTCTTTAGGCATGGGTACATGGTTCCTGGTGGCTTGCTCTTATGCATGACTAACAACCCTCTTGCAGCTCATGACCCTACCGATATATGGGAAAGAGAAGAACCACCATAAACTCTTTCCCTTTTTCGTTTTAATTTAAAATTACTTATTAGCTGGGAAACTGTGCCCCCCTCCTTGGGTAAACATACATTTTAATACATTTCAATAAGCAGGGAGGGAGAGATGGAAGTTTCCATTGACTTTATTTTGTTTTCCTAGATTATAAAATATTTAAAAAGCATAAATAAAATGCTCCATTGCAAAAATGCTGGCGTGTATTTCCAAAGCAAAGCGGGGAATGGAGCTAAATTGAAATATAACCGTCCAGGGTGATCTCTTAAAGTGAAACCAGCTTCAATGGGATTTAAATGCCCACAGTCTCCCTGCTTGAATATTTATGTTCTTATGGAGTGTGACACATTCTTTCTTCTGCCTTTTTTTTTTTTTTTAATATTGCACGATATAATGAATCAGAGTCTTGTAGCCACTGCAGTGAATTTATGGTGCTATGTATGTGTCATGAATAATGCTGAAGTTTCCTGGTTTTAATTAAATCTGTTCACTTATGATATTGCCATGTTGCAAGAATGCAGCAGGAGGCATTGCCCACAGGGCACACCTCTGAGCCTGTGTCAGTAGAGACTGGTCATGACTCTGCCTCCTCTTTGCAAGTGTTGGTTGGAGCCAGAAATAACAAGACCTTGGCTTTTTGTGTGGCTCCATCTCTCTCCTTCTGTCCTAACACTTTTCAGCCCTAACTTTCAGGCATCTTGTGGCGTCCCAAAAGTGGTATTAGATCCCTGTTGGGAAATGTTACTGGTTGCAACCATATAAATAACAGATTCTGTGGCATTGACACATATCCACCATATATTATAAAGACGTGACCGCAAGCTTATTGTCTCAATAATGTGATTCAAACCCTCCTCAATAGAGAAGCCTACTTTAAATTTTCCCCTCCTCTGGCTTTTTGAGGGATGTAGGTCTGACTATTCTGGAGGCAGACTAACTGCCTTGCTGTTGACCTATCCGCTGTAGTAACCGAAACACTGCTGTTGCAAACTTCTCACAGGTGAGTGTTTTGTAAATCATGTTCTCACCAAAAAAACAGCATTTTCTGCCTCCTATTGCTGAGGTCCCATATGGATGCTGTCTCCCAGGCAGTGGCTACTCCTTTTCACTGTGGCTAGGTTGCGGAACTGATGGATGGTAGCTCCAGCACTGCACAAGAGCTTGGTAGACAATGATAATCAAAGGGGATGTTAATGGTGTAATTTTCATTCCAGGAGCTTAGAAAATAGGTTTCTGGGACTGCTGCAAAACCTTTCAAAAGGTTGTTACAGCAGATCTAGCAGCAGGGAACAATCTAATAGATTGACATCTAATGGAAATGAGAAGGGCGTATAGGCAGTGACAGCTCTCACATTAAAAGGACTGAAATCAAGTGTCACAGTGCCACTGCTCAATTGGTTGTACAGGGAGCCAGGCTCTGATCATCCTGGCTTGCTGTTGCTCTGAATCTCTCCTTTCTTAAACTTGGACATAGTAATAGATACAGTAAGAACATTGTGTAGCTTGGCAGCATCCCAATGTAGTATTAGCAGCAGATTTACCAGGATATCATGTCCAACAGTAGCGCTTACCTGTCCTGGGAGTGAAAACCTGGAAGATGTGCAGAAAAGATGAACAAAGTAATTTGAGAACTGAGGAGCCCATCACACAGTAAACTGCTATGAAAGTACCAGTTTCTTGCTTCACATATTCACGTTTAATAAGTAAACTTGGGAGCCACAGGCTATTTACAGGTGGTAGAGGTGTTTGCAGGTTGCAAGCTGGCCAACTGCACACAAACTACTTACAACAGAGCAGACAAAGCAGTGGTGGATCGAGATTTATTCTTATATATTTTTTCCATTAATTATGAGGAAGGCGAAGTTCGGCAGCATTGGCACTCAACACGTTGTTTCTTCACCTCGGAGAGTCACCCTCGTCCAAATCATGGGAATATGATTCTGTCACTTCAAAAGATCCTATTTGCAATCTCATGTTTAGCCTGTTTGCTAAAATATTTTCACTAAATTAAGGCACATTCTACATCAACACAACTTTCAGAAGCATCTTGAGTTTTCCAATGAGCATCCTTATCCAAGAACTGACCAGAGGCAGTGCTGTCCAGCCATGTCTCTGGCCCTGCAAAACTGGAGCAGGACATACCAAGAACTTTATGTTACAGGACTTCCACTGCTGTGAGATGAGAGTAGCCAGGCTCTATCCACTTCTACTAATGAGCCTTTTATTTTTCCTTGATATTTTTTCTGATGTAATTTTAGGAGCACTTCTGGAGCTTGGACAAGACAGAAAATAAGATTCCACCACAGCTTATCTTCCAGATCTGGGACAATGACAAGTTCTCTTTTGATGACTATTTGGGTAAGTCAGGAGAGTTTTTTGGCTTGATTCCTGCTGATGCAGACAGGAAGGAAAAAAATATTGAATCATTTCAGGATATGAAGAAAGTGTAACAAAACCAGTTTAAACCACTGAACAGGATTCAGTGTCAGTGTAAGTTCGGGACTGATGGTAAGTGGTTTGTATGAGGCAGATTTCTTGTCAGTGTCTTTGTGCCAATGAGTAATTGCAGGAATCACAGAATGCTAGGCATTGCAAGGAACCTTCAGAGGTCATCTAGTCCAGCCCCCATGCCAAAGCAGGTTCACAGAAATATATCCAGGCTGGTTTTGAATATCTCCAGAGAAGCAGACCCCACAACCTCTTTGGGCAGCCTGTTCAAGTGCTCTGTCACCATTAAAGTGAAGGTTTTCCTCACGTTGAGACAGAATTTCCTGTGCTCCAGTTTGTGCCCTTTGTCCCTTGTCCTGTCTCTGAGCTCCACTAAGAAGAGCCTGACCCCATGCTCTTGATGCCCACCTTTGTTCCTGGGCTAACATAATGTTGAAAGCATCATCAAATCCAAACAGGCCACCACCTTCCAGGAAGGCCCCAATTCTCCCTGACTCGGCTGATTCTGTGCTGAAATGTGCTCATCAGGGCTAACTGTGTATTTGAGCTGAGACCACCAGGCAGGATTGCTGTCTTGACTTGCCTTACCTGGGATGTCTGGACATAAACACAGCTTAATCCAGCACATGACTTTTTCAGTGTTAGCCTCATTCATCATCCTCAGAAATCTAGGTTTAAGCCAAGAAAAAAATAAACAAAAACATCTAATAGGAAGAATAGCAGAGCCGTGCAGCAGATTATCTGTGCAGAAGCTGAACACTCCAGCATTATGTTTTTTTTTAATTGTATCTTATTCTACCTTTCTTTTTGTTACTTAAAAAAATCCAACCATCAACAAGTTTTGCTAAGGAAGTACATGATCAAGGTTCTTTTAAATCTTGTCTTCAATTAGTTACGTCAACTGAGTGCCAAAATAACCTCTCCAAGGTATGTTTTCCAGTTCTGGCTCTGCACATCATGAGATTTTGACTTCCAAACTTAATTCTTTTCAAATTCCAAGAAATTAAAGTGCTCTTCGGCTTTTGTAAAGCCAAATCAATGGATCTCAAAAGTGTTTCACAACAAACCTGGTCTGCACTGCTATTGTCACTGGTTGCAAGAATCTGTGGCACAGAAAAGCTACAAATTCAAGCACAGTATTGAATGTGAGTCATCCACAGCAGTAAAAGAAAAAAAGCTCTCAGCTGAGCAACAGAACCCTGTGTATGTTCTTGGCCATTCACAACCATAACGTAAATTAGTGTAGCAATGTAAATTAAATACAGGTTCTTTCAACTAACACTTGGAGAACTGAGCTCAAATTTCCCAAAGGCTAGATAAATGTGCTAATTACAGGATCCCTCTGTTTGAGACGGAAGCTATCATTTTTGTGGGATATCCTTCATATTTAGTCTGCTGCTATTACTCACCTGGGTGGGGCAATAAAGTAGCCTATTTGAAGATCTGCAAGCCTCCTGCCTGATGCTTTTATATTGGCTGGGCTGTGAATGTGTACAATTTGAGTTTCACCAAAATCTCTTACTCTTCATTAAAAATCTCAGCCTGCCTGGTTGACTTCAGTGCAAATTATCCAACGTTATAGCTATATAAGTCAGCAGATGTTTTGCAGCCTCTTCTGGAAGGACTTCATGGCTCAGGTCTTCCTAAGAGCAGAGCTACTAGCTAAAACTAGCACTATGTTTCAAAACAGAGCTAACTTGAACTTGCTCTCCACCTTGTGTGGATGTCTGCCCAAGCTCCCTGAGATCAGGAGGGTGCTGGAAATGAATATTTCTTCAGGGAAAGAGTCCCCATTTTAAGGGTCTGTTACACTGAGATGTATTCCCAGTAATGTTCCTCCTTGCAGGCTCCATTCAGATGGATCTCAACAGGATGCCCAAACCTGCCAAGACTGCTGAGAAGTGCTCCTTAGAGCTAGTAGATGAGACCTTGTCTTCAAGTCACTTTGTGTCACTCTTCGAGCAGAAAACTGTCAAGGGATGGTGGCCTTGTGTTGCTGAGCAGGATCAACAGAAGATACTGGCGGTAAGGTGGCCTCTTTGTGTTCTCTTTCGGACTCTCTCAGAGCATTGAGGAGGAGGTGGCTGTGTCAAGTGTATGCAGGGTGCCATGGTCAGGGCAAGGAACTCAGTCTTGGTCTGCAAATTTTGCAAACAGGACCAGCTTTTAGCAGCAGGATGTTTTCCAGGATTTCTCCAGATTGTGCAAATGCTTCAGAATAAATGATTTTTTTTTTCTGTGGGATTTTTGCCATGTTTGTTTGGAATGTGCCACCTAATTTCACTCCATATCACATCTACTCTTAATGATACTGTGTTGTGACAAGTAGCAGGGAAAGGGTTCAGTTGTTGAATTTATGTTTTTAAATGTAAGTCTATGTTGAAGTCCTTGGTGACTGTTCAGCACAGGTAAGGGAGTCCAGGCAATGAATTAAGTCATTCAGCAAAAGACCCTTGAGTCAGTTGCCTAAACCTGGGTGTCAGTGACATTTGAGATGTCCTGGGATATCTGCTGAGAATGTTGTAGTGGGCAGATGAGGGATCTGTATCAAATGCACTCTTATTGGGCTCTTCATGGTCCTTGTTTGTAGTGGCTGGGTTATGCTCAAAGTACTTTTTCTTTCCCCAATCAGTATTTTGCGTCATAAATTAATTTCTCACCTCTCCCCATCTCTCTTTTTTTTTTTTTTTTTTTTTTTTGGTTTGTCTTTTTTATGTGTTTGGTTTTGTTCAATCCACATAGGGCAAATTGGAAATGACTTTGGAAATTGTGGCAGAACAAGAGCATGAAGAGCGTCCAGCTGGCATGGGTCGGGATGAGCCAAATATGAACCCCAAGCTGGAGGACCCCAAGTAAGAACATTTTGAATAGAAAAGTAACCACTGGGGCACAGAGTTCTGAAGGAGCAAATCAAAAATCTGGGTACCCTGTTTGAGATCTCCTGTCTGAAATGGGCTTGCTCCCATGTAGGCTCCATTTCTGAACTGCTGATGCTCAGACTGTAAGAGCAGAGAGACAATCCATGGTGGCTGGGATGCTGTTCTGGACTACCAAGGAGGGAATTTGACATAGTGTACCCACAGGGATGTGGATTTGCAGGCTGAGAAGTCAGTGTGTTACAGCAGGGTTTGCTTTTGGGGTTGGGTATCCAGGAAGGTGAAACTACAGTGAAACTCAGAAGTAATCTCACCTTTGTTTGGCTCCAGGCGCCCAGAGACCTCCTTCCTGTGGTTTACCTCCCCGTACAAGACCCTGAAGTACATCCTGTGGCGGCGGTACAAGTGGGTGGTTATCCTGGCCATCGTGCTCTTCATTTTGCTGCTTTTCCTGGGAATCTTCATCTATGCCTTCCCGGTATGATGGGTGCAGGAGAGGACAAAGGGGCTGACTAAATTCTTAGGTATTTCCCCAGGTCTCTGGGGCTGACCAACCTCTGTGCTGACAGAGAAGGTCCCACTGCTGCGAAGTCCTGGGTGGTCGCTGGGGAACAACGTGGTGGACAGTGATGGGTCACAAAGAGAGTCTGTTTCTGGTCTCTGCTACAGACTCACTGTGAGGTGCTCACTTCTTTGCATTTTAATTAATGTCTAACTGATTGTTTTCAAAGAGGTTTGATCAGCTGATGTTGGAGGTGTTGCAGGGCTGGTGGGAAAATCTCCGCCAAACACGCCGCCTAATTAGCAATGCAGCCATTTTACAGGGCAAAACCCCACACTGGTCTGTAATTGTTTAAAGATGCAGGGGAGTTTATAGGCATTTGGGCAGCCCCGTCTCTTGTTATCAAGGATTGGAGCATGTTATACCAATGTAATATCTGAAATGAGGGGGAGAGTTTTCACCTCATTAATCAAGCAAGTGGCTTTTTCTTACCTTACTGTCAGTTCCACTGGCAAAACAAAATAAATAAATAATGGGACCCTGGCCTTCCAGTTTGGCTTGGGATGGGTTTTTGTATCCTCCTCTGTTTCTGTGGCACTGGAATAATTCATGCTGGCTCTTGGATACCATTTCCCCTCCTCTCAGACTGATAAGAAAAATGACTCGCCTCTCTCTTTCCAGCACTTAACAAATTCTACTTCTTGTGCATGGTTTGTTGTTTTTTTTTTTTAAAGAAAAGAACTCATTGTGGTAATTTATAACTTCATGTGAGAGAACGTGGCTGCCTTTTGCAGATGGCTTTGTGTGCTTGCAATGTGCAACCGAAAAGTGAGGTGTGGAATTTCTCCTCGCCATAGTAATCACTTTCAGATGATTTCAAGTCGTGCATGCTTGGTTGTTCCCATCGAGAAAAAAGGGAATGGAATTAGATCATGGCTCTCCCCATCTCTCTATCTTCATATCTGTGGGAAGAGCTGGGATACTTCTACTGCTGGAGACATGATTCCTGAGGTGCTAAGTAGTATGAAGGAGGAAATAATTGTATAAGTGCAGATTACTGCTGCATTGCCTCCTCCCTGCCCTGTACTTGGAGCTACTCATGGAGACTCCCCTTTGTGTCAAATAGCAGAAACCAAGCCTTTTTGACCAAGAAGAACTTAGTGTTTCCCTGAAGCTGCAAGTGGCTTTGCATTCGTTCCAGTGGTATCACATAAAAAAAAAGGTTGAGAGAAGAAAAATTTGCAAACTATAAATATTGATTTACACTCATTATTACTGGGATTTTTCCCTGTTCCCTAGCTAAATGTTGTTGTATTTAATTTCATTTTGGTCGGGTCAATTTTTAGTCATATTTTGAAAAAGTAAGGCCATGTTTCATGGAATTTTTCTGTTTTTATGTATTTGGCCAGCTTTCCCTAGATTTTTGAGGTCACTGGTTCTGTATCTACTTGGAGATTTAGTTCTTTTCCCATTTCATCAGGCACTAAATTTGGCACTTGTGCGGCTGATGGTTTGCTATGAGAGATGCCCCTGGCATCCTGACCTTTGGCAGGGCTCACCATTACATCCCTGACTAAATGCATGGAAAAACAATCCCTTCTCACTTCTGTTCTGATTTGCATGCCAGGAACCCCATCAGGTCTTATTTAAAATAAGGGCCTTGCTGCATTTAGTGCTGTAGATATAATCTTGCCACTACATACACAGTTTTGAGGTCCCACACTGCATGTAAAGGTTTTTTTGTGTGTCCTGCCTCTCTCATCCTGGGAAAAGAGGTGGGTGATGGGAGAGAAACCCAAGGGGAATCCAATAGGTTACACGGACCATCAGTCTGAGCAGGAAGAGGTTAATGAACAGGGATGCAAAGTGATGGATACAGAAGTGAAGTCATTATTTTCCTGCTTCTGTTGCCCTTTTTGCTATGGCCTTCCATGAAGAGCTTGTCCAGAGCTTTCTGCTTGTTGGGACCTCCATTGGGACCTCCGGTCATTGCTTTCCAGCACCTGATCCTTGGCTCAGCAGGAGACTTGGGGCCCACCTGCAGCCTGAATGCCCTGCCTTCATCATCATACATCCTCTCCATCTGGGGAGTTGTGCACCATGCACCACATGCTGCCAGAGAAGTCTGAGCCCTGCCTCTAACTCTTGTCTTGTTTGTACTCTGCCTGAGGACAGCAAAGGAAGACATCTTTTACCTGAGAAATGTGTATCCAAAATACGCCTTGGGAATCTAACAGTCCCCTGAGCTAAGCTAACTGTGCATAGGTCACCCCCCATCCCATCCCATCCCATCCCATCCTATCCCATCCCATCCCGACAGGAATCTCACCTGAAAACACACCCAAGGCATTTTTATCAGCTCTTGGTACAAAAAATGGGATTTTATAAGAAATGTATTCCTGTTGCCCTACAGTGCTGAAAGCTTCCAACCACAGTCCCAGTTTTGTTGTCAGAGTAGCTGGAGAGTAAGAGCAAATGTCCCATTTGAAAGCTGTGTGCTTCCACCCGAGACGGTGAAGGGCTGTCTTGTGGTTCTCAACACTAATGCCCAAATAGCAGTGGTTCAGGCTTTTCAGTGAAAATGAAGAAGCTGATGTCTTGGTTTTGTTCAGAGTACCCATCAAGAAATGCTTTACACCCCAGGGAAGTATTCTCCCTATTGAGGTTAGAAACAAAATATTCTGCAAAATATATATGCCTTCAGAGCTGCTTCAGGGGATGAGAAACCTTTGAAAATGCAGTGCCTTTGTGCTTCCCCAACCCTCAGGACACCAAGTATGTGTGATTGATCATGGGCTGAAATGAAGATCTTCCCATTCTTCCTCTCAGGTCCTCTTCAAAGCCTCCTTCCCAGGAGAGCTTTGTGCAACCAGCAGTGGTTTTCCAGCCAGAGGACGTGCTGTGGCTGCCCTGGTGGGATCTGGGGTCCCTGGAAGGAGCAGGGAGAGACCTGCAGAAGTGGGGAAGGGTCTGGAAGTACTTTGGGAATAAGAGGAGGTTCATCGGGACCATGGGGAGCTGGGAGTACTGCAGTACAGGAAGTTTAGGCACAAGTCCATAAGAAATCAGTCATCATTAGTGCAACTGTTTACAGAGCAACTTGTTTTAGTGGGTGAGAGGCCATTTCCAACTGAAAAGCTTTTTGGTTTTGGGTGGAAAACTGCATGGTATTGCAAATTTCCTTTAAAAAAGTTGTCTGGTTTTACAAAAATGGGAAAAAATGTTGAAAATCTGATATTCTGAGGTTCTTCATTTTTTTCACTTGGGCTCTTCCACCCAGTCGTAGTGTCAGGTTACTCACTGGTTTGCCTTAGCTTTCTTTGCAGAGTGGTTGTCATTATGGTCTGTACAAGCTAGAACTCTGGGAACAGCATTCCCTGGATATTTCCTATATGATTTCCTCAGATGGTCCTTAGATTTAACTTGACATCAGAAGGGTCCTTAAACAACAGACTTAAGTATAATGAGACCCAGTAGCTGGAGGCTGAAGTTAGAGGAACTGTTCCAGTGGAAATAGGACGCTAATTTTTGAGACGAAGGGTAATTAACCATTGGAAAAAATTGCCAAAGGTTGTGGTAAATTCATCATTGCTCGTGGCATCCCCATATAGAGATTGAATGTCTTTCTACAAGATATGCTCTAGTTCCACCCCATGCTCCTGTCCAGCAGTGCTCATTTACGGCACGCTGTGGGGCTTTTTGGAAAGATCCAGTGACTTTGATGAACGTTTCATCTGACACTGCCATAGCTGAGAAGAGCTCTGCCTTGTGCAATGGGAACGGTTGAGTGAAAGTCTTGGGCTAGACACAAGGTCAGAAAAAAAGCTTATAAAAGTCCAGCCTGGGCTTCTGCATCTGTAACGTGTAGGGAATACTGAGATTAAGTTATCTCCCCAAAGTAGTGATTATTGTAAAGATTTTAGTGGCTAGCACCATAGAAAAATGTAATGCTACTTCCAGCTGGAGTCAGCTCTGCTTTGCAGCACCATGAAAATGTTTACTACCTTTTAAAGCTCTGTTTGTGTTCTGCAAGCCCAGTGTTGCTTCCATTGCCCTTAATTCTAATTACAGCTTGCTTTCTGCACTGATTGATAATCCTGCTTGGCTTTCAACACTTTGTTAATAAAAATTCATAGCCGGACAGAAAGCTTGCTACCCTCCAGAATGCAACCGGTCAAATCATAAAAAATAGGAGTATTTTGGAGGATAGACTCTGAAAGACAAATGGATGGATAATTAATTCAAAGGTTATATGTCACTGGAGGCTTTTCTAATGACTTCTGGTAAACTGCCCTAACTTTGCTTGCTTGATTTATAGCATTATTAGAAATCCTCAGTTGGCAAACTGCCTTATAATTTGCTACACGTTGTAATTTATCAAGATGCCTTTGGTCAGACTTTATTTCTGTTGTGTTTTTTTTTTTTTTCTTCTTCTTTTATTTTTTTTTTCCCCCTCCCATTCCTTCAAAGATCTTGCTGGTAACTGGCGTGATGCTTTGTTTCTAAAGTTGTTTTTTTAAAGTGACAGAGCGGTAGAACATCCTGTACCAATTAAATTCAATATGCTTGGGAGGGACTTCCAAACTGGCTAGTACATGGTCGGGGGGGTTTGAATCAGAGCTACTTTAAATATAGCTGTTTCCTAACGACCTAACCATGCATCTTCGTCTGTATTTTCATTGTGGTCTTGATAAGCAGTGTTACACAGCTTATTCTTTTTCACAGCGCTGTCATCTTCTTTCAAGGAAGGGAATTGCATGCAGAATAAGCCAAAATACCGTGACACCTCATTTTCCATCGCAGCCCCATACTTTGCTGTGCAATAAGAGGGACAGTATGGATCCCAGAAAACAGGCACAGGAAGGACTTGCCTGTGATGCCTGCTTTTAGGGAAAAAAACCCAAAGGCTGATGCTAAAACAGATGATGGCTGAGGCATTAAGGGATGCAGAAAAGGCAGAGGAAAAAAAAAAATAAATCAACAATAGGTTTGCCTTTCTTGATTGCCTTTGGCAGATTCTTTGGAGCTAATCCATGGACCTGCAGGCTAGGTTTGTACTCAGAAACTAAATCAGGATGGGGCAAGGCTGGATAGCCCTTCTCTTGCTGTTCAGAGCGACTGATTGCTGGCACGATCCTGGGTGCAGATTTTGGCCTGTGAAAAGCTGCGCTCTCCAGAAAATGTCAAGGCACAACCTGGCGGATGCTTGGGGACTGGCGCCAGGGCCAGTTGCCAAAGAGTCCAACCCAATAGGCAGAGCAGATGAGGTTACCAGTTTTGGGGGGATCATGGGGAGAAGGAGCCATAAGGATGTGAAGTAAGGGCATGGGTAGTGAATACAGCCCTCTGGGTTTAGGGGGGAGAAGCACAAAGAGAGAGCAGAAGGGAAGGGGCACTGGGATGCAGAGGAGAGAGGGAGGCTGGAGGAACTCAGCGAAGAGCTGGACAGTCTCCTCACCTGCAAGAAGGGCATGTGAGCACTGGGTGGTGCTGGTGGGAAGATGCCAAAATTATTGCAAGGGTATGAAGAGGGGGAAATTTATCTTAAGAACTTGGTGAAAGGAACAACTGAAGTTCAGGGGTGACTCCTGATTCTTTCTGCTTGGTGTTTGTGACCAGTACCCTGTACTGGAAGACAAGACCCATTTTCTCATGTATGGGCTTTCTACGACCCATGGTAGCAGGAGTGCACTTTTTGTTTGTCTGTCTCTCCAGACTGGGGCTGGGAACATGGCCATCACGCCTGCCCCAAATGCAGGCTCATCCACAGTACCTCTTGTACCTGCTTCAAATCAACCTTTCTTTCCCTTGTTTCCATCCCTCTAGAACTATGCTGCTATGAAACTGGTGAAACCTTTCAACTGAAGCTGTGCTGGAAGATGCCAGACAGGTCCGGTGCCTGCCTCGGGATTTTGGAAGGAAGTTGTGGCTCTGCACTGGATCACATCAGCAGGTGGAGACGGAGAAGGAACAGCCTTCCTCAGACCCTAGACTGCTACAAAAAATGAAGATACAAGTTACCCTGATGCACTATGCAGAATCCCCACCTACAGTACACACCTCAGAAGCAGCATGAAAAAAAATGCCTGTTATGAACCATTTCTTATTTTTTTCTTCTATTTCTTCTATTTTCCTATTTCTTATTTGTCTGTGGTCTCCCTTTTTCCCTTTTTTTTTTTTCCTTGGTTAAGCTGCTCTGATTTGTAGAGCTTGAATACCACCGCAAAACTGAAGAAGGTGGAGAAGAAAAGGACCTTTTCATTTATAGTCTGTGAGAACACAAAGATGTTGCAGACCTTAGCAGAGGAGTTACAGGCTGCTGGCATAGGCAGCACACGCAAGCCAAAATCTCTCAGGTTCTGAGCACAATTTTCTTTGCACTCTGAACAAGCCTCTGTTTTCCTTTTCTGTGCAATGCATGTTATCTGGTTTATGTATGTCTACTGAAGAAGAAATATACTGCACAGCCTGAAACCCTGGGGTGATATGTTGCCTTTCCAAAGTAAGCAAAAACCAGATACGGGACCCAGGGAAGAGGCTGAGATGCAAAAACTGGGCAGGAGTTGGTGGTAATTGCTAAATCAAAAACCCCATTGAAGTTTGTGTTCATGAATGTCAGCAACAGCCTGGCTTATGTTTTTTGGACCTTGTTTTCCCTCTGAGCTGCTCTTTCACCTCTACAGTCCCACATGCCACCCTTCAGAACCAGTGCTATTGTGGCAGAGAAAGAGGAGCTGGGCTGAGCCCTGCCCCAAGAACAATCCCAGGAGCAAAGCAGTGCAGGTAGACTTTGCTTTTCTCCTCTCCTGCTATATGCAGCCCCTGCAGCCACAGTTCAGTCAATGTATTAGTCTTCTCTTTTGCTCCCAAACATACTTAAGCAAAACAGTACAAACCAGACCGCAGTGTAAGCTGTGAAATGCTCTGCTGGTGGGCGCTGTTGAGGCAGATAGCCTGCACCTTTGGAAGTGGGCTTGTTTGCTCTCTGCTTTGCATAGAAATTATTATGAGTAGTATCCTGCGGGTCTTGCTTAGCCTCCTGTTGAGCAAATGGCAGCTGTGACAGGGCTGAGATGGCAGTGTTGGGACATTTCTGCTGTGTTTTATTCCCTCCTCTTCTCCGTCTGTCTCTTTGCTGCTGCAATTGGATGGAGCAGTGTGGACTAAGGGGATTTCTAGTGTTTTGTCGTGCTGGCTGATGTCATGATGCAAATCAAAACATTCTCAAATGTTCATCCCGCATCCACTCTTCCTGCAAGGAACCATCTCCCAGCACAGAGCCGTTAAGCATGAAAGCAAATGTCCCTTTGAGAGACGGTTGTCCCACTGCTCTGGCATCTTATGGCCAGTCCCTCTGATGATAAATAGGTCTTTCCCTGCTGCCCTTCAGCAGGACCAGACATGTCTTCCTCAGTTTCAGTTGTCCCCTGGAGCTGTTGCTTTTCAGCATGACATGTGAGAGCAAGTAGCAGTGAAAAGTGATCCTGGGGGATCAGAGTTTCTCAGGACAAACTGTGCTAATGTAAGCTCCTGCCCTGCTCCAGCAAGGCACTTAAGCCTGTGCTTAGCAGAAGGCAGGGAAAAAAAGAGAGCACACGCCTAATTGCTTTGTTGGATTGGGATGTAATGCATTGAGTATTAAATCCCCTATTATTCTGTACTGTAACAGCACCCAGATTGCACAGGGCAGCTCACTCCCACATGTGAAGACAGTGTCTTTCACACGGAGAACTTGCAGCTATAAAAACCTGCCCTTGCTGCTGAGCTTTGGCTGATCCAGCGTCCTGTTCCCAACTCTAAAGTGGTGAAGTCGGCTCTGGACTTGCATGCCCCAGGGTGGGTGTTTCGTTTTACCGGCAGTTAAATGCTTTATTTGTGCATTTGTTCACTTTTTCCCTAGAAGCCTCCCAGCCTCATCTGGATCCACACTCCCATTTATTAGCCACTATCAAACTACCAGGTCTTGGTCAAATTTTCTGTAATGCTTTTTCCCTGGGGATCCGGTGAGAGGAGGATGAAATTTGCTCATGTTTGCACCCTTCTTAATGAGTTTTGGGTTTTATGAAAATGTTGGTGTGGTTAGTCCTCACTCCTCTTCCACCATGACCCAGCTCTGCCAGGGGGGTGTCTGCATATCTTGCTGAGTGCTGACATGCTTTGATCTTCTATCTGTGGTGAGAAATCAGGCTCAGTATTTCACTTCCTTTCTTTGGTTTGCAGTGACTGAAATTTCCCATCTTGGCATTATTGGTTTGTGATCCCTACTTGTTTCAGAAACAAGTGCCAGGAGCCCTAAAGACTCTCTAAAAAGCCCTAAAGAGTGACTTATGCTTGAGTGCAAAACACTGCTTATATCTGGGTGCTCATCATCCATCCTACCACACCACTGCCTATCCCAGCAGAAACAAGCAACCTTACCAAAACACACTTGTGTGTTACCTCTCCAGAGCCTTTACTAGTAATAAACCACCTTTTATCCCCCAGTACTTACCTACAGCTCTTCTGTGTCAAAGCAGAGTGGGTCACCAGTGACAGAAGAGCAGGATCCAGGGCATTCAGCTACAAAAGGGAAAGGAAAGGGTTACACCCCTGCATGCAATCCTCAGTGCTCCCAGCCCAGGCTGCAGGGCCAATTTTCATGCTGAGGAGACTCTGTGGGACTGTGGTGGGTAAAAGCAGGTCTCAGTGTCTGAAAACACCCACCAACTTAGTCCCATTTGTGTTGCTGCTTGAACAGCCATATTCATCTGCTCGCCTGACTGCTCGCTGTGGGCCCTGCGTAGCTTGGTTCTGTCTCCCCATGAAACCCAGCCAGGAGGTTGGGTATATGTAAAGTATTCCCTGTGGCTCCATGTTATTCAGGGGTTTGAAATGGCAGGAAGACATATATATCACCTGTCTATGCCTTATATACAATGATGCAAAATGCACTGTGGTTGCAAATGAAAATCTCTGAAACCTTCTGCTTCCTGGTGTGTTTTATTGTGTTGATAGAATTACAGCACCCTCCCTCTTTGGTGTGGGAATGCCAAAATACATCTGGAAGGAACAGGACAGGGAAGAGGTCCTTGGTGTGCTCTTATTTTCTCACCTCTCTGCTGCTGTTGCAAGGGCTGCAATGCTTCACAGAAAATATGGAGAAGGGAGGACAGATGTGGGACTGGGGTTGCAATGCTCCTAGGTAGCATAGCCACTTGCATCTCAGCCCCTTGTGTTTTCCACCTGAGAAGTTGTGTTGCAGAATAGTGGAATGACCCAGCTTTGACAACGTGCATGGTCCCTTGAAGGGCCCCCTGATCTGTGACATCATGAAGGCTTTACATGGGGTTCACACACCTTGTCCTGTGAGACCATGTATACTGGCTCAGAAGGCTGATCTGTGATCTGGAGCATCTGGTGAGCCAGGAGAAGACACACGCGTGAGATCAGGGTGGGTGAAGGAGCCATGGGGAACTTACAGTCTCCATGGCCTTGGGGACAGAACCTCCAACATTTTCCTGGTGAGTCATTTGCAAAGCCATTGCTGCCCACTTGATTTATAAATGTGAACACTCAAAATATGCCCATTGAAAGCCAGGGGTTGCTGGAGAGGAGGGTTGCTGGCTGGGGAAGGGGAGGGGACAAATGAATCCCACAGATTTCATCCTCCTGCTGCAGCAGGGAAGGCAGAAAGAGTTCACCCCATCTGTCTGATCCATGCCTGTACACATGTCTCTGTGCAGATGCACATTAGGATGGGCCTGAGCTGGTGGAATGCAAATATCCAGATATTCTCAGGACTCATCCCCGGCAGCTCTCAGACCAAGGCCCTTCCTCTGCTCCTCTTTCCGTTTCTGGACTTCACTCAAAAAGCAGCAAGTCCCTTTGAGTCTGGATGTGTTTCTTCCCTAGAGGGAAGGATTTGTCCAGCCAACACAGCCATCATCCAGAGTGACCCAAGGATTAATTCCCTAAAATCTTTTGAAGCTGTTCAGCACCAACAAGTGCTGTCGCAAGGAGACACTCCGGGTACACAGAGAGGTTTTCTCTTGAGATCAGGGCTGTTTGTGCCTGAATCCCCAAATGCCTATCCATTGCTCTGGAAGGGTGCAAATGGGCAGTCCCTGCTTTGGTGCGGGAGACCTCCTCCACTACACCAAGTTTTGGATTGCATCTGGGATTTAGGGAGGCAGGCCATGGGGAGACCCAAATGCCCTAGATTTCATCTGAGGAAGACACAGGAGTTTGAGCAGGCACTCTGAGCTGGCATAATCCAAACCCAGTCTGCTCAGCTCCACTGCAGCATCTCACACCCCACACATCAGTGGGCAGTTCCAGAGGGGGACCAAACATGTCACCATGCTGAAGGCAGAAGAGAGATGATCCTTGCTGTGGAGGGGTGAACGGCAGGAAATGAGAGGACAGGTTTTGCTTGTATGCTTTCACCTGCCCATGCATGGATGCGTGCAAAAGTTAATTGCAAAATGTTCTGCTGCTGGAACACTTTTTATGATACCTTTTTTCCTTTTTTTTTCCTATTATTTCTTCGGCCTCCAACTTGATGTTATATATAATTTAATGCTGGAGTTATGAAGTGTGTGAGCTCCTTTGGGGATGCCCTGACAACACCCTGTTGTGTTTTACACTGCCTAGGCTCAGCCCCACGAGCCACAGGGCAGTGAGATGAGGAGCTGGAAAGCTGCCACCTCACATAGGGGTTGAACTCCCTTAACCTCCAGCAGGCTGGCTGGTACATTCAGAAAAACCTAGCAAAAGAGCTGAACTAATTTTTCTCTTGAATAGTAATACTTTTTTATTAATTTCCCAGTCTTATGTGCTCAGAAGAGAGAGGTTTCCACCCAGCGTCTGGCTTGCAACAAAGTGGTTTGAGGGGAGAGAGATGATGCAGTGTTGAGGGAGATGAAGGGTGGGAACCAGGTCAAGGCGCTGCCATAAAAAGGCTTTGTGAAGCCACTTACAGCTCCTTTTGTTGGTTTAACCCTTATGGATGGGGCCTGCAATCAGTTTTGCTCATTACCTGCTGACAGGATGGCCAGGAGAGCTGACCTAGTAGGATGATCTATAGAGAACACCATTGTGGCTTTCTGGCCCCAAAGTTCATTAATCTTAAGATGGGAAAGTAGAGATAGTGCTAGACTCAAGTAACAATTAATTTCAGTCTTAACTTGAGGCCTAAATCCATAAACACTTCCAGACACACAAAGGTGTTTACTGGTTCTGGAATATCCTCCCTGATAGAGGCAAGCAGAGGGGGTCATGATAATTATAAAGGCTGATCTGTTGCCTCTGGAGCTTCTGGACTGATAGACTGAGCTTTCTACCAGCTTTCTCCATGGATAGCACCATGCCATCACTGACAGGTGGGCTGCAAGACCCATTCATGTGACTGCAATCTCTATTCATCCCAGACATGCCAAACGTCATGCACTTGGGGAATGACCTGTGGTGATCTGTGCATCATGTCTTCTGGGCTCTGCTCTTCACTGAGTGAGGATGGAGACACCCAAGCAATGGGGCGTGAAACTACTGTGTCTTTGTTTCTGTTGTGTATCGTCTTCTAGAAGGAAAACGAGCTTTTTTTGCCCCATCTGCTTTTCTCATCCACATCCCAGACTGCTCAAATAACCAATGCTTTAAACACGCTTTGCAGCAGAGCAGGCTCAGCGCTGTGAAACTTTCTTTAACCGTTGACTACAACTTGGTCTGTGCTTTGGCCTTTGTGCTGACTCCAGGAAGAACCCCAGACTGCTCTGTCACTTGGCTGGTCTGTCCCTACCTCAGAGCAGTGTCAGGGCTCCTTGTTCATCAGGATGAACACTGTATATTTGTACCAGGCATGCTGAACAGGGTCCTTGGCACTGCACGACAGGTGTCCCATCATCTCCTCCTGCAGCTCAGGACAGCAACCGCCTGCCCATCCATGAAGCTTCTCTCCAGTGCCACTGATGAAGTCCATGGTTTTCACAGCAGAGAAAAACTGTGAGATTGCCACAGGGATGAGAGCAGGCATCTGTTATGCTGTCTGTGGCTTAACTCTACCATGGGCTAAAGTTTTGGGTGTGAGACACTGTTTCTACTGAAGCATTTGGGTCCCGTGTAAGTCCCTGATAGGGTGAGGAGTCAGAAGTGCATGCTAACCAGGTTTTCTGCTGGAAAGCTCCAGATAGAACTACTTGAGGTGCTAACTACTAGGCACTGAATGCTAATTTTTACAGTTGCTGATGCTGTGATAACAATACAAACAGTAATGCTGCACTTGCAGGTGTTACTGATGGCTCATTCAGGAGTCAGGCATCTGTGATGCTAGGAGCTATACACACTGCAGAAAAAATGGTCACTGCCTCCATCAAATTAAAGTAATCTGTTCCTAATTGGGCAATATTTTGAATAGGGATTGGAGAAAGCCAGTGGCACAACCATGGCTATTTTTCCCTGCATAGTTATTAGATTTTATGGATTACATATATCTCTCTGCTCCTAGTGGCACCTTACAAACAGACACAACCATGCTGCCAGCTCTACCCTGGAACTGTCTCTGGAGGACCTCTAGCCATCAGCTGTGTCTGTGCCCTCAGGGTCTGGTGCTTAAGGTTTCTGTTCCTCCATCCTGGCCACAGCAGCCTGCTGTCACAGGCAAAGCCAGTGTCCCACAGCTCTGATACTGCTCAGATCCAAAGCTCGACTTCAGAGGAGCTCAAATCAACAGACACCGCGGAGAAAGATGCAGCAGGTTTGCAATGCAAATACACCCGGCTGTAATCTGTCTCAACACTGAATTACACACTTAAGGGTGATTTCAAGGTAATAATTAGGTCAGTAAACCCACCAAGGCTCTGTGCTCTTCTGCATCTTCTGCCTCTGTGCCTTCATTGCCCCATTGATTCCTGGCTCTGTGGGGAGCTGTACCCCATGCAGTTTGTTTTTAGCAACCAGCCAATTTTACCATATGTACTCAGGCTCTTGTCTCTCTTTCCATTGGCATCTGCTCAGTCTAACAGCTCACGCATCCCTACCTGTGTGCTAGATGTCTGCCTGTAGTTTCAGGCCATGCACGTATTCATCCAGACTGTGAGATGATAAAATAATCCCAGTAAAGGGTGGCTGTAGCTGCTGCTGCTTTGCTCAGCCAGGACTGAATGACTGTTGAACTGCCCAAGACAGTGGGCACAGACAGACCATCTGTTCCCTTGGCCTCCTGGGAAGGGGGATCAACATTGGGAGTGAGGACCATATTCCCTCCTTGCAGCATTTGATTTGCAGTCCTCAGCTGGTGCAGGACCAAGATGTCACAGTATCTTGTCCTGCCTCACAGCCCTGGAGCAATCATTTTGTGATCAGTCTTTAGTGGCTGATGGGATCCAGCTGAGATGTTTATTTGTGGCTGAATGAATCCCATCAACAAGACTGGAGAACATGAACTGAAAATTTCTTATCCCCTCAAACTATGACTCTAGGACACTATGACCGAGACACAAGAACAAGGAAAGGAAGGAAACATAACCGTGATCCAGGTTGGCACATTTGCACCCTTGTGGGACCTTGTAGCCACAGGACAAAGCAGTATTTCAGAACAGGATTCTAAGTGGGGCTGGAATTTCTGTGTAGAGAAAGGACTTTTCCAGGTAGGTTGCATATAGAATGCTAAATGTTTGCAAAACAAGTTATACAAGAGGATGAGTGCTGCAGGGTTTAACACACCCTTTGTCACTTCTCTGCACTCCTGGATCACAGGCAGCAGATGAGAGTGAATGGTTCCTCATGCCTGGAGGGTGCTGCCTACATGCCATGACATGAAAGAATTGTGCAAAGAAAAAATGCACATCAGTGAATTAAGGTCTCATGCTTTGAACCAAATCAATACCATGACAAGAAGTGCCTTGTGCTCTTTTCATCATGCCCACAAGTTTTTAAGGCAAAGAAAGGTTCAGCCACATCTCACTGTAGTTGAAGTCATGACATCTTCTCTCCTTGTCTTCAGCAATGTCTGCCCACTGAATCTCAAGGACCTTGTGCTTTTTGTCCACGCTTTGGGCTACAACTGTGGTACAAATGACCCATGTTTTATCTGGAGTAGAATGAACTAGGCTTGTCTTTATCTCAACCATGTCCACCCAGCCTGTGAGGAAGTCTGAAGTCACCAAGTTTTAGCTCCCCATACCC
Source organism: Jacana jacana (assembly GCA_013400555.1). Classification (NCBI taxonomy): domain Eukaryota; kingdom Metazoa; phylum Chordata; class Aves; order Charadriiformes; family Jacanidae; genus Jacana; species Jacana jacana. Next base: position 288,864 of record VZTM01008335.1, read on the forward strand.
AGAGTGCTATGGTTTTCAGGCTCAGGCAACATTTTAGCAAGGGCCTGAAGACTGAGACTGTGGACACAGGGTGACTCTGGTCTATGGGGTAAGCTGGGATGTGTACTGGCCTGAGGCACTAGAGACACCTTAAAATCACAGATCCAGTTGGTTGATGAGAGCAGAAGTATTCCTTTAAGCTACACTCGGCAAGGCTATACCTTGCCTCTGCTTTTCTCCTCTCTTTGGTCTTTCCTCCCTCTCTCCTCCATCCTCTCCTTTTTCACTTGTGGTTTGCCATCAGTTCGTGTCCAGACCTTGTTGAAGTCTGCCATCCCATGTGGGGGATGTGGAGAATTACAGCCTCAAAATTAGGAAAGCCCCAGCTCTCATAAAGCTGGCCTCCCTCTCCCTCTTCGTCCTTCTTCTCAGAACATGTGTGAAAGAAATTCATCTCTTCTCCTAGCTCCAGATGATGGGACCTTTTGGTGGTTTTCTCTGGAAACAGCATAATCCCATGTTTATGAAAAGCATGAAGCCAGGGCACTTAAACTGGATCGAGTGCCTGGGGCTGGCTCGGCAGCCGGTGGAGGAGGCGGCAGGCTCTTCATACCCCTTTTTTTTTTGTCCTTTGGAGCAGACTCAAGGTTGTACTTCTGTCTGAAGAAAATAAAGACAAATAGGATTTGGTGGATATGGAAAAGCGGAAAAAAACCCTGAACAAGCAGGAGATTTATGGTTGCTGTTTGCCAATGAAAACACAGTGGGAAGAGTCATCTGCTTGCAATGTAGATGGCTGTAGGCTGGAAAACAAAGCCTGAATTGATTGTCTTCCTCTATAGTCAACAGAGAACAATTGGCACCTGTCAGGATGAGTCACTGCAGCTGAAGACAGCATCTCAAACTGGTGGGCTGGATCTGTCTGGGGACATGGAGCTGCCCAGTGACTCTAGAGGGACAGGAAGGTCATCGGTGTGGCAGTGCTGGAAGTCCGGCAAGAAGACACCCTACCCAGCTCCGGTGGAGCTTCCCTCATGGTAGTGCATTGCTGCCCACCACCCATCTTTGTTTCCCTGGGGATCGTAAATAATCTGGAGTCAGGCCCCTCAAAATCATTACTTTTTCTAGAATTTATGCAATCTGAAAAAAGAACATAGAATAATAGAAAGGCTGCCGGGTCTCTCCCCCCACCCCACACCCCCGCATTTTTGTTTTTTAGTTTCCTAGCTGAGTAATCAGGGATTTGAGATTCCAAGATCTTCTTTGCAAGTAAAAAACCTAAAAATACACATATTTTTGTATGAGAACTGCCAGTCTGACATTTTCTTCAACTCCAGCACTGGCTCTTTTAAGAAATACCAGAAAACACAAATCTTATGGGCAATGGAGACAGCTGGTATCGTCTTCCTCGTGGCTTGAGCACAGAAACCACACAGTAATGATGGAGACCTTTACTAATCCTCAAATGGTTCATAATGAATGAAACCCTGGAAAGATAATCTTCTCCTTCCTACCTTCACCATCCATCTCAACCAGGTAACAGGGACAATTAGCACTATCTGGGACATCTTCCAAATGTAGTCTATTCTGGGCAACTTCACCCTTCCTGCAGAACTGAGGGGAAGGGAGTCAGCCAAGGACCTGGAGCAAATGCAGGGAAGAGATATGAGGTATCTGGGAGAATGGAGACTCCTAGTAGGAAGAAATTAGAAGGCATACACTTGTTTAGCCTAACAAAAAGAAAAAAGCAAACTCAGGTGGCTCTGTCTGACAATGACAAAACAGGCTGGAGCACATCCCAGCCAAGGAGAAGAGCTAAAAGAAAACTTTTGCATAAGAGGTAAAACAGAGATTAAATGGCTGTGGCTTTTTTTCAGCTAGAGCATCGCTTGAGGTTGTATAGGGTCTGGACCTTCCCGCAGTGTTGGACCTTCCTCCATGATGCTTCATCTCCCTGTGCCTCAGGCTTTCCAACTCAAAGTCTTTACTGCTTGAGGCTCAGCTCTGATCTGTAAAGCCTCTGCTCCCACTAACTTCATCCAGTGTAACAGCATCTGCATTTTAGCTGGTCAGCAACTCCAGCTGTCAGTTTCTTTTCAGTGTCTCTAGGATGTTCATTAATGTCTCCAGAGGAAAGATATTCTGCTCAAGATAGACACTCTCACCATAAATCTGGTTTCAAGCATGCAATAAGATGGGACAAAAGCAAATATGCCTATGTGCTTACCTCCTTCTACCAAAGCAGAATATATCAATCAGATACTTCCAGTCTGAAAACCACCACACAACAGATGGTTCAAGTGGCTGCGAATGATTGCACTGGGACTAGCCCTATTGTTTTTATTTCACCCAAACTGAAAGACCATGGAGAACTGGTACTGAAGTGTTCATTTCATGTCATGAGTGAAGTTCATGAGGAACTAAAACCTGAATATGGACCGTTCAGAGCTTCAGATGTCAGGGCAAGTGTCCGTTCTCTCCTCACCTTCACCATGGCATTGGGAAATTTCCCCTTTCCTAAGCTCTGGACTCATCTGGGCTTCTTCTCTGTGGACCCAAGCAAAGCCACAGGAATCACATTGCGGCATGTGGAAATTACAAGCTCTTTGGTCCAAATCCTATCCAGTCTCACCCTGCCAAGGAGAAGTAGAGACTAAAGAGGGTCTGTAGCAGGAAGTCCATTCCTGGTATGCTGGCGAGTATATGAGACATGCCAGGCTGCCTAGTTCAGTGAGATCTGCTTGCTATTAAAGTGCAGGAGTCCAGCTGAAGCACTGGAGACAGTTAAATGCTACTTTTCAGTAACAGGCTTTTGAAACTGGCTGTTTATTTTTATATAGGGTGAGCTATGTAATGAACACTGCAGAAGAAATAAAAGCAAAGAAAAAGCTTTGCTTTTGGGGTTGCAGGATGGAAAAACATCAGTATCAAACATGTCCTCTGTTTTTCTACATCCCGATCGTGGAAAGCCCCTTAACAGATACATCAGCTTCTTCATCACCTCAAGATAATGGAGTATCCAGACTCTGATTGAAATGTCAATAACATGGTTTTTAGTTTACCTGGAAAAGATTGCCTGGAGCAGAGTGGACAGTAGGCATATGGATCCTTCATCTATGTCTACCACCTATGAGGCCTCAAAAGAAGGTTAAGAGGGATGAAACAAACCAAAATGGTTCAAAGCCTATCAGTTCCTAATGAGGAATATATGATGTAGTGCCAGGGATAGGCTGGATGCTAGGACTCCAGGTTACAGCACATCCCTTCCTCTAGCTTTTCCAACACTGGCAGATGGACCATCTCTAAACCAAGCAGCCTATTTAATCCCAGAAGCCAGCTCTGCTGTGAGGAACGTGCTGTCACAGAACAGGGAGCTCACTCAGACAGACTGAGTGAGTAGAAGCAAACACTGGAACAGGTGAAAAAGCACATGCTTTCCCTGAAAATATGTGAAAAAAAAGCATTTAAAAATGCTCACTTCACTGAGAAGTTCTCATAGGAATTTGGAAGGCTCCTGATAGAAAACCAAACTGTTCTGGTTTAAAACAGAATAAGAAAAGGTCACATTTGGTGGGTTTACGTCACACTTATTTTCTCTCCTTGTCTTCCATGGTAGAAACAACAAAACTCAAAATGAAAACATGCAACAAAACAAAAATTGTCTGCAGCTATTCTTATTTTAGCCAAAGCATTAAAGACTTTCCCCATCAAACATGTTAGTGACACTCACTATTATAGTTATTATCAATATTATTTGTATTACAAGTATTATTATTATTAACGCAACTAGTAATCTTCTTTTAAATGTATTTCCTATCACAGAATCAAACGGAATCACAGAATATCAGGGATTGGAAGGGACCTTGAAAGATCATCTAGTCCAATCTCCCTGCCAGAGCAGGAACACCTAGAGCAGGTCACACATTGGACAAAGGAGCCACACCACTTTTCTGTCTTGCCCAGGTAGTTGCTGCTTTTTAAGTGACACTTGATAGGCCTTTCCGACTGCAGCTGAGACACTTGTTTTTCTTGATGAAATACAGAATATGAACTTTAAACCTCACTTCAGATTGGCCAAATTGAAAACAACCTTTTTCTCAATGCAGTGAAAAAAGGAATGAAAAAGCCCTCTCAAATACTTCTGCCCTGCATTTCAAAATGATTGGATATATTAAAAAAAAAGTTTTAAAAAACCCCTAGAAAACCCACTTTAAACTTGATTAGACAACTTATTTAAGCAATTATGAACTTTAAAAGGCATAGACTCAAAATGCTAAAGTTAAAAGCAAAACCAAAAAAAAAGCCACTTTAAAAATTGCTTGCAGGCAAATTCTGAAACAAAAGGAAATGTTTAAAAGTTTCAACTTTTGTTAGAATATTTTGACTCTCTCTGTTCCCTTCCCATTCTCCGAAGCTGTTACTGACTGCATTTTTTAGGATAATGTCTGAGGACCCTGCAATGATGGAATGTTGCTACAACACTTTGATTGCAAGGAGAAGCCCATGGGAGTAAGTTATATAGTGATATTCCCATGTGGATGTCTAAGTGTGGAGGAAGTGCATAGGCAGATGGACCTGGGAGAAGGAGATGCCTGGAGAGAGAATGAGAAAAGTCTGGAAAGACCCGCAGGATGGGTTGTAAAGAAGCAGAAGGTAGATGGTGGCCATCTCAGCACCCTTCCTCTGTAGGGAGGGTGGCCTACAAGGGACTCATGTGCACTGGAGCAGGCTGCCAAATCAGGCTTGAAAACTATCAAGATATCCAGAAAATTATTATCACCCAGAATATTTCCAGAAAACTATCCAATTATCCAGCCTCTTTTAGCCTGGTATAATTAATTTATTTATTTTAGCCTGGTATAATTTAATTCTGAGTCATGGCAACCTTATGGCAAGGGAGAGTAGGCCTGGAAAGTGCCTTGGGCAGAAGGCAGAGGATCTCGTGGGGTGTAAGGTCCTGTGAGTGTCTCCCTCTACAAAATGGTCATTAAAAACACTGAAGATTAGGTGGGTTTAGAAGCTTCGCAAAATCCGGGTGAATTGGACTTTTGCTGCCATTTAACCAGTTTGTGTCCCTTGGCAGCACCCATGCTGACTGCTTGTCCCATCCTGTGCAAACACAGCACAGAGACAGTCAGCAAGGTGGGAAAAATGGATATTGTGGCTGCAGGACTCAGATCATGGGAAGAGATGAATCACTCCTAGGTTGCTTGAGTGATCAGGAAAATATCTGAAAGCCAGAGCCAGGGTGAGAAATGGCAGTGGTGGGACACAAAAGTGGCTGCTTTCAACACACCATCTGCTTTTCAAATCCAGGACAGGGTGCCCTTCTGTCCCCATTCCATGAGCCTCACTGTGGATTTCTTGCTAAACTTGCTTGCTTTCCACCTTCCTACCAAAACCACCCAGTGAACTTAGTGTCAAGAGAAAAGCCTGGTCTGTATCAGCAGCAAGAAAATGAGTACAAGGCAAAAGAGGGGATGAGGATGGACAAGGAAAGGGCAGGTTTATTGCTGACAGAGTTAAACAATTGAGACCTTTTCCTCCGCCTCCTTACCAGACCATTCCAGTACAGTAAATCATCCAGACTTTGACTGGAAGAAAGTTGCCAACTTGGACAAAAGACTAATTGCCACGATAGAAGTCCAGTTGCTCCAGTTGGGGATTTGGGGTAATGGAAGTTGGGTCTGGGTTTTCATAAATGTTATGCCAAGTTAATGCATGAATGAAGATCTGCACTGTGCGCCTTTATGCGGTCTGTGATCCCGTTGATGGCCTGCCAACACTGCCAGCACTCAGACCTCTGAAAGGAGGGCTGGGGGGCCCCGAACCCTGGTGTGCTTTACAGTAACAATAAAACTCCTTAATGAAGAAAAGAAAATGTATACTCACTGCTTTGATCAATGTGAAAGCCATATGCATACAACTCAATGGGTCCTACAAGGGGACCAATGGGGAGAGAAACTGCTGCGGGGCTGGTGGAGGAAAGGAGTTTGTTCCCTGGTAGCAAACAACTACTGTTAAGAGGAGAAAAATATTTGCTGGAAGAAGATGAAAAAAAGCAGATACTACCCAAGACAGACTCTGCTGTGACAGACTGTGGCTGCAACCCTGGAGAGACCTTGTCGTGCTTCCCGCTGGGTCAAGAGGGAGTGGAAGGTGGCCTGTGCTTCTTCTGATGTTGGAGCTTTGCTTGGGAGGGGAAGATCTGCAATCTGAGATGCAGAAACAATAGAAGATAGCATAAGAAGGAGGGAGAGGAGAGCCCATCTAGGCTGTTCATCTCGGGGAGGAACAGAGCTTGGCACAGCATTCGCATCCTGTCTGTACCCCAGCTGTTTAATACCCAAAACAAATTTTACTTGATCCCAAAGTGCTACCACTTGTTGCAGGTATGTAAGCCATCACCACACTTGATAAAACATCCTTGTTTTCTTGACCATGGCAGAAAACTGCTTCACTGGCATGATCCAGCCATGTCCCTGCTCTGGGCATGAAGGTACCCCATGGAGGTACCACTCATGAAATGGGAGTAATGACTCCTCCAGTGGGCTAGGCTGTAGTGCTGAGCTCAAGCAAATGCTATCTTCTTGAGGCATTGATTTGGTATCCCCATCTGCACCTGGGCTGAAGGAGGGGTGTAGGAACAAGGAGGCTCATCTGCCTCCTCTCAGGGTGGGAGATACACAAGGAAGTTTCAGCAAAGCCCCCACAACAAGAAGGGAAAATGGGAGATGAAAGAATGGGAAAAGGTCTAGGACACCATGAGGAAGAGGAGAAGAATGACTTCAAATATTTTCCCACTGGAAACATACTGGCAGCACCTGGATATCTTCAGTGGAGGGGTCAAGGAGTAGATGGTATGTTATAGAAGAGCCTCCTTCTTTTTGAGCTCATTTATGATTCCTTTGATGCTTTGATGCAGATCTCGGTGCATCTGAGGATCACAATGATGAATCTCCTCAGCCCTCCTGGAGGGAAGGTCTTACCCAGTGGCAGGTAAAACACTGTGATTTGCTTGGGGTTTTTTTTGGTAGTAAATAAAATCTGATAAAACACAGACTTTCTACAAATAGAGTTTGGTGAAAATTTGGGAAAAAAACCCCTTAAAAATAAAACAAAAAAAAAGATTAAAAAGCCCATTTGAAAATGTGGAATTACTTTGTTTAGACCTTTTTGGGAACACAACATTTTGGTGTCCTGATGTGAAGCAAGCCCCTGTTTTGAAATTTCTTCCAAGCTATTTTAAGAACACTAAAAAAAAAAACTGTCTTGAGATTGAAAGAAAACATTTCATTTCTGGTAGAATTAATTTTAAAGAGTGGGTTTTTTAGAATTCCTGGTGAACTGGAAAATTCATTATTTGTTCGACTTGCCTTGTTGCCCCTGTGGGAAAACACAGTCCAGGGATATGAAACAATTTATCCAGCAACTGTCAGAGCTGGGACTTGAACTCATGTTGTCAAAATTCTAGTTAAATATACTAGCTGGGAGCACACATTTTTGATCCATGTATTAAGCTTGGAGGTGAGGCATTACCCTGCTGTCCGCACCAGGCTGCCTTGCCACGTCTTCGTCTCCAATTGCTCAGGGAGAATCAAACCCCTGAGGTCAAGTCGTGTCATCTGAAATGTGGTGGGTTTCAATTCTGTCCCTCTCCCCCCTGCCTCTCCTTTCTATAACAATAATAAAAAAGGCATCTTGAGAATTTTTAAAACCTGTTAATCATTTCCATCCTGTTAGCTAACCCAAAATAATAATAATTATGATCATATAGATGGCCCCGGGGCATTTGCCTTGGCCCGTGTGATGGCAGGGATGTTCCAAAATTTGTTGGATCTATACAACATGCTGGAGACACGTTTCTTTGAACTCCTCCACCAGCTTTGATGGAAGCCCCATAATAAAGTAAACCCCCCTGCCCCCCAACACCCCACATACCCTTCCAGAAAGAGGAGGAAGAGACAGATTTTCCCCCAGTATAAAGCAGCCTGGCCATGGGTATAATGAAATGGCAAATTAATTACACAGTGAAGACAACAAGGTCAATGCTGCCTTGTTAACCTTGTCAAGCTGATGAGAGCAGGAGAGCTACTGGGGTCCTCTGGAGCTGTGGTGGGAGCAGGGTCCTGCCACCATCAGCATTTGCTGTGACGCTGATTTACGCTTTGCCTGCAGAGGTGAAATCTGGGATGCTGGTGGGAAAAACCTCCCCTCTGAGCCACCAGGTCTCTGCAACCTCAGGACATATAAAGCTTATACTCTTATGAGATGAAAACTAGCATGGGAGCAGCCTGGATTTAACCTTGGCATTACTCTGATATACTGACCTGAATTAAAAATGAAAATAAGGATGCACTTGGGAGAAGGCAGTCTCCACTGTCCTGCACTGGGGCATCTTGTTGCTGTGTTAATGAATTACAATGGCCTCATGACTCTTCTCAGCATCTACAGTTGAGTTTGCCAGGAGTCTTTGACACTACTACCTTTCTTACTCCCTCCAAACAGTGTAACATATGCACACACACTCACACACATTAAATATTCATTGTGAGCGAGGCTCCGCTTTCTCTCTCAAATGTGGGAGCAATGTCCTCACTGAGGTCCTTGGGGATGCTCAAGGGGAAATTCAATTCTGCACCCGCTGCGGGTAAATTATGAATGGTAGCAATCAGCCCAGCAGCCCCTATATTAGCTGGTGTGATATTAAAGTCAGCATATTTCACACATAATTTTGGAATGTGCCGCAGACTCTTGGTTTTAATTGGAAATGCTGTGTGAATATTGTTGAGATGTGAAAAGGTGTATATTTTGGCCCTTGGAAAGGTGTGGGACAGAACCCGAGATCTCGTGGGAAGTTCATGAGTCGGACTTCTCTGCTCAAGCTACCAGTAACAAAGTGGGTATGAGCAACCTGCGAACAGCCTTCATTGGGTTCCCGTGCTAAGGAGCAGAGCAGGTCTATTCACACCTCTTAAAATCCTGTTTCTGGGCTGTTGCACCCTCTGCTTACAATCATTGACTCACATTTTCAAGGTACCTTCGCAACCACGAGGTTGCAAGAAGCGAGAAAAGCAGCACCGTCTGTGGGCAATGAAGTTTTAAAGTGTGTGAAAGTCCTTGAACATCTTCCTTATAGAGTCAAATGTTCTTAGTCCAGTCACTAGGTAGGGAAACAGGTGTTATCTATATATATACACACACATAATATATGCATGTGTATTATACACATACACATTATATGTTATATATCACATATTATATAGCTCTCTATGAAATATTTTCATCTATAGCTTACCAGTAAACATTGAATCTGAATGAGTTTTAATTTAAGTAGAAGGAGGGAGCACTGCGAGCAGCTTGTCTGCATATAAGGGGGTGTATAAAAGATATGAGAGAGCAAACAGGCAGGTCTTTCCAGGGACTGGGGAAATTTCTGAAATATCTGGGAAATAAATGCAGCATGAATTCCCACCACCTTCACCAGTTCTGTTCAGCTCCAACCCTTTTCTGCAACTCTCCCAATACATCCCCAAACTAATCCTTTGGGTTGGCACAAGATTCATGATTTTCCAGTGGACCAAATCCAGCATTTCCTGGGTCCCTGCATCCCACCAAGTGATAAGAGAGAAGAGAGGAGCTGGAGGACATCTCTGCTTTCCATACATGACAGCATCCTAAACAAAACCATGCACTATGAGCAGGCAGCATTTTTTCAAATAATGGTTTATGAGAAATGTATGGATAAGCATCAAATAAGTTCTTCTAGCCAGGTGGGAAGGCAAAGCTCATAACCTTTTATTGCTGCAGCGCCAGTGTATTGTTCTCTCTTACTGCTGGGCTCTGCTTTGCAGCAGTAGGCTATGAAGAATATGTTAAACCCAGGCCAGCACCTGAAATTAGGAAAAAATTCTTCCCAGAAAGAGTGGTCAGTCACTGGAATGGGCTGCCCAGGGAGGTGGTGGAGTCACCATCCCTGAATGTGTTTAAGAGTAGATTAGATGTGGTGTTGAGGGATATGGTGTAGGAGAGAACTGGTTGGACTCTTCCAACCTAAATGATTCTATGATTATAGACTTTCCCCTTTCTACCTGACTGTCCTGCTGTGTGATGACTTTTTTTCTCCAAGGGTGGAAGACGAACCTGTCCAGAGATGTATGTATCACCCAGAGAGATGATCCTGCTTATGAACTGGAGAGCTGCTCCTGCTACTAAAATGGTGCTCAGGTCTTACTGATGCTATGGATCTGATGAACTTCATGTGATGGTTACTGGGCTCTTCAAAACCACATGAGGGGGCATCTCCTTTCTGCTGGATGGAGAAGGAGCCCAGGGAACTAGTTCACATGAGGCCATCTGCCCTATAGATATCTAGAACTGTGTGAAAAGACCTATGTTTTGGTGATAAGGTTGGGGGAGGCATTGTGAGAAACCTGAGTAGCTGCAATGAAAGATCTCATAAATCAGACATTTTGACATAAGCCCCCACACCTACCTCCGGACACACAAACTAAGATGCTCTTCTGTATCCGAGCCATAATCTGCCCGGTCATATATTTGCTTCTGGGTGCCTTTCTCCCAGCAAAGGGAATGCCAGCACTGCTCAAGCTGTCAAGGGGTTTATGCAGGTAAGCACAGCTCAGCATCTGTTCCCACTGGTTTCTTGCAGTGACTTCTTCCATTCACACCCTTCCTGGTTCCAAGGAGAGCAGATTTCCCCTCCCTCCCTTCAGCAAGGCCCTTGGAAGAACCGTGTGGCTCTTTTTACAGCATCGCAGCCTCTGTATCTATTTTTAAGCCTCCTGAGGACAAGCCTGTATAAGGAATAGAAGCCCAGCTGTAAGGGGAAACCAGAAAAGAAGGTGCCAAGCAGACTTTGGTCTCAATTTTATGCATAAAAATCTCTCAGAAATTGGTTCCAGATAAGGGGTGACCTACTCAGTTTGACAGCTGCGCCTAGAACAGCTGCCACCGCACCAGCCCCGAGTGCATCCAGATGTGCCACCCCCCAGCAGCCCCCCCGCATGCTGTGGCCAGAGCTGCAAAACTTTCCACCCTTTCTGTGCTCCCCAGTGCCAGAAGAAGTCTGGGACTAAACGTGCTGACATGACGGATGGCTTGTTTCTTTGTCCCACTCTCTGGAGAGGTGATATTTTTGGGTGTTGGGAATGTCTTGACAGCTTGGTTCTCAGTGTCATGGTGCTAACGTCAGCTATCTGATTGCTCCAGAGTGAAAAAGGCCAAGCCTTCAGAAGACTTTCCCCATCTTCACTGCAAATTGTGCTGAATGACTGCTGTCAAGGCACCTTGCTCCCTGTTGCCTTGGTGCTTCCTCATCTGTCTCCTCTAGGTGGACCTGCAAGTTCTTTGAAATCTGGACTCTTGTACCTAACACCTGAGAAAGCTCTGACTTGGGTTACAGAATCTAGGAGCTACTGTAGAATAACATGAATGAGCTCATCCGATGGGCAAATACCACACAGCAATGGAAATATGCCTGTGTTTAGGAGATTACAAATATATTTGTGGTTAAAAATAAAATAAACACACCACAGAAGACAGCCAATCAAATAGTAATTTCTAGATATTTCTGCCATCCAAGAAATGCTGCCCGTTTCAGCTCCTGTGCCATGCTAAGTTGACTCCTCTTTTTCAAGGTTTATTTCATTGAGAATAGTATAAATTAAATGTATTGGCCTTGGGGCCAGTCAACATCAAGCCTCACTAGAGCAACACCTTGTACAAGTTTGGAGTTGGAGCTGCTCTGCCCCAAGTTGCAAAGGGCAAAGCATCTTAGTGGAGGAAAAGCAGTTATAAGGGTGACAGAGATCAAAATGAAGGCTGTAGTTTGCAGCAAAGTGGTTTGGCCATCAAAATCTTTGTCCTTATGCACATTCTCCAAATGATTTCTGTGCACAGTCTCATTATTCATGCAACAAATTAGACCTGCCCCAGGTCCAGGCTGATTCTGCTCATCTGGCTGAGCATAACTCCAGAGAGCCAGCTCCCAGTCTAGTTTGCCTGTGGTTTTAGCATTGACATAGGGAACAGTGGGGCAGATCTTCTACCTGGTGACCCTGTGCAATAGCTCTGCATGATCCTGACCATCTTTTGGAGCCTCTGTTGTTGCTTGTGTGATGAAGTTGGTGCCCATAGCCCAATTTATAGTCTTGAGGATGGATCTGGCTGGTCAGGACTGTGTTGTATGCAGGTTAGGTGCAGAGAGTTTCCAGATCAAGGCTGTGGCATATGACTGAGGATTTCCAGGCTCAAATATTGCCTATTTTCTGTGTTCTGTGGTATGAGTCCTATGGGTCTTAGTCACTCAGTATTTTGACATATGGGTTACATGGGAAAGAAAGTTAGCCACTCTGACACAAGGGGGACACAAGTCTGTTTTCTAGTGGGGGGGCTGTAACGTAACCAGGTGGAGCACACTGGAAATTCAGAAATTTCATTGCAGACAAGACTTCCTAGTAGTTGTTCTTCAAATGTTCCTGACAGTAAATTAATCCATGAAAAGGGAATGCAAAATCATCTTCAATAAGTGGATTTTATATAAATATTGGAATGCAAATTAAAATGTGCAAGAAGTCTCTGACCTACATTACTCCAAGGGCTGATAGTTACATAGCTGCTAAAGACAGCATAAGAGAAATGTCCCTTCAAATCATTATTCTCCAAGATGAGATATTACCAGTACTCCTTGTAAATCTTTTTGCCCTGGAAATGAGAACAAAAATCCACCTGGCATTTAAAGTCTGTGGCTTGGTAGATATTGCCAGAGGAATGGGGAAAATGGCACACAGAGAGAAATCCTTCTTTGCTGAGGCAAGAGTAGCAGATAGATTTCACTATACTGAAACTGCCAAGAACCATGGGAGGAGACATCCCAGGCAAGGCTCCTGGGTGTACTGATAGAATTACTGGGAGTCACAGTAAAGCACAGTCCCCCTCTAGTGTTGAGCAGACCATAACAACAACAAAAAAAGTTCACTATGGTGTTGTAGTAGGAGATTCTATGCCAACTGGGAGTACTTGAGTTTCATCCAGGGCCTTGTGTCAGCTTTTCAGGCTTTGGGACAATCCCTCTCAGAGCTTCTGAACACACTACCTCCCAAGTGATCGTATTTTCTGAGAGGGAGCATATGCCAAGAGCCCTCTGAAAGTATTTTTAGGCTGATAAGAGTTAGCTGGTCATGTCTCCCCATATAGTGTGATCTTTGGGTTGTGTGACACCTGCCCACACCAGATGAATGAAGGTCTTTTGAAGGGCATGTGAAGCAGCACATACTGGGTTCTAGAAAGCCAGAGGCTGATAAACCTGGATTGGGGTTTTGTGATGTAGTGCTTGAAATACCAGGGACTAGTCCTTTTGAGACCGGTGCCCTTCCATTGCTGTTCCTCTATTGGCTATTTTCACCAGGTTTCATATGGACTTAATGCCCTAAATCCCACAGCTGTCTTTAGATGTGTCAACAAGCTTTTAAACTCTGTAAGTTGCCTTTAAATTCAGGGCAAAGAACACTTTGATCAAATCCCAATGGATAATACAGGGATTTCTTCTGGAAAGGACCCATAGCCATACTCTCTGCTTCGTGCTAGCCCTGTGACTTCCCTGCAAACTGGGCAGGCACCAGACTGGCTCCTAAGAATGGTCCTGGAGGTAATTCATATCAGCCTGGTCTTGAGTCTGCGTAGAGGCATCATTTATGGCTGCCCTGGTCTTACAGTCAGGCTGGGACATCTGCTTTTCATCACAATGAAAGAGGAAACACTGGGCTAAGAGACATTCAGTTTGACCAACAATTCCACACTTACCTTTGTGGTACTTTGGTTGCTGGTTTTCCAAAAAGGAATCTTAGGTACTAGGGTTTTTTTTTGAAAGCTTCACCCTGATACACAGAATGCCTCAGTTTTCTCCTCTTTTAAAATGATCAGGAGACCTTCTATTCACATCAGCACATCAATAGCATCATGCCTAGTGCTATACTAACCCACAGACTTCCCAAGTCTCCGGCACTGAGCAGGTTTGCTCCTGTCTTGTGCTGCTGCACCATTCGTCCTGGTCCTCAGCTGCTCTCATCCTTCTTTCACATAGGACACTCCAAACCAGCTGAAAGCATGACTTTATAAGGGGTCAGCTGCACCATACTAAAGTCATGCTGGCCTTTCTTGTTCAGAATTAAACACTGATTCTTGGTCAGTTCAGCTAGGACCCAGCAAAATCCATTACCAGCCACCTGAAGTCTCTGCAGGAACATCCTTGTGGCAACCAAACTGAACCACAGGGAAATGAGCCAGGATAAATCATTCCAGAGGTTGCCTGTAGTGGGAGAAGTGCTTAAGGTGACAGGGCGCCCTCATTCAGTATAGCACAGGTGCAGCCTGGGTCCAGTTTGTTCTTGTAAAGGTTAGCTACTGATTTTGGGTTTAAATGCTGAACTCTAGTAGTGCCTGCAGAGACAACTGTAACCCCAGAAAACCACTCTCTCCCCCTCAAGCTTTTTCATCTTCCTCTGTTTATTCCTTCCTGATGAATGTTCATTAGCAGCACTGTTAGCAGCTGTTGGCAAAGGGCATTGTTTGTCAATTTGCAGCAGGGGCTTAAGACAAGAATGAAAGCTGTGCCTGGATTTAATTTAAAGCAAGGCCACAAGGCATCTGTGACTCTGGGTACAGGAGGCAATTGCTGGTGTAGAGGACTTAAGTTTCAAAACAGCCTGGTGGTACAGCAAGTTTGGAGGCCTGCTTGCAATTTTATCCCCCCTAACCCTCCAAAAAAAGAAAAGAACATACTCTCAATGTAATTGAGATTTCATATGAAAGGCCAGATTCAGTCCAGACAACCTGTGGAAACTGGTATCTTTAATTGTGTATGGTAATGGAGTTTTAAATTTTCTTCCTCTCTCCTTTTCCTTTTTCCCTGAAGAGTCATAGCTTGTGAAAAATCACAGTTGGATATCATGGGAATCTGGCCCATTTTTGAGCCTGGGTGCCATTCCCTGCTGCTTCATAAATACCTGTTACAAAGTAAATTATGGGGTAAAGTTGTTCAAGAGGCACTTTGAGATAATTCTCACCTTTAGGCTGTTTCCCATGCCCTGAGCATGATCTTTGGGAAGAAGAAGGAAATAAGAAAAAAAAAAAGAAAGAAAAAAGGAGAGGAGTAGAGAGAAAAAAACAGCTTCTCTCCTAATAAAAAGGGCGAAGTATTAAATTGTCACTGAACCATCATAATGGTTGATTTTCTTTGCATGGAAGTTTCCTGGAGGAGACTGGAGCACCCATATTTTGCAGTTGGAAGAGGGCTGCTGCAGTCTCTGGGGTGCTGTATCATCACTAGTTTCCTCATGGCAGCTACAAGGGAGAAGCAGGGATAGTTCTGGCTGCACTGGTACAGACTTTGCCTGGCTTTTATTTCCTTGTGGAACAGGGATTCTTGTTTGATTAGACAGGCCTTGGCAGTGCCCTGGCCCAAAAGAGGGGAGCAGCCCTGTTGTGGGAAGCCCTGTACAGACACTCTAAATCCTGGTCTTTACTCCTAAAATTTGAATGAAAAGCCCAGTAATAAGCTGAGCCCTGGGGCGGTGAGCAGGCTTGCTCAGGACTGCGTTCATCACTGATAGAGTTTACGATGGATTTGAGGTCTATATGTTCCTGTGTTAATACTTCACCCCATACTGCCCTGCCTTAAAAAAAACCCTATGACAAATTAAATGGAAGTGTTGGGAATCAAAGTATTTTCTGTCTCTTTCCTTCGAGAAGGCAGAGTCAGCATTTCAGATCTCTCTATCATGAGTTATGAATTCACATCACACTTCAGGACTTGACTTTGTCAGCTGAGAAGTCCCAATAGTGGTCAATGCCATGCTCAGTCCTCATTCCAGACCCTCTGAGATGCTCATGCATATAAATTAGGCTTGAAAAGAAAGATTATGTCCCATAATCACTTGTGGCAATAGACACAGAGGATCACACAGCAGAGCGCCATAGGTTGTGAGCATAAGAGCTTTGATATGAACAGGCTTGCAATGCTTAAGGAAAACTACAAATCTGTGAGATGCATTTAACAAGGAAGCTATTTTTAGCCTTGCAGTAACACAGCCATAGTTGAGAATCATCTGTTCTTGCTAGATTTTGACTTTAAAAAAACAGAACCTCTTTCTATCTGTGCTTCTATCTGGAATTTGATTTTTTGGCTATAAAGGCAGGCTTCTTGACAGTATTTTAATGCTTACTTGACCCAAATCCAACTTCACTTCATCTTGGCTTCCTTAGTAAGAGTTTTCCCCTCTCTGCTCTGTTTTATATGGTTTCCATGCCCTGACACGACCCCCATTAATTTCAGTGTAAAAAACGTTTGTCTGAAGACAAGAGCTCCTCTGGCTTTTTTCACCTCTTTTTCCTCCAAACCTCTGTTTCTGGGCTAATAATTTTTTACGACTTAAGTGATTTCTAGTGACTAATTTGCAAGCTCCATTCATTATTTCCATGTTGGGCTTTTATTGGCAGGGAAGGTAAACAAATAACATTTGTTGCCATATAGTCCACATCTCCCCCTGTTTTACTCTTTACCTCCGAGCCTGGCTTCTGTTTGTCTCATGTCCCATGGCCATGTGGAAGGGATGTTGATGCTGAAATGTTTCTGATGCTTGCTTTGCTGGTGCCGCATGCTGCCAAGACGTGCGCTTGTGGAATGGAAGGAAAAAGGATTAGTTTTGGTGCATGCCTCCTCATTTGGGACATTCACCTGCCTGCATGATGTTCACTGTATCCTTGCTGGTGTGAGGGTGATGAGCCTGGGATGTGCTGTGCCATCAGGACCACCTCATCTCTGGCTTATTGCACATCATAACCAAGCTTGGTTAAAGACAGAAATTCCTTTTTGTCTCCTACTCTTTACTTTTCCAGTGGAATATCTTTCTTCCAGGCACTCAGGCTGTTCTCCTTTTGCACAAGAGCTTAGCCTGGAAGGGTGTTTTCCATCATCCAAAATCAGGGAGGCTCTGGGTTATCCTTGAGAGGAGCTACGTTCAGCTCTGGGCTCTGTCAACCCTGCTCTTTTCCTGACCTATGGTGCAAGGAAGATACTGTTTAGGTTTATTGTCCCTAAACACAAAGGCTAGATAAGCCATAGCTTAATGCCACTTAATCCAGTGGAAATTTAGTCATTATTGTCACATAAAAAGCATGTTCAGCTCTCATCATGCCAGCATTAGAAAGCTTTCAGGCAGGGAATTTTCAGTACTATGGCCTGGGTTAAGAAAAGAGAGGAAAAAAAAGGAAGGAAAAAGCCATCATTTGCTCTTGGTTCTTTGGAGTGACTGATATGTCCAAGAATCTCCTGTCTAACCACAGCTTTTTTTCATATTTCATCTGTGGATGATTTCTGCCCTTTCTGGAGGATTTGGCATTTACACTACAGCATCGTGTTTGGACTCTGACTGCTGTACTGCTCTTGAGTGACAAAGTTAATAGGCTGTGCACAATGCCGAGTGCCACCGCAGGAAATGTCTCATGGCAAGCAGAAATGCATCCCAGGCACCACAGCTTGATGCGCTTGGCGTATGTACGCTGAGCCCCTTGTATTGTCACAGAGGTATGAGGCAGGAGGCTCCCAAGGATGTGGAGCCAGGTTCAGATGCTCCCCGCCGCTTTGGCAGGAGGAAGGAACTGGAAGGCTGACTTAACTCTCCAGGGTATCCTAACTGGGTAGGTCCAGTGGTCCTTGAAACAACCCCATCCCTGATTCCACGTGGCCAATTGATCCCAGATTTCAGGGTTGCTTTTGGGAAGAAAGGAATGTGAAGAGCAAGCTCAACTTGGAGTAAAAGATTGACTCCACCTCCCTGTAAGCCATCGGCTTTTCCAGGCAGGCTACCAAGGTGGGGATCCACCCACCAGCGATCATATATTCAAAAGTTCTGGATGCTGGACCCCAGCAGGCTCCAGGTAACTGGTGCAAGCAGGTTTCTTCTCTCATCACTGGGACCTCAGCTGGATTCCCCTGAAAGCTGATGGACAGAAATGCCCACTTTTTAGACTGCCAAAGTTATTCCAAAGTTTTGTCATTCACTCTAATTGCACCTTGCTTTTTCAGCTGGGAAAATGTTGGTAACATTTTTCCCTTCTCCTCTGCCTCTTTGTTTGATGTTTTATTTCTGGTGTACCAGCCAGGGCATTCAGCTGAAAAGTTTATCTAACTTTTATGGAGATTCAAGACAGCCAGAACAGCAGCCCTGGCCTAAGTGGAAGTTTGGAATAGACATAAAGGGCAAAATTTGGCTTTACTGAGCAGCCAAACCTCTATTTTCTTATTCTTTTCTTACTTTTATTCTTTCTTCAAATACTTGATTGTCACGTGCTGTTGAAAGCATTTTCTGAGCTGTTCTCCCTCTCCTTTATCTGTGCCTTTCATGTCTTTGTAGCTTTCAGCTTCTTCCCCTGCATCTTCTCTCATTCCTTGTTCCCTCTCTGCCCTTCCAGTGGTTTCCTACTATTACTTCTCACTCCACCCACGTACCACAGTAGTGGGTGGCTTTATTTGCTCACCTAGAGGGGCAAAGAGCAACCAGTGGAATTCACAGTGCTCCCAGGTTAGATCTTTGCAGCCACAACTTCTCTTTTTCTGTTGTGGGTTTAAAATGAGCCTGCTCACTCCTAGTAAGAGGGACGTCTGGTCTGGTTTGGAGTGTCCTGTCTGCAAATCAAGCAAAAGAAAGAAAAAAACAGCCCTCCTGGAAGAGCACTGTGGAGGAAGTGGCCATGGCACACAGGCTGGGTGAAAGAATTTGTACAAATGCCTGATTTTGAAGCAGTCCAAGAATGTTCATATTCTTCTAAGCAGTGGTGGAGTTGATTTATAGTACACAGAGATAGGTGAATAGTGATTCATTCTTTTCAGCAAATGACCTGAAAAATTGGGGGCTGGAGTAGATTAGGAAATTTGATTTGCGTGGAAAACAAAGACTCTTTTTCAGGCTTTTTGAGCCTGAAAACCAAAATAAAACAAGTAAGCATGTGTGTGTGTGTGTGTAATGTAGCACAACATTTGGTTTTGACTTGAAACAAAAAGTTTTCTTTACTATTCAGATTGTGGAATTCTTCTTGAAAACTTCTATTTACTTTGAGAAAACAAAATGCAGCTTCTAGTTGTCAACTCTGAAGTAGTTTAAAAGAGAGTGTGATCCATTGCAAAAGGGATCACATGGTGTAGGAAACCTCAGGATCAGAGGTCTGACGTCCACCAGGTTCTGAGCGACCCTGGTGCAATACCTGGTTCCTCTTGCATGGAAGCTGAGGGAAAAAAAGCTGCAGATCCAATTTAAGCCTTTGACCCTCTGAAGCTGTAGATCTCTCCCACTGATCACAGATGGAGACCAGACAGGTAATTTGGACTATTTTTGATAGTTAAAAATAGGTGAAAAGTTACCAGTCTTCTTGATTAAATTAAAGACATTGGGATTTTTGATTTTCTGGCTATGCAAGGTGCATTTCTCAAGCCTTGAGTCATTGCCTTTTATGGATACTCCAATAAATCACCATTCCTGGGCAAGGAAGTGTTACAGCTCTGAGAAAACCCATGGGGAATGAGACACGTTGGGAGGACTGATTTGCCAAGCTCAATGGCATTTCCTATTGCCATGAAAGTAAGGACAAAAGTGCAGTATTAAGTTAGCCCAGCTAATATCATGGTAATATGAGGATGATATCAGGGTAATCAGAGAGGAATGTGTCTGCAGAATACTCTTGTTGACTCTTGTGATTTGCAAATCAGGGAACTCCTGTGAGGGAGATTACATCTTTATATTCAACATACTTCCATTGAGTCTTCTTCCATGAATGTGTCCTGTCATTCCCAGAAGCTATGTAACCTTGTGGTTTTCATAATTCTTCTGTTGTGTGAAATGATGTGAAATCAAGATGTGAAGCATCTTGATTCTACCATGTATGATGGGCTACTTCCTTAGTTTGTTTTGAATTTCATCCTACTTGCAACAGTCATCTTGCCCATTTTCTGTATGTTAATGGAAATGGCAACTAGACCATGTTCTAAATGGAAACTCTTGCTTCATAAATCCCACTCACTGAGGGCCAGGTGGAGAGTGCAACAGGAAGAAGACCCATGCAACATGTGCCACCTTCTTAAATTCTCTCTGCTTCCATCTGTTACGATCTCTGCGGGAAAAAGAATGCTGGGCTAGATGAATACTTGGTCCAAACTTATAGCTCTAATTTTATCTTGCTAGCAGAGCAAGTAAGGGAAGGCCTTCAGAAGATAACATCCCTTCTTTCATCCTCCTATGCCCTGACCAGTAATTCCTGGACAGTCCTGTCCAGGAGCATGGGACTCTTCAAGCCTGTATAAATACTAATCTGAAGCAGTATTAAGAGAGTAAACTGATGAAGTGTTTTCCTAAGAGGCCCAGCTCCCATGGAAACTTCCAGTCTCATTATCTCTGCAGTGGATGTCCATGAAGTTTGACAAACCATAATTGCTAGGTGAGGTCAGGTTCCAGACACAATTCACTTTTTCTCCCCCTCCTTCTCCACCATCCCCGAGGGCACATAGGACTTACTGTAACCCTACCCTGGCTTCTGCTGTTGCAAACAGATGGGGTTGTGTCTGACATCCTCAGGAGCGCTGGGAGTCGTGTCAGTCCAGACCCACCATTGCTATTCAAGCTCAGTGTGCAAGGAGGCTGTGCCATGAGACATCACCTCACCAGCCTGTAACTTGCTCACCTTGGTAACCCCATGCACTTTGTCCTGAGGCAGACAACGCCCTAGAAACAGCCCCTAGGAGGCTAGTGTTAAATTTGGAATTTATCAGTAAATGCTATTTTTAGAGCCCAGTAGCTGAGCTTGTTTTTAATATTTTTTTAATATCCCTGGCAAGTAGCCATGCTTAAATCAGTCTTGATTTTTAGGTAAATAAAATCACTGCACATACACATCTGGCTGCTACAAATCTGTGTTAAGATTTTACCTTTTCATTATAAAAAATAAAAGCAAAGCCACAAAATTGCTCTTATTAGTGCTTTATGGTTTATATAATATAAAAGTCTTTGCTCATATTTATTCTGGATGTTAAAGGCTATAACTGTGAACCATAATGGAGAGCTGTTTGCACCTGTATCCTAAACTGTCATAGAAGACTGTAGTTTGCTTCTTCTTCTCTTGTCACAGGCAGGAGAAACTGAGGCAAAGGTAGTACCTAGGATGAAGAGGAAACATGCAGAGGCACTGATGTTTCTACTACAGCCCTTTACACCTGAAATGGGCTGAAATCCCATTATACTTGGGTGAGGTAGTGGCACACTGCTCATTTCAAGGGATGCAGACTTAGGAAATGGTTGCCTCTCTCATTCTAAGGTGAAGGTTGCCTCCTTCATTTTAATGAAGGACTGAGCAAACCAGTGGTGGATCCAGCAATGATCCCCATGGAGAACACAGGAGAGAGAATGAGGAGCTTTCCCAGAGATGGATCTCCAAAAATTCCCCTAGTTTATATCCTGAAATCCCTCTGCAGCCCTTATGTTTCCTATGAAAGCACATGAGTTGCTGGGCCACTGCTATTCATGTTGGCTAATGTGCTCTCCTCATTTCACCATGGACTTTGCTTTTCTTGCTGAAACCTCGTTTCAAATACAGATTCAGCTCTCCCCAGGATGGAGCTTTTATAAGGCACCAACCAAAATGGGGCCTCACCCGTGACTATATGCCACCTCCTTTAGCCTGTACATCATCTCAAGATTGGAAGTTGGAGCACCTGAAGGAGGAGTGTCATTTATCTAGTTCTTCTGGTCTAGTGTTTGTTAAGCAATCCTACCCCCTTCACTGCTTGCACTAGTGGAATTTGAGCTGAGTGAATTTCCACCTGAAATAGCAATGTCTTGTTTCTTGCTGTAGATCCATGCATCACTGTTGAGCTGAGCCTGTATCCCCATTTCCATCCCTTCCCTTGAAGACGATGTCATCCTGAACATTCCTGGGAAGATTTGCCAAGTTAAGCACTGGACAGCACAGGTAAGAGGTTCATTGCTCTTCACTGCATTTCCTTGGGTTAAAACCCAGTTGAATGCATGGAGAGACTGTTCCTCAAATCCCATCTCTACCAGTTGGTCAGGAAGGTCATCCATCCTTAATCTGACTTGGGACTTCCCTCTTTACAAGAAATGTTCTAGGTACAGCTAATAAATATTATAAAGTAGGCTAAGCATCCCCTAGGACCCTCAAGTCATTTCTTCCACCTCTTGCTGAGCTCACCCTGCCTGTGGTACGAAAATAGAAACTTTCACAATGAACTCAACTTTATCCCAGTTGTCTGTGAGCCAGGATTTAGGCTATGCTATAAATTGTGATCCCAAGTCAGCTCGTGCCAGCCCTTAATTTGTGGTAACTTTATCCCATCAATGCCCCCATTGTTCAGTGAGGTGACACTTTTGCTTTCATTTCTATATTTATAACTTGGTTAATATCCCCTTTTACATACATTTTCTTGGATAACAAAAGTCAGCATGCTTCCCTCTCCCTTTCCCTTCCCTTCCCTTCCCTTCCCTTCCCTTCCCTTCCCTTCCCCAACCCACCTTGCTCTCATCCTCCTGCACAGGAAATAGCCTGGAGAGGGAAGGAAAAATCAGCCACAGAAAACGTGGCTCCAGCCTTGTAGAGAGCTGAGTTTTCTTACATCCGCAATAGGACAAGAGGAAATGGCTTCAAGGTGTGCCAGGGGAAGTTCAGATTGGATATGACGAAATTTTTTTACACTGAAATGGTTATTAAGCATTGGAATGGGCTGCCCAGGGAAGTGGTTGAGGCATCATCCCTGAAGGTATGTAAAAGATGGGTTGACATAGTGTTCAGTGACATGGTTTAGTGATGGGTTGTTCTTTATCAGAGTTAGGTTGATGGTTAGATTAGATGATGGATTGGATGATCTCAAAGGTCCCTTCTAACCTGGACAACTCTATGATCCTATGCTATGAATGTCCACTGCATATAAAATCATCATAGAATCATATAATGGTTTGGGTTGGGACCTTTAAATATCATCTATATAAATACCATCTGTATTGGGAATATGCCAACCTCCCCAGATAGCTGTCATTATCTAATGCAAGAGACACTATGTCCTGGGAGAAACTGGGCTCTGCTACTTATTTACCATGCACCCACCTCCCCTCACACTCACTCCCTCCTCATCTTTGAGTAAAGCTCAGTTCTCTGAAAGACTCAGAGAAACCTGGGCGTCCCTCAATGGGATCTTTCCCTGGCAGCAAAGTTGTGGGTTTGGGGTTGGGTTGGTTGGTTATGACCAAGGTGACCCACCATAGCCTTAAATCAAAGGCTCTTCAGCCTGTGAAACTGTATAAAGCTCTGCTTGCTGCATCTCTCCTTATTCCCTCTTAGCCTCAGCAAGACTTGATCTCATGTTGCCTTTTAGCAGTAGGCTGTAGACCTGCAATATCCAAATGGCCTTAGGTGCAGCACTTGGTTAGGCCCAAGGATCCATGGAGACCCAAGTATGGCTTGTACCCTGGTGCTGAGGGGCATATTAGGATTATGGTCACTGGCTTGAATGAGCCTTAAGTGGAGAGCCCCCAAGGAAAAAACCCTCCTTGTTGGTGAAGCCTCACCTCTCAGTGCTTAGGGAAAACATCGGCATAGGGATGTTCCTACCCCTCAGCTGAGTATGTTGTCTATCCCAAAGTTGAGTCCTTACATCCTTAAGACTTTAATTATACTCTTAATCAAGGAAAACCAAGGGATTTCATCACACCCATTTCCCATCTCCTCCGATCCTCTTTGAAGCTGCTGGCATTTTGTGTGCTGCACAACTTGCCGTCCCACAGATTGATGGACACAAGCTGAGTCTTGTCTCCCCTGCGGGTTCAGGGAAGCGCCAGTCATGATCCTGGTTTCATCTGGGAAGGAACACAGAGAGGCTGAGCTGCCGTTCTCTGTGCTAGGCCAGGTTGAATAGGTTCACTCCTTGTGGGGTAGTGGGTGTTTGGCTTCATACTTGCTGCCTGCATCTGGTTTAAGTGAGCTTGCATGCCATCATCAGAGGTTCATGTGGACTTCATATGTCTGGCGATGTCTTCTGCCATTGGATGGTGATTCATGATATGTCCTGTCTACAAGACCCTTTCCAAATTCCAAGGACTGCTGGACGCATCTGGGCTGTAGTGAAAGCCAATGTCACATTGACATTGATTATTTTTCTCTGCTGACATGGGGAAGTCCAACAGGCCACAACAACTCCCACTCAGTGTGAGGAGGCTAGAGTAACACCCAGAAGGCCAGGAATGAATCTGGGTCTCCTACAACAGTGACTTTCCCAGTGTGTGGATCTTGGATCTCTGCTTTAAAGACAGGAGTTTTGAAAACCAGATTGAGGGAAATGCCAAAATTTTGCAAGTGATTGCTGTGCTTTCTTGGCTTGCATTGAATTCTTGTCACAGCTCCATGATTTCTGCTTGCCAGCTGGGGGCAAAAGTTTTGTGTCTCTAGTGTATGGGGCCACACCAATCAAGGTCTATTTTGGCTCTTGTAGGTGAATATAATGGCTCTGTATCAACCTTGCTGGTGCCAGGTCCCACCATCATGAACCATTCCTGGTTCTGGGCAAAATAGAACCCATGAAATACTGCTGACCACAATGTGACAGGGTTTTGCAACCCCCTTATCCCCTTCTTGTGTTTTTACCATGGGTCATGCATTATACGCACATGGGAAAGAAGTCTGTGCAAAAATGTCCAAGCAGTTAATATTCAGTGTCCTGAAGTAGAGGGTGTCTCATCAGAAGAAATCATGGGAACTCAAGTAATTTTGCCTCCTGACCCTTTTTCTAATCTGAGATGTTCCTTTCTGCATAAACAGAACAGCTTCTTTAACCTTTCACTCCTCTAGAACAGAAAAACAGCACACAAGCACAAACACACACAGATGTGGAACCACCCTTTGGCTTTTTTTCTTCTCTACCCAGGTTCTGATTTTCATATGGTTTTCCGAAATAAAACTGCTTTTGAGACTTCCATCCTTCCAGCAGATTGGGTTGAATTTGGGTGGTGAATTTAATGGCTCCAGGAGGCAGAAAGTATTCTTGAATTTCCTTTTGATTTAGAAAAAGAGGCTAAAACTTATCATGCCTTCTCCCTCTGGCAGGTCACGCACAGATGATGCCTGTCTGCATTTCCACTGTTTGTTTGGGTTTTTTGGTTTTTTTTTTGGGTTTGTTGTTGTTTTTTTTTTTTTTTCCCTTGATGTGATAGCTGTTGGTGTGAGCTGCTCTGTCTCAGCCTTTTTTTCACTCCCAGTCCCTGAATCCTGCCCACTCTTCATCCTCTTCCTCTCTCTTCCTCTCTCCTTTTACTGTTCGGTCTTCCCATCTCCAACTTGTCCATGACCACAACTCAAACTCTCTACTCTCATTTCCTACTCTTTAATCACTCTTATGTTAAGCTCTCTGGTGCAGGAAACAATCTTTTTTCATTGTGCTTGCACAGCCCCTTGCTGAGTAGAGTCCCCATCCTTGCTCATAAACTTTGGTGTTAATTCAGTCTATGTAATAAATAATCATAGATAGCCCTGATTTAATAACTTTATTCTGCTGATTCTTAACAGAGATTTTCTCCTTGGGAGAGGAGAAATGGAAAAAAGTGGAGATTTTTCTCTTCTCTGTTTTGAGGGGAGGAAGCAATCTTGTAAGGTTCTAAGTAAATAAAAATACTAGAAGAACTATCAAAATCAAATGCTTTAGAGCAATCTTCTATTTTCTATAATTGCAATTTGTCAGAAGAGACCGAGATCCTTTGCTCATCCTCTGACTGACAGGTTGCACTGAGGCTTGGATGAGTGGTGATGGCAGAGAACAGACATAAGCACAAGACTAAAGGATACATGGGGTCCTGTAGATGCCACCTCCACAGGTGGCTGCAGCTTCTCCACAGCTCTCCATGGGTGAAGGGCCATGAGAATAAAACATACCTGCGCCTCTCTGTGCCTTAGTCTACCTTTTCCGAAGTCTGTGTGATGATTTCTGCCTTTTGATCTATAGATTAGAAAGGAAAAGCGTTGTAGAAAATGAAATTTATTTCTCTTCTACTGCTTTTTTACCAATAGTAAAATGGTAAATCACTACATATAGAATCATAGAATCGTATAGATTGGAAGAGACCCTTGGAATATGGCAAAGTTCAGCTCTTTTCAGCAAAGATTTATGTTTTCTCAGAGAGATGAAAAGAGCATTTTCCATTTTCTCTGAAGAATTATACTTCATGAAGAAAAAATCTCATTATTGATATCTTATTTCTCAGGACTTTTCAAACAAAAACATTTTCTATTTCCACATTTTCTATTCTGAAATTATTCTTCTGAAATTTTTATTTTCAGAAAAAGCTTTGGATAAAACTTCACCTAAAAATATTGAGGCAGGTTCAGTTTGAAGCCACTGAAGTGGGAGCTACTTTGAAATTTAGAAAATGTTGACGAATGCATATTCATAGCCCTAGAGCTGCCTGTAGTGTTGACTTGCCTTGTGCAGCTGCCCAGAGCGGGATGCATTTCATGCTGCCATACCTCTCAGGGGAGGGCACACATCCTTCCCGCAAACTGACTCACCTCGCTAAGCAAAATAATGAATTTAAGAGCCTCATGGAGGAAGCTACTTCTAAAATAATTCTCTGAGATAACAAGATGACCCTTATTACTAAATAATTTCAAAAGGCTTTGCACTATTTCCCTCTTCCTGATGCATTGGTGAACAAGAAAAAAGATGCTTTTTAAATGGATCAAGAGGGAAAACAGGGGAAGAAACAACCAATCAGTGATATTTTGAAAAAGACTTGGAAGCTCTACAGCAGGATGCCTCCATAGCCAGTGTTTTTTGTTCAAGAGCTGTTTCTTGCCCTGGGTGGATTCTTATTTTAGTTAAACAGAAAAGAAGCAATTTCCGGACAGCTTCAACAGGGCTCAAGCACCTGTGAGTTCCTGAGAGCCTTTTGACAATTTCAGCATTTATTTTTAACCAAACGAATAAGGGCAACTCATTGAAAACTTTCTGAGTGTGTCTCAATCCAACTGCTTATCCCTCTGAATGGTCCTCACTGCCCAGGAAAGGGTCCTGCCTTGTAGGGCAGAAGTGATGCTGAGGATGCCTCACTGAGTCCTGATAAACTGCCCAATAGGCAGAGTCCCTGTTTCTTGTCAGCCTGGGCTAGCATGGGATGGACATGTCCTGCTCAAGAGTCTGCATGTTAGCTCGAGCTCTGTGCGTGGTTTCTTTCACTGTTGGCAAAGTTCTGGAGGATCTTTGCCTTTGTTTGCCTTCCACAGGATTACAGTAATGTCTCTTATAAGAGTTCCATGAAAGTCAAAGTAGGATTATCCTTCACTGCTCTCTGTGACCTACACAAACCATTACTGTCAGTCAGATGCCAGCAGGCATGGGATCCCATGGCTTTACATTTTCTTTTTGGTGGCACAGACTGCCTGAATGGGAGGTTTCTACAACCCTCAATGGGTCTGTCCTATATGTCCGCTCACAAACAGCTGAACAGGGCTCCTGGTGTCAACTACAGAGCCTCAGGACACTGCACCAGCTGCTGTCCCAGATGGGCGAAAGTGCCAAATTTGACCACTCATCTGGGTTTTGTCTCAGGTGCCCTAGACCTTTGCGAAAATCAACCGACACTTTTATTTCAGCAACTGAATCCCACATGAAAACATTCATATTTAACTGTGTTCATGGGTGCTGGAATCCAAACTACTGCAGACAGAGAAGAGGTGAGTACTGACAATGAAACCTGGAGAACAGCTCAGCTCACCAAAGAGAGGTGGAATCCACTGCACAGCCAAGATCGTTTTACATGTTGTCATCTCTTAGCATTTACTTTCCCTTCCTCTGCTTAATCCTTCCAGACTATGGAGTTTTTCAAGACCTAAACCAAGGAGTGAGCCACTTCACATGCAGGTTTCTTCCTTCATTCTGAGAATAATTTCTCATTGGGGTGTCCCAGGGGTGTCCTTGCAGATAAAGGGCATGTCTGAAGGAAGCAGTTCCATATGAATACAGTTGAATGCAGCACATGTTCACCAGGGTTATGGCATATGGCTGTTGTTTACCTTGTTTTAGTCTTTCTTAAAAAAAAAGAAGAACAACCCACAAAACAAACAACCAAAACAGAAAAAAAAGAAAAAAAGAGAAAAAGCCAATTAATTCTGGTAGTGATGACAATATTTACTAAGTCTCATGATGTCAGTCTACAGAGGTGTTTCCTTTTCCTTCTTTCCTCCCTGGAAACTGTGAGGCTGTTTTTAAAAGATTTGGAGTGTGTAACATGCCTTTACAAATCTGGGAGACTGATTTATGGAGCGTGCCATCCTGTGACCCCAGGCAGGACAGCTATTACCTCCAAGCAGTGGAAACCATCACTGTTCCAGGGAGCTCAGACATACGAACATTATCCTGGTATCCAGGAAAAGAGAATGGGGAGATGACAACCAAAGTTTCAGGGTCTAAAGATAAGCCACTGCATGGGTGCGTGGGCTAGCGGGCAGATCGTCAGCACAATAAACGAATGGAAATTACAGGGACATGGTGTATGGAAATGAAGACATGCACAACAAAGTCAAGGAACGATGATCAGGAAAATGGGGTCACCCTTGTCCTGCCCCATTCCCTGATCTCCCCACTTCTTTCTGTACTAATCAGGCAAAGGATAATGGTGTTCAACCTCTAATGGGCAAGGCAGGACTTCAGCTGGAGCAGTAGCTGAAGCCATCTGCCAATGACACATGGAGCATAAACCAACAAGCTCCAAAACCAGACTGTGGATGTTGGTATAATGTCCGTGATGGTTCTCATTAGGAGTTTGGTTAAACAGAAAGCCCCAACATTTTCTAAATTTTCTGATTGATGTTAGGCATCCCCCCTCCCCCCCCCCATCCCCCTTCATTTCTAGCATCCTCTCACAGTTAGTTTCCTGCAAGGAATTAACTGCCATAATTAGGAAAAGCCATCAAAATCTCAAGGAGGGTGAAGTATAGGGAGTGGCTAGAGATCACATAAAGATGAAACTTGAGACTCTGGAAGGGAGTCTCTCATTGCTCAATGCCACCATACTATCCTCTGCCATCTCATCCCTCCTTCTTTCTGATCTGCTCTGGTCTGGCCCCTCTTTTCCCTCTTCCCTCCAGCTCTGCAGACTCCCCTTTCTCCAAAATCTCATGGCCTCAGTCACACACAAAATAGTGCCACGGGGAAGTTTTTTTCCACTGGTGGAAACCCAACGCAACCAGAGACATGATCATTACAAGCTCATGGAGGCACTGGTTCCAAGGTGGGCAACTGCTCCCTGAAATGCTCCCAGTCTCCAGCAGCAGCTGCCAGCGAGTCCCCACCCTGCAGGGACCATCCCTGGCTTCTCACGGGGAGGTAGTCAAAAAACCAAACATCAACAATAACCTGAACCCGGCAAAGCCCAGAGGTGCCACTTGAGAGGCAGAATAGCTGGTGGAGTTCAGCAGAATATTCTCGGGTAACAGCAAGGTTAGTTGCTCCCTGGGGGGAGGTGGGTTTGCTTACTTACTATTAGTTTCATACTAGAAAAACATTTACTGGAATTTTTAGTGAATTATGCTCAGATGTGCCTGTGGTCAGTCCCAAGTCTCACCGAGTTGGTGTTACCACAGCATAAAGGAAAACAGGGTTTCCAGGGCTTCCCTTGGTCAATAAAAAAAGCCATAAATGAACTATATGGAGCAAAACTGATAAGTGCGGAGGAA
Source organism: Jacana jacana (assembly GCA_013400555.1). Classification (NCBI taxonomy): domain Eukaryota; kingdom Metazoa; phylum Chordata; class Aves; order Charadriiformes; family Jacanidae; genus Jacana; species Jacana jacana. The sequence continues at coordinate 318,636 of VZTM01008335.1, forward strand.
CGATGGCTTTGTTCACTGAACTGACTTTCATTTTTCTTAACAGTTTACCTTTTCTTTCACAAGCGAGAGAAAGGCTAACACCCATACTTCACAGCTGGTGAAGGCTGTGATGTTGTATGTAAGCACTGAAGATTTAGATGTCCCTTCCGCTCAAAGCTGATGTCCCCGCGGCTGTTTGAAATCAGGACAGGCTGCTCTGAAGCCAGAGGAATTTCACAGGTGTGAGGGAGCAGGTCATCGAGTTTCCATGCAGGCTGGTGGGTGGTTAGCCATCGCTTTAAGCAATGGGATAGAAGGATTTATAGCCTGCCTACCACAGTGGGGCCCCAACCCAGATGAAGTTTCTTGAAGCGAGTGTGAAACAGATAAATAAAAAAGAAACATGCTACGCTGGATCAGTCTGGTCACAAGCACCCACCGCAAATTTGGTGTGGAAATAAAGCACTTTTCATTTTTCCAGCGGCGAGAGCAATTAACTATTAGAACATAATGCTCTGAGGACTGTGGTCGTATCCTGTGCTTGGTCCAACTGGAAGCCTTCCTGGCAGATATGCCTTGCCAGAGTGCAAGGTCTCCGAGGGGCTATCGGCTGCCTTAGGAAGGTTAATCCAGTGGTCTGTCAGCTGTAAAGCTTGTGATGGAAGATGACTCCAGATGCACAGTGCAGGGAGAAAGACTTCAAGGTCCTGCCTACCCGGTGGACTGAACTTAACTCCTAAATTACCCCAAAATTAAAGATTCAAAGTTTGAGACTTGGGATCTGTATTTTTTTTTTCAACAAAGCTGATGTCAGTTCTGGACATTTGGATGAAATAAATTCCAATGACAGAAGAACTGGCTCAGATAGAGCCTGTTTGTTTGGTGGCCTCTAGATCACTGCCAGTCAGCGTGCATCATTAAGTGATGCATAGCTGTCTGGATGCAGAGACCAACATGTCTGAGGACCTGGGTGTGACTTTACCCTGATTTGACCCTGTTTTAAGACCTGAAACCAGGTCTGAGAACTGCTCAGATAATTTCCTTAGGTGTGCAAAGTCCTTATTTTTGTGTGCTAGGATTTGTACTTTGGGGTCACATGGCACCTCTTGATGTCTATGTTTCAAAATGAATGCTTGATCCATGCAATGAAGAGAAGGAGCAACCTTCGTGAGCTTCTGGGAGAAACAGATGCAAACACAAGAATCCAGACAGCTATTTCACTCTCTGCTACTGACTTCCTGAGTGGTTTTGGTTAAATCTCTTCACTTTTTCCGTGCCCTCAAAAAAAGTGAATCATAGTAGGCTTCGAGGAGGAGGAATGAAGTGGGGTTCAGCAAATACAGATTGTCATTTTTATTTCTTTGTCCTGCCACTGGGCTCCCCTGTAAGAAGCCTCCTCCTCCTCCTCTGTTTGCTGTATAGCAGGGATTCATGATTACATTTATCTGCCTTGGTGGAAAGGGCATGTGAAAGTGGCTTTGCCCACACCCTGTTCCCCCACCCTGGGACAATGAAGTGGGCCCACACATACTCTTTTCCACTAATTTCTGTAGGAAGGAGATAACTCACTGTTGAGCCAGGGAGCCACGTGCCTCTTGCCTTGAAACTGTGAGCTTCTCATCACAGAGCTGAGCCTTTTAACCCAAACCTGAATCCATGTGAGATCCTGCAGGGTATTTTATTGCCCCTGAACAGATAAAAATTGCATGTACAATCTCTCCTCTTCAGAATTTACTTGTAAACTCATTAGAACTTCTCATACTCTTTTTCTCTTTTTCTTTTTCTTTTTCTTTTTCTTTTTCTTCTTTTTATCTTCTTTTTCTTTTTATCTTTTTCTTTTCCTTTTTTCTTCTTTCCCTTTCTCCTTTCCCTTTCCTTTTTATCTTTCTTTTCTATTCCTTTTTTCCCCATTCCCTTTGTCTTTTCCTTTTCTTTTTACCTTTTTTTAAAAATTAATTTTTCTCAGTTTATCCTTTTCCCTCTCTCCCTCCACCTTTCTTTTTGTCTTTCTTTGTACACACCCATATTTTCCATATTTTAGATCTTATTCCACTTCCTGTCCTATACCGAATTCTCACACATTTTATGACATATTTGGGGGTGGTTTTCCATGGTTTAAAGAAATAAAAGGAACTTCAAAGCCCCTGTGTAATACAGCACCCACCTCTGTGGTGAGTTTCTGTTTGCATTCCCTGCAGCAAATTAGGCTTTCCAGCAAGAGGAAGGTCTGAGAGGGAAGGGGTAGGAGGAAAAGGGTGCATAAAACAGGAGAGGCACAGCTGTGTCTGAAAAAATGAAAATATCCCTGTAAGCCTGGAGATGCGTGGCTGGAATGTAAAGTCCATTTCCCCAGGAAGGATGCTGAGATGGCTGGGTACTGCCAAGAAAGGAGCTTCAGAAGCTGGAGGAGGCTTTGGGTCTTTCACTGCTTCTGTTTTCCACTGCATTTGGTTATGGATTTGACAGCTCTGCCAAACTGGAGTACTCCCCTTGGCCAGTGAACGGCAAGCACTCATTCAGGTCTCCCAGCACAGCCCCCTCCTCATGTAGCTTTGGAGAGATGAATTCAAGCCATAACGCAGTTCATGCACCATGGCTCAGCCAAGGACTGCTCTCCCTGCTGTGGTTAACAACAAGGGGAATAGCGAGTGCAGACTAAGAGAAGACCTTGAGCCATGGAGCTAAGATACAGTGTGGGGTCTTGGGACAGGGGCTGACAGTAAGCTGACAGGCATAGCCTTCTGCAAAAAAGAGACCATGATGTTCATCCCTGTGCAGGGCCTGTCTGGCCAGGGTGGATGGTAAATATCCTTGCTCTTCTGGTTTAGCCCAGTTGTTGCTTTCTTAGAAGACAAAGATATGTGTCCTGCATGCATCCACACCCTCAGTCTGACACCAGTCCTGTCTGATTTGCCCCTCCAGGTCCTTCCCAGGCCAAGCTGCAGCACAATACATCTCTTGAACTGGCTTTTACTTCTCTTTCTTTCGGTGGAGACTGCTGCAATGTTACCCTAATCAAAATTTTCGCTCCCCCATCTACTCAGTCCAAGTAGTCAACAAATGCAAAATTAGCCTAAGCCACAGTCTGAGATTCATCTCCTTAGAAAACCAGGTTAAAAATATTTATATACAATTATTAAATAATTTATTAAATAATTATTAAATATTATTTAAGGTTATGTAAGATGTCTTCCTCTTGTGATTCCACTGGGATCCACCGCAGAACTACTTGCTCTGTTCCAATGACGTTAATGGCAATTATTCCATTCCTGTCTTTTTAAATCATGGTGTTGTCTATGGCCATAATTAATACATGCAACTCCTTCACATCCAGCACATTTTCTCACTGCACAAGTGAATCAGGAATTATAATTTTGTCAGAAACTTTTTGAGTGCTCCTTTCCCTAGGGCTATTCAGACTTACAGGTTTTTACATTTGGTTTTGCAATCAGCAGAAACTTAATTAAAAAAAAAAAAAAAAAAAGGAGGAAAAGATGAAACAAACAAAAAATCATGTGGGAACTTTCAAATCCTCCCTTGCCAGATTGGTTTTGTGAGTGAAAGATGAATTAGCCCTGGATGGAGCTGTGCCCCTCCACATCTGTAAGACATCCATAACAACAGCTGCTATATTGCAGCACATCTTTGATCCCCGTTGCCTCACAGGCTCCTTTCCCTGCTATTTCAGGAGGGTGTGTTTTTGCCCAGCACCACTATGCAGCCACCTCTGGCTACAGCAGCCGTGGAGTTTAGCAAAGCACTGCAATGACTCCTGGTGAAGAGACCTACAAGCAGGAGAGAATGACCCGCACCCTTCTGATGGATGGAAACTTGCAGGCAAATGTTTGGCGACAGATAGGGCTCTGCCCTGGTTGCATCAAGCTGTCAGATGGGTGAAGAGCTCAAGGGCTGATGCCTGCCTGGCTTCGTGTCAGGAGAGCAGGGTCTGACTTCTGTTCAAAGAAGTAGGGTGGTGACATGCAGCAGTGCAGAGGTGTGGGAGATAAGAGCATGTTCCTGGCTTTCTAGTACCGTGGCATCTTCTGGCCACATCTATTTGATGACCTTTTGCCAGGTCCAGGGAAGCAGAGTGCAGTCCCTTCTCTTGTCATTCCAGCTTGTAAATAAATTAGGAAAACTGCTCATTGAAAGGCCAAGAAGCACCTCAAGCTGCAGATCGCCCTTGGTGGATGTCTCATGGTTAACAAACTAGCTCTGCAACCTGCTCCATCCCAAAGCATCTCTCCAGAGTTATACCTGACTTTACACAAAGGGAAAGGGTCCAGCTCCAGTTAGAAAAAAGACAGGGGTGAGAGCATTGTGGGGTGCCAGGTTTCATACCCAGGCACCAGGACATATCTTAACTTAGGCTTACATCCCACTGGATATGACCACAATTAACTGGATGGTTTCAAAGCACAGGGCTGAGGGGCTTGGTTGCCCTCTCTGAAGTGGGTGATAGCAGCCCTGCTCTCCTAGTAGGATTTCTGGGATTTTCGTCTCTCTTGGGGTGGTCATGGATGGACAAGATATTTCAGTGATCTGTTTGGGACAGGGAATTAGGGTTTGGGTTTTTTTGACTCTGAATAAGAGGTCAGGGTGGGTTCTGTTCTCCCCTCTGGAGCAGACATGTATGTGGCAGCCTTTCCTGGAGGAGAAAGAAAAAGAAGAAAAAGAGGAAAAAAGAGGCAGAGAGGTTTCCTGGTTGCACCAGAGGGAGCCCTTCCATTGCAGATGAGGCAGCAATCAGGCAGCAATCAGGCTCAGGCTAGAGCTTCAGGTTTAATCCTATGTGGTGCTGCAGCCCTGCCTTCACCTTCCAGCTCTTTCCAGCCTGTGTTAACTGGGACAGTCAGAGTTCTGCCGCCGCCCTCCCCACTCCCCTCCCCGCTTCGCCCCCTCCCTCCAGGATGATCACTATTAGCAAGTTGGATGCACCAGCCTGACACCAAGCTCCTGAAGATGAGACAGACTCTGATATAAAGTTATTCCCTCTCCCACCTTATACCCTGACTGGAAAATCCCTCCACCTCATTTTGTTCAAGAGTCTCCTCTCCATTCTCCCTCTTTCCCCTCCCAACTCCTCCCCCAGGACAATTTCCACCCCAGTAGGACATCCTCAGTTTGCTTGTCAGGCTGGAAGGAACACTGGAAAAAGGCTTGAAGGCTAATGGGAGTGAAGACCCACTCCAGTTAATCCTGGAAAAAGTCCTCCTGGGGTAACAAATGCAGCCAAGAGGACTTTGATGTGCATTTTCCTATTCCCTGCTGAGATCTGGATGTGTGGCCATGCCTCAAAGATCCTGTATTAGGGCAGAGGACAACCCACAGGTGCTGGACAGGAAGATTGAGAATGATTGTGTTGAATGCAGAACCCTTTGTCCTCTCAGAGCTTCTTCGGGGGTTCCCTCTCTGGGCCCCGTTGCACAGACATCCAGATACTTTTACTGATTTACTTTACATGAGACTGTTTTGTCTCCAGGTAACTAAAGCAAAGACAGATCTAAAAAAGACAGGAGAGAAGATGCCTATATTCTATATTTGGGTCCAGACGAAGTGGGCTGGAGTCAATTTTCCCACATGCTCAAGCCTTGAAGACCATTTCATGAACTTTTCTAAGTGCTTTTTAAAGAGCAGCCTTGGTAGGGGAGGATGGGGCTGTTCCTGACCAGACCCTCTTGTCTGCACTGCAGTGTGCTAGCCACCTTCTACAAGTCTTAGTGTATGTTTAAGATATGCTGAGCCCCTTGAGAAGGTTTGTTAGGGCACATGTGGATCCACCTCTCTCATTAGAGGAATCTGGTTTTGCTGTGTGATATTCAATTACCTTCACCTTGAGACCATCCTAGATCTGCTCTCCAGCCCTTGACTCATCTTTGTGAGCTAAAGCACAAACTACCCTTGCTTTAATGCCCTCCTTCTCCTGTTCTCTCTACCACTGTCCTTTCCCAGTCACTCTCTGTCACAGTTTTTCTATTCCAAGCTCTGCTTCTCAACTACTTCACCCCTTTTCAAACCTCTTGACCTGTTTATCCTTGGCAGCTGCAGCAGGAGGAACACTTGGAGCAGATGGTCTTTCCTGATCTTGGGAACAAATTGACTGACATTGGGTCAGAGCAAGCACACCTGGGGAAGCCCTGAGAACTGTGGTGGCCCTAATTTGGAGCATTCTTCTTATGGGGCATCGGCATTAAGCAGGAGTGAATGGGAGACATAGCTTTCCCATCCTTATTTAGTTTTAAACTAAAAGAGTGGAAGGTATCTATAAATGAGGTGAACTTGTCTTCAAGTCATTTCCCTCCAGCTGGAATTTCTTGAGGAAACTGCTGTAAGATCTTCCTTTCCCTGGTGTGTAACATAGCCTGTTTTTAGTGAGTATAATTTTCAGAAACAACAGAACCACTGTTTCTGATGCTGCTTCAGGTACACGTAATGGGAAAAAGGTCAGACCAGAGAGCCAAAAAGTGGCATTTTCATAAACTACTGAAACAGAACCTTAAAAAGATATGATCCAACTCACCTCATTTAGAACTTAGTTCAATGTTTGTAGCTCAATTTTAGCTCACCTAATTCGCTGTTTCACTGTCTTTCTGCTGCCTGTCTCCTCTCTGGCAGTGTCATCTTTCCTTCAACCATTGATGAACGTCATCATAACTTGAGTCCTACATGCTGCTGCAGTTCCTGTTTTTTTCACAGCGTGTCAGACTTCATGCCTGGATGCTGTGATACAAATCTTTCCTCACCAAACCTGCCTAGAGAGGACCATCTCATGGTGCTACAGGGTCTCCATCCTTGCTCACTCTCTAACACAGCTGTTGCAACAAAGGTGTTTGTTTGACAATGGTCTCAAACCAGTCTAAGAAATAGTGTAGTTTTAAAACAACTATGCTAAAAGAAAGCAGATTTTTATTTCTTTATATGAAATAATTTGGTTAGGTAGTTTTGAATGAGGATGGGTTAAAATATGCACAGCAGGCTGAAAACACTGCCTAAAATTCCCAGTTGATTGTGGCCACCTCTCTGCACTGGCTATGGGAAGAAAGACTTCATGAGAGATTTGTCCCCTTTCCAAACAATCTGCTCCTCACATGCTGTTGTTGGATCTGGCATGACATAGAACCAGTGTAGACAGGCAGGAGATTTATGCCTATTTACCATCCTCCTGTAGAGACAGGAGTGGCTGGGTGGATCTGGAGCTTCATAACCTCCTGTTGAAGATGCAGTCTCTTATCCTGGAGATCCACTTGTTCTGTTAGAAGGATCTCTACACATCACCATCTGACTGTGAACCGCATCCAAGGAGGGAGGAGAGTGAGGTGTTTTGGGGACTGTTACTGGCTCTGACACCACAAAATTCTTATCCATGGGGAAACATGCGTTGAGAGATCTGCTTTCTACTCTCAAACAATATGGTCTCCCCTTAAGACTAATTGTTTCGTTCATAAATGGGACTCCTAAAGGCAGACATTGGGAACTGGTGCATCTCAGGTCTAGTTTAGAGCTTGGAGGAACCAGGTGAATTTATGCAATCTGTCCCCATCCTGCCCCTATTAGTTTGGATTCACTTACCTTGTGGCAGACAGCCGGCTTCTTGCTCCTGCTGGCAATGTGATGGTGGAGTTGTGTGGCTTTGGTATTATTGGTAAATTACATCATGGTCCCTGGCTAAATGCTGCCATAAAAGAACAATGAAATGCCTGATTTGCCACATCAATAGAGGGACACAGTCCTCCCCTCTGTGAAGAGCTAGCAGCTCTCTGCCAACAGGAGCAGAAGCCTTGCTGGCCAGTGTGTGCATGCACTGTGGAACTGGGAGCTCTGAACCCCAGACATATGGTTTAAATATTCTAATAGATGTGGTAATCCTTTTGGTTTCCAAATAATGTTATGGTCGAGTCGATTTATGGTAACGCTATCTTAAGCAATGAGGGCAATAAAAAGAGTTTTAAATGTGAAGAATTTTTTTCTTCTTGCTTTTTTTAAAATAAGGACTTTTTTTTTTTTTTTTTTTTTTTTAAACAGCCTTTTCTTTGTGCTCTGTTTGAAGCCGTCAAGAGTGGAGATCCTGCCAAAGCTACTCAGTGGTTGTGAAGCAGACACACACCTTGCTGGTAAATGGGCCTTCCTGGAGCAACTGGTGTCCCTATCCCCATTGTGTCCCACCTTCCTAGTTTCAGTCCCTGCTGGAGGATAGCATAAATATTTCTGTCCTTATTTATTTGCTTTTATCTCGAGATGGAGTTGTAAACTCATGGCCCACACAGTGTGTTCTCCACTAGCATGAACAGTTGCCTGACTTGTTGCTTGTTACCACTTCCCCCCCATCCCTTCTAAAGCTTTTCTTTCTGGTGGAAGTCTCAGGATAGCTTTGTGTCCTAAACTCTGAAGTCCACTCATGTCACAAGACCAGAAATTAGCTCAGATGCAATGGTCAGCCTGTTGAGGAGACAACTGGGCTTATCTTGGTCTGGCTGAATGCCTGGACACCTCTAGTCTGAGTTCTCCTCCCAGCCCATGGGGTTCTAGTGTGTTGAAAACCAGTCTTGGAGGTGGGACTTCTCCCCTGACTGTGCCTGCAAGGGACAGGCAGGTTTTCTGCGTTGCTTCTCTTCTTTCCCTGGCACCTTGGGACATGAATTCTGTTCTACTCAGAGGCTCTGAAGGGGTGGTCATGCCAGCCATACCCAAGGCTTCAGCTTCTCTGGTTGCATGGCTCTGAAAGAACTTTGAAGAAGAGACCTGAGCCTTGACTGCTCAGAAGTCTCCATAGCTGTGCACCAGATGCTGGATACAGTATAAGCTTGAAGGGACCAGAACAGAACTCTCACAATGCCATGAGCGGGAAAGGCTCTCCATGCTGTTCCCCAGCTTGAGGGAGGACAATGATCTAATTTTTTGGGTTGGGTCCCACCTGCTTTGTTTTGTCTACAGCTTTATAGAAGAAATAGTAAAAATTGGACATGAGAAATACCCAACATGTAGACTAGGAAAGGATATGTCCCAATCCATCAGAGACAGTGACTCCAGATTTGCACCATGAGACCCACCTCTGCTACAAAGGCACTGCAGCAATTTTCAGGCCAATCTACTGATACATGAGCCTTCTAGACCACTTTGAAAAAGTAGCTCTTTAAACAAAAGCCCTTTTAGTCTTCATTACAGAGTCAAAGACTGCTTTCACATAAGGCTAGGGTAGGTCAGATTTCATTTGCTTGGAGATAAATGGCTTTGTCAGCAAACATCTTTTGTGGATTTTTTTTTTTTTTAATTTGAATTATTGGATTTCCTGGGAATTCTCAGCAAGTAAAAAGGTAAAGAAGTGAAATTATATGCAAGAAAACTGAATTACAATTTTTTGGTTTTCAGTGAACATTACTACCCGAATCAGAGAATGCTAACTTTAACAGGACTTAAAGAGAATTCTCTTTATTTGTGAACAATAAGAAAAAGTTTGGTCTGATAGCAAAAAGTCGCAATGCTATTTTTTTTTTTTTCCAAATCTGCTTTAAAATCATTCACACTAACACACGTGAAATGGAATTTGGTTCAAGATGTTTGACAGAAGAAACTGGGATGAACAAAGGGGTCTCACACTGGATCCTGGGTGTAACTGGGAAAGGCAAAAAAGAGCATAACCTCATCCTACATCCATGAATAAGGTGAGAACTTAGAAAACAATTATGAAATACTCATCATAAAGCTCCCCATCTCCTGTACTTGGGCAAGGCACAAGCCTGAATTTTTACCATATAACATTTTAAAGCTTTTGGCTTGGCATCTATGGGTGGCTAAAACAACACTAGCTCCTTTTCATAGATCCTTTGCTGCAGAGAAGGACAGGCTTTGGGCATGATGAACTGGTCTCCCTCCCTTCCTGAAGGGATTAGTCTCTAGAAGCCTTCTAACAGAAGAAGCTCTGTGGCAAGTGACTTTCAGCTCCCATGCAGAGCTATGGAGCCTGTTGATTGCAAGGATTAAACATTGCTTCTTTATGGCACTGTCTCCTTACACTTATTTGGATTATATAGAAGCAGGAGCAGTGTGGAGAAGAAAATGTGTGACCTGGTCATGAAAAACTTGTTTAGAGTGGCAGCTGAAGCAGAGAAAATTTTGTTCAAGTCTGCTGGAGCACATCATATGCAAGGACACACTCCAGGAGAGATGGCTCCAGGTTTCTGCTGCTCCCAGACTGTTGTCCAGCTGTCATTGTAGGAAAAGTTCATGGCAGCAGATTGAGGGAAAGGGTTCATTCTCCCAGGCTGCAGTAAAAAGCTGCTAATGGCATCTGAGCCTTGTCTTCAGTCCCAACCATTAGTGACTCCCTCAAGGACTCTACATGGAAAGTGTTCTTCACAAGGTACTGACGTGCAGGACCCTACCTGCTTTTCTGCTCTTCCATTTGCCAGCTCTCATCCATGGCCATTGGCTCTAATTTTTATTTCTTTTTTTTTAATTTTTTTAAAATTATTATTATGCCAGAGGCTTCTGGAATACAAAGAACAGGGAGTTCCTTGGAGGTGTAGGGAAAAAAAGCCACCACCCCTCCTCCTCCCTTAGCTGAACGTTGTCAGCATGGTGCTTTTTGTCTGCGAGCCTTGCCACCTCCAGCTGTGTTCTCAGCAGCCCCTACAGAGATTTGGCCTCTTTGCCACTTCTTGGGCAGCCGACCTCCGTGCAGAACCCACAGTGTTGCAAAAAATAAGGAGCTGGCCTGGAAGGGGCCATCCTCTTCCCCCAAGTCAGCATGAAACAAAATGTTGCTTAGGGGAAGGAATGAGGGGTGAGTGCCATATTTCCAACGAGACGTGAAACCAAAACCCTGACCCCCTTCCCCACTCCTGTGGAGTTCATTGCCAGAGTCTGTGGGTGAGCCAGGTCTACTTTCCAAAATGAAAATAGGTATTTATCCTCCAAGCACCAAATTCCCCTTGCAGATGCAACTGGATCTAGGTTTTCTTATTACTGTCTCTGCTGCCACTAAGCAGAAGGCATCTCCTGGTCCTGGTTAATCACAAGATTCCCAAAGTCCTGTATCTTGCAGGAAGGGCAGTCTCTCTGTCAAACAGTCCTTGAAACATTTTTCCTTTCTCCTTTCCAAGATTAAACCTCTCCTGTAGATGTGCAGTGCCAAACACTGCTTGAGCACTCCTTCCGCCTTTCCCTCCTGGGGGTTCATCATTTTCCTGAGACCTATACATGTGGTGGAGCTGGCAGAGTTGCCTGCTATGTGTATCCTGGCTCATGGTGCCAGCTTACTGGGATGGGAGGGACAGAAATGCAGAAATGGGTCACTGAAATGGTGAGCCTGTTAACTAGTGGTCTGCCATCTTTTCTCCTGGCCCTCTTCAACTTACACAGGACGCTGCTTGGCCAGTGAGCAAGTGAATGGCTGGATAAAGGAGACTGAGCTTCACTTGGGAGAGCATGAGCCTTGCTCTGATGCAAGGCTTCCTTGTAGTTCATTGGAGTGCTACCACATAGATTACGTATGCTGTGGTTGTGGTGACATTATGAAATGGAGCACAAGCAGAGACGCTTGTGCCACAGCCAGCTGAGGACTGGAAGCACCAGTAGGGTGAGGAGAGGCAGGCAGGGTGCTGGGCACACCTAGGCCTGCTGGCTCATTAACATGGTGTAGGTGTGCCCCCTGAGACAGAGAGTGCCCTGTGGGCTGCAGCAGCTCAGAGAACGACAAGGTAGGAAAGTATAGTAGCAAGGAGAGAGCAAGAGACTATCTTCAGGAGACCACTTTTTCCCATCAGGTGGTTATCTCAATGATATCTCAAGCAACACAGAACTTTGTGTGAGGTTTTAATTTCTTTGTTCCTGATGAAACTTAGGCTGGCTGCACAACCGATACCCGCCCCAGAAAATACTCAATTCTTCTCCAAGAAAATACTTAGTTCCAGTCTATCCTGCCTGGAAGCTCAAGCAGCTGCTGAGAATAAAATATAACAATAGTACAGTGTGATATGAGGCTGGAAATCAGGGGTGCTGGCCAAGACTGAGAAAAACTGGCCTGAAGAAGCAGTAAAAACAGTACAGATTCCAGCAGTCTCTATCCAAAAGGCAAACCTTTAAGTAGACTGCCTGCGTATGGTATCAGATGGAAAGAAATCTGAAGCTGGATGCTGGACAGTGGTGAGTCTGTAGGTGGGCCATGGATCAGTTCTTGATTGGTAATTAGCTGGATTAGTCATCTTTCCCCAGCTCCTTGCTGCTACATCTGTTTGTCTGGGAAGCATCCAGGCTACGCAAGTGGTACCTGCTCTGCAAGGTTCAAGGGAAGGGGTAAGGATGGGTAACAGGACAAGAGCATAAGGGGGAGGTGGTGCCCACATCACCCCCACTGAATGAGGAATGAGAGAGGGATTTGCCTCCAGCCTCCACACCAAGCAGAGCCTGGCTGCTACCAGACCCACAGGAAGGTGTTGAGGCTGCCAAAAGGTCTCGTCTCAACTTCAGCTAGTTGTGGTCAGCACAGAATCATTCTTATCAGAAATCGTCTTTTTAGGGAGGGTTTTTCTTTCCATTCCCATCCACCTCCATCCCAAGACAGAAAAGGAGACACCTTTTCCTCTGTTGCCACATTGACAGCAGCTCTCCTGGTATGCCTCTGTGGCCACTCCTCCAAGGGGCCTGAAACTCCTTGGAGGTTTAGATGATGCTGTTGCACTTTCTCCTGCTGGCGGCTGAATAGAACTATTGAGATGAATGATGAAACTGAGACTCGTTCATCTCTCTTCTTACGCACCTGCCCTATCACAACGAGGTACTCTATTCCACCATAGCCTTTTTTGCTCACACTTATTATTCAGCATTACAGGAATTCACTCATCTCTTTTAATTCCCTTTTTGCGGAAAGCAAGCCAGGTTAGAGCATTTCACTGTGCTCTAGTTAAACAACTGCTGGCGGAACGCTGTTCCTTGATATAAAATTTTTAATGAAAGATTGTAGTTTTTTGCAGGAAATGTAATAACAAGCAGTAGCAGATATTTCAAGACCATCTTCTTTGGATTCATTTCTACCTTGTACTGGTGCCATTTCTGTATTGGAACAGGCCAGTGTTCATTATTACGGAAGAAATTCATTTCACTTGTGGATCTGGGAGTCAGAGAAGAACCCAATCTTCCTGCTGAGGGGAATTGTAAAATCCTGCCTGGACTGTATATATTTCTGAACTGTGCCTGACCCCTGGCATGCTCCCTTCAGTGTGGAAAGGAAAAAGAATTAAAAGGGAGAAACAAAGCTTGACTCCAAGAGGGACATTGTTATTAATTTTCTTTTGTTTTTACACAGCAGAACCAAAAATAGAGTTTTTATCCATGTAAAATATTTATTGAAAGCCTGAGATTTCTCATCCTTCATGTCTGGCTCAGAGTGAGAAATCAAGGAGTTGGGTGGTTTGTGGGTTTTTTCCGTTTCTTTTTTTCCTCCCACATCTGTCAGGGAAATCGGATGAGTTGAAAAAACCCATATTCATAGATTTACCTGTCTTTGAAAGCCACCCAGATGGCCAGACTGCATGTTACTCATTAACACCTAGAATTTCACCATATAAAGTAATTTCTAGTCTCTTTTGCTTATCACTTATTTAATTTTATTTTTTTTTTTTAAACGCCAGATCAAACTCTCAGTATTTTTGGAACTATTCGGGTTATTTATTGGGTTCACAGGGGAATGGGGAAGTGAACGGGAACTCAGCTGAGGGCAGAGGAATTCCTGGAACTTGGACGAGGCGGGGAGAAAAGTCAGCAGTTTATCTCCTTGGAAAGGGCCACTCGGAGGCACCGCAGATGCTGGAGCTGTCCAAATGCCACACGGTAGCGCCTGAGTCAAACCTCCAGGGAGGTCTCCACGCTGCACACAGCCTTTCCAAACAGCACTTGAGAAGAGAGACTGCCGGCGTGGCAACCGGACAAGGAAAATCTGCTGGCTTGCTGCCATCAGTGTCCTGCGCTGTGCTCCACCTGATCAAGTGCATGGCACTTCAGAACAGGTCTAGGGCCATAGAGGGACTCCAAGGATCGCCGAAGGAATGCGTCCTACATGTGAAGTTCCTTCTGCAGTAATCTCTTGGATGAAGTAGACAGAAATCTAACTTGCTTCCCTGCCCACCATAGTCTTCATAGTTGAAATACTAAGTTATGGGCAGAGAAATTACCTGAGGACAGCTCAGGAATCTTTCTGCTGTAATACAACCTTCTTTTCACCATTCCAGCCCTGCCACCATGCCCATGGGTTCACTGCTTTCACTGAATGACTTCCCTAGCACTGCAATCTTCCCACCCTAAAGGTGGGAATACCTCCTTAAAGTCCAGCAAAAACTAGGGACCAAGGTGGACTGTTTTAAATAAGTAACATTTTCCAGAGGGATCCCTAAGCCTTTCTTTAACCTGGGATCTTCTAGGCTAGTGATATGAAGCTGAGCTTTTAACTATAGACAAAACTCCTTTAACACAAGCTACTTGCAGACTTTTATCTCTCCAGTTGCACTGCCTACCCACAGGCTGCTTTCCAAGGGGTGCTGGGTAAATCAGTGGGAGGACTTCAAGCACCATAAGAAGAGGCCCCTTCACTCAGCTCTTTTAGCTGTAATTGCTGCCTCTCATTTAGCATGGCCCAATTTCTGCCCAACTCCTGCTCCTCCATCAAGCCCGTCATCCTTTCAGCTGTGATCTCTTCACCCTTTCAGCTTATTTGGTCATTAATTCTCTCTAGCACACTCCTTGAACGACTCCACTCTTGTTCCTATCCTCCTGCAGGAAGCTCCACGGCTGCCTGGGCACACGCTGACCTTCTCTTTCACTGCTGCTACCTCCTGCTTTTCACAATACTGAATCATCTTCTCTGATTCCCTCCTAGTCTTGCACTAAGAGTCTGTTTTTAGGGACCAGATCCTATGTCCCAAGCAACTCACTGCCATTTAAGCATCATCCCATTCTGCTTATACCAGCAGCCAAATAGCAGTGGGTCAGTAGGGCAGGTAAAGATGGCTTTAAAATTAAATATTGTCTTTTACTACCACTATTATAGTACTTTTTTTTCTCTTTTATTTCCTACAGGGGTAAAGAGAGGTTGTGCCAAGCATTTTTAGTGCATTGCAATGAACAGCACTTTATTTGTAGTTTATGTGAATTTCTGTGTCCTCACTCCATCCTCCTGCTCTACACCTCCCAGAAGTGTTTCAAAGCTTTGTTCTTGCTCTAGAGACCTTTGGTTCCTCCTTCACCTCAGCAGATGTAATCCCTGAAGCAGAACATAGCTTTCATTTGATACCATTGTGGAAGCATGCTTTATATTTCAAAAACAAGTGGGAAGACTTTGGGATTTCCAGTTGGAAGGATAATCTCTCTCAGCAACCCCAGGCTGGACTGAGCCCTACTCCGCCAATTTGAGGTCTATAACTGCTCTCAGTCCACTGTTCAAAATGTAAGTAACTGCTAGCGTATTCAATTATTAGAAACAGTGACCTGCCAGGAGAACGATCCAAATGATAGAGTTTGTTTTTTGGCCTGGTGAGGAACAAGAAGAAATATGAAGTACCTTTCAAGCCTGACATACAGAGCAATCTTATCTCTGCTGAGGAATTGTTGTTTTCCCCTCACCGTTTTCCACTATCAGATGTTAAGGTCTTTTTGAAAGTCTTTTGAAAGACTTTAACCCATTAGGTTAAATAGAAGAAAAAGATTTGCCTAAACATTTTATGTGAGTGTGACAAAATGAAATGGTTTGTCTTCCTACGGATATTATTGTGTGCTCAAACAATTCAGAACTCATCTTTCTAACTTGGCTCTGCATACTTGGCAAAGGGTGCAATTGAAACATGTTTTTCAACTGTTGTGACCCAGCTAACACAACATGGCTGTGCTGCTATGATTCCATTTCATGTGTGAGTTAAGCATGGTCAGGAGTGTGCCTCTTGGCAGGCACAAATCTGTGGGGAAATTACTTTTTCTTTTGAGTGTTAATGTTGCTGTAGCACACATCCAGAACCAAAACTGGGAACTGGAGTCACTGTGTTGGTGATATTCGGGTGTGTGATGAAGCTCCTGCTCCAAGAACCTTACAGTTATAATGTTCCACCTTGTGTTCGTGAGCTGATTAAACTGGGTTTAATCTTGGACCCATGTCTGTGTCTCCCACGGTTTCAAAGGGCTTGTTGTCTGGTGCTGGCTGCTGCTTTCCTTTGGATACCAAACAGCAGCAACTTTTGATGCTGTGACAGCTTTATCCCAGTTTAGCTTTTGGGTGAACTTCACTTGTGCAAGCTGGGCTTAGGTGTCTGTGCAGATAAATGTGTTTGAGCCACCCATCCTTGGGGCTTGAAGGTACCTTCAGGAGTTCAGAATCCTCTGTGATGGGATTACTGGAAAGAGACAAAGAACTTCACTGAGGTCCCTGGGGTTACCCTCTAGAGATGCTGGCTTCTCTCCACTGATTATAATTCACCTAACATGGGTCCTGATGACAAGTTATGTATTAAGCTGAATCATTGGAGTTTAATACTGTTTGGTGTGACCCAAGTGAGACTTCATTGCTTCATGGGATTTGCACGTCAATTAAAGCCTGCACGAGACAGAGGTTATATCTTCTTCTGAGGGCCCTAACAATTGGAAGTGTCAGGACAATGTGGATTTTATTTTAAGCTAATCTTTCTCTTCAGTCCAAGCAGCAGTCAGTTTTAGTAGAGTCCTGACTACAGATCAGGTACTCAAAGATGTCTGCTGCAGCATGGAGTGGAAATGGTCTGTAAATGTGGGCATACCTGTGAGCACAGAGTTTGATCTTGTGCTGAAGGTACGAGATAATGCAGTATCTGTGGTGCTTCTCAGCCATCCACTGCCACTTATAACTGTGAGGCATTTTCTCCAATGTCGCCTATCTGTAGGCTATATTCTCAGGTCAGACTGTACTTCCCAGGAAGGATCATACCCTTCTTGCAACAGGATTGTCTCCCTTTTTGGGACTCTCCTCACTTGATGAACTTTGGGAGATGGAGTCCCTACTCAGTTGATTGGCAAAGTAAACCAAATTTGAGTGGTGGGTAGCTGGTTCAGAGCATTTTTGGGTTCTTTTTTTTTAAAAAGTCAATACTCTCTGTGGAAAATGCATCCTTAGTCTGAATAAAAAAGATTGTTTTTTTAGTGAAAACAGCTTTCTTACACAAAGGTCTGATGGAAAACCAGCCAGTAGGCTGCAGTAAAACAGCTTCAAGACAGAACATGATGTACTGCAGAGCAGCAAAGCCAAACCCTTCCCCATGCACCTGTCAGGTGGTGATACACGGTGTGGTAAGCACACACTCTCCTTCCATTGGGGAGCTGGTGGAAACCATCATGATGTGTGAGGGGGAAGAATGTGATAACAGCTCCTCTGTCTTCAGGTGGTCCAAACCTTCCCAGCATTAAAGGGATAATTTTAGGAATTAACCTGTTTGCTGTTTTTTCAGGGTAACATCTTAATAACTATGTGCAGCCAGACCTTGGACGACTCCAGGGGCTGCAGATGTTCCCTCTTCACCACAGCCCACTTTCCAATACAGAGGAGGCACCTAAGGCCTGTTTTATTGCTGCAAAGTATATACATAAGGCCAACCAGTTTTAATTAAAAGAACTGCAAAAAGTGCTAAAGTTCAGGAAATTTAAAGATTAAGGCCAAGGGTTTGTTTTCACACGTTCTTAAAATGAACAGATTGGACTTTTCTTAGAAGTAATTTCCCTTTCAAAAGCAAAAAGATATTTATTGGAAGGTGATTAAGTCTTTCCTTGATATACTGAGTTTATTCCAGTTTTGTTAGGATCAGGCCAAGCACTCATTACCTATGAATTTGAGGATTAAGAAAGATGCACAATAAAAGGCTTCTAATCTGCTAGTTGCCCATGGGCAATGAGTGATTTTAATTTTTTTTTTAATTTTATTTCTTATGAAATGAAACCATGCTTCAAAGACATGTTCAGTGAATAGTCCAGTTGAGAAAATAATCTGCCTCTCCATTCTGGGCAGCAAGCAGACTTGCTGCTAGCTTTCCCATAATCAAAATTCTACATGCAATTTGAATTGGTTTATTTTTATTGCAAAAAAGTCTTGGGCTGTAAGTTAAGATAGTGATTAAGCCAGGGCCACTGCCAAAAGAAGCAGTACTGCCTGCCCTGGCTGCTTGTTCCTTTTTAATGGCACAAACATCTAACACTGGATGATGAACCAGACTGGAGAACAGACCTGAGATGAAACTGGTCCTGTGAATACAGTTTGGGATGGTGGGAAGACAGATGTATGTCTTACTGTGGCAGTGCTGCCCAGTTGACTTAAACTATATATGAAGCTGTGTAAAAGACATTTGCTACCTGCTAAGGGCAACTACACGCCCAATTTCCACTTTGTTATAAGGAATGCTAGAGACAAGTTAGGTGCTTCTGAGTTGTCAGCTATCAGATCTGATATTTACTCCTTCCTTTGTGGACTAAGTCTGATGTATCTGACCTGATCCCTGCTCCAGTCCCCACTGCATGCTCGCAGTTGGCTCTGGTGCTTGATTTACCTGTGAGCTGCCTTTGTGCTAAACTGGAGAAAAACAATCCAGCCGAGAAGTAAATGTCTGTGAGTTTAGCTGTACTATTGAGCTGCATGCTTAAAGAGTGATAGGTGGGGTGCGTGTTTCTGGCTGGAAAAGTGATGTTTCTTTGTGATGTGTGTGTGTGCAGAGTCCCTGAAGCACATGAAACAGCATTGGCTTGGATCAGAGGGTGATTTGGTCCTCACTTGTCTGCTTTTTCTTTATCATTCTAGTGAGGATCTTGAGGGAATCTTTTGCAATCTCTTGCTACAGTATCAGCTCTAGGGGCTCCTTTGGCTCCTTTGGTCATGATTAAATGACAAACCCAGAGCTGAGCTGGTCCTAAATGGAGAGTGTGTGTGTGTGAATGCCCTGCTTTTCTCCTTGCCCCAAGCCAGGATCAGTTATTTTAAAGCATTTTGTGAACTTTTAACTAAGAGGAATACAAAACTGTTTCAGTCTCAGATTAACCCAAACCAAGATTTAACCAGAAGACAGACTGATTCGGATCTCAGGAGACAAATAGTAACAGCTATAAACGTTGGCTTAAAATTCATGTCTGCTGTCAACTTGCTTACTTGATAATTTCAAAGGTGACGTGTGCGAAGCGGATTGGCAGAGCCAGTGCAAAGTTCCTGCCATTAAAACTAGAATGCTTGTTTGCAACCTCTTGTCCCTACAGTATTTTATCAATTCAAAAGGTCAGCAACAGGAACCCAGGATCTGAGCCAAAGTTATAGTTGCCTTCCTTGCACTGGTCAAAAGGCTTTATTCAGAAATGGATAAAGAAAGTCAGCCTGAGGATGAGTCTGTTTCCCGGTGGAAGTTTGTGTCCTTAAACTCCGTGGACCCAGGATGTATCAGTGAACAGGTGCATATTGTCTTCTAGGTTAATTGATCTCTTTTTATCCTAAGAAACACTGCATTTGAAGTAGCAATGAGAGATCACAAAGTGTATGAGAGGTGGAATCAACCATCTGGTGGGTGGTTTGATCACCCTGTGCTTTTATGTGGTTTAGTGACTGGCCTCTCTTCCAATCTGAGTGAACCTCTAAATACCTCTTTCAACTACATATCACAGAATCACAGAATATCAGGGATTGGAAGGGACCTTGAAAGATCATCTAGTGGTACAGTCTTCTCTCTTCCTCATCCTGATATCTTGACTGTGCTGATCTTGTGCTGCCTAGTGTCCTGTATTGCCCTTGCCAAGACCTCCCAACCTTTCACCGTCTCTGGAGCAAAGCTGTTGAGTCATGTGTCTGAAAGCTGCTCTCTATTGGCCATGAAAAGACTCTCTAATGCTGCTTTCTGTCATTCTTCTACCTGAAACCGCTTGCTGTCTTCCATTATTTAAGTCTCCAAAACGGTTTGCAAAGGAATTGCTTCTAGATGCAAATTTTCTCCAGGCCTGTAGAACTTCATGCCATGGCTTCAAGTTTAATAAGAAACCATCTTCATTAGAACTGAAAATTACTTCCAGTTTCTCCCAGTCCAACAGCTGTTTAGCTTCATGCTGGCTGCCAGTTGCACACACCTGCATGTTGCAGCTGTGTGTGCTGCTAAATGCACTCTATCGACAGCTGAGTAGCCAACACCTGGAAGACATAAAGTATTTACAATTCGGAACAAGAACAAAACTCCTGCAATAAAAATACTTGTAGGTGATCTGTAGTCTTTCAAGTGGCTGATGCAGAAACCCATTTTTCCCTTCTGATTGCTGAGCTAGGGGGAAGATGGAAGGCTAATTTGTTAGCAGGTCTGCTTGCATGTTTGTGAGCTCTGGAGGCAAATACCCACCAGCTTCTGTGCTTGAAGGAACAGCAGGCAGAGCCCAAAGTAATTTTGGCAGAGAGGAATTCATTAGATTGCCAGTCCAAAAATGAGGTGAGAAAAGACTTACAAAAAGAAATGTTGCTTGAGGAGTGTCCTAACAATGAGGTCTAGTCTGATGTATTATGTCTTCAGGGAAGATGTGGAAGAAACTTCTTTCCTTGAGTTGAATTCAACCCTCAGTGTAACAGAGGCTTCATTATTCTGGACTGTGCACAGCAGCCCTTGTACCAAAATATTTGCAATGTGGGAGTGAGGTTTTGCAGAGCACCTGTATGTACAATATGCCTGGCTGCTGTTGACTGTCTTTGGGAATCAAGCTTTCCCTTGGAAATGCATTATAAATAGACAAGAGGATGATTTTACAGCTTGGTTTCACAGATGAGGAAAGTGAATGCCTGCATATCACCAAGGCAGTCCATAGCTGAGTGGGGAACCAGGTGGGCTCTTGGTATATAAAACAACAGGCTGGACTTTGGCTATGTCTACTTTTACCCTGTATTTTACCCAAGGATGATCCCATGCTGACCGCAAAATTTAAGGGTAATAGGTCAGATCCCGAGTAATAGTTAAAATCATTTGTCATCCTGCTAAACCCTTGTTAATGGGAACCTGGACATATTGTTAACACATATCAATGCCTAAACACTAAGTAGTGGATATGCCATGGTGTGTATGTACAGCTGGTCCCTCACTGTGGTTGAGCAAGTTTTATATCCTAGCAAAATATACAGTCAATGCTCCTCTTCCCAGTGCTTTTGGATGCAATTAATAATTTTGTACCCTGTGTTGGAGCAGGGCAATGGTCAGAGATAATTTTGGAAACAAATGCTTGGAGAGTCCTTCATGGCCCATAGTAAAAGGTGACTGAAGTTGACCCTTGAAATTGTTCTTCAGAAATTAAGTACTAATTCTGCACAAGCTGATAAAGGAATAAGTGAGGGTAAAGGAACAGCAAGGTGTAGGCAAGACCCAGAAAATGTTACTGGAAGTATATGTGACTTGAAGTGATGTGGGACATGCCTTTTATTCTCACTAGGTTAGCTTAGATAGCTTTTGAAAGCAGAGGAAGAGCAGAAGAGCAGCGATGTCCCCTGTAAGCAGCAAACGTTCTTGTTGCAAGAGGTTGCCAGAGCAGGAGGTAGAAGATGGGCTGGAAATAGCATAGTTGATTTGAGGGACAGTAACTCTTGTTTATCACAGAAATGCTCAGGTTGAAAGGGACCTCAAGATCATCTGGTACAACCTTTGGTGAAAAGAGAGCATAGATGAGATGACCTAGAACCCTATCCGGTTGTGTCTTGAAAAATGTCAGTGATGGGTACACCATCACATCCCTGGGGAGGTTGCTCCAGTGATTGATAGTTCTTGATGTAAAAAAAATAAATACTTCTTACATCAAGATGAAACCTTTTGTGGTGCAACTTGTACTTTTTGCCCATGTATGCCCTCTGTGTGGCTCCTTGTAAAGAGAGAGTCTCTGTCCTCTGTAGCTGCCCTTTGGAAACTGTGATGAGGTCCCCCCAAGCCTTTGTTATGGTAGGTATAATAAAGCAATCGAATGTTGTTTGGATGGAGTTCCCCTGCTGTCATCTCCATGCTGTCTGCTACCAAGATGCTGGCTGCTTCTTCCACTTTCTAGCATTAAATGTCTCTAAATAAAAGGATAAGGGGGAGAAACTGAATAGTGATGTAATTTTTCCACCCACTTTCCTTCCTGGAGAGGCAGCAGGCATACTGCAAGCATTCTGTGTGAGCAAAAGAGCATGGGTGGGATTTCTATGTGTTGAAGTTGGCCTGGGCAGTGGAAGAGAAACTCCACCCTTCTGTTTTCTGTAGTGGATTTTCTTAGCCTCGTTTCCTCAGGCGGTGAGGCTAATGCAATTACAGCGTCTCTTTCTTTCACCCTCCCTAATAATTTTTGGGCCAATTAGACTGTTCCACTAGGATTTCTTAAGGTAAAATAGGTTCCAAAGGATTTAGGGTGGGATTCATCTTTATGAGATGAGTCTTGCACTGGAGGCACTCCTTTCCATTGACTATTTAAAAAACAATGTTAAAAGAAATAAACTTGGACATCCAAGCTGAAGTGGAGACAGCTATACTTTAGATGGCAATGGCTACACAAGGTGAGTTGTACATCTTACAAGCTTTGAAGGAAGAAAAAGTTTGTTTTTCTCTTCCAGGTTTTAAAAAAAGATAACCCTCTATTAGGCTTTAGAGGACTCTCACCGTTAATGTAATGGGTAACTGTTCTTCATCAGAGTAGTCATCACAGAGCAGCTGCTGCAAGTTGTGAGAGCACTGATACAATGGCAGAGGTACCCATGGGATTAGGTTACCAGACGTGGTAGAAGAAAGTTAAAGGTGCACAGTGGGAGCCTCTTTTCAGTACACTGGACAGGATTCATCTGCACAAGAGATACCTGCTGGATCCCTCTAGCACTGAAACTTCCCATGCTCAAAGTGAGAGACAATGAGCTCTGCTGTCTTATGAGCTCTGCCATGGGATCTTTTAGTCATTGCAAACCTGACTCTGTTTGGAGAGCAACACTTCCAGCAGTTGATAGGGCTTAGGCCCAAAACTGGAATAGGGGACAGATGGTTTGCTGTGTGCCCAATGTCGTTGTCTGCAGCATGCAGAACGACTGTGGGACTTTCCTGTTCACTTGCATCTCATGAGGCAGTGGTATGCATCCTCATATTGCTTGATAACGGATGTATAGGATGATCACTTCCCCTTCTAAGGTATGGCCTTTTAACATCTCTAGACTCTTATTCAGTGATGTTATTTGGATGGTGTCAGTGTGGGGAAAATCCTGGGTCCTCACATAGGGTCTGACATCCCTAGCCCTTGGGGGATAGGGCAGGAGAGCCCAGAAAAAACACTTGTATCTTGTACTCCTTGTACGCCCTCTGCATTGATGAATCTTTCCCTGAGCTCTGCTTTCTGGAGCCTGTTCAAGCTAGAGCTGTTGCTCTGCAAGGCCTGTGCACAAAGCTTAATACAAGTGGCATAGCAAGGGAATGAGCAACCATCAATGGAAAATCTGAATGGGAAGAATGGGAGATGGCCTACTTTCTGGGAAAATGAGGTCTTCACTTCAGGGCTTAAATTTTGTTTTCATCAAAATGGATTAGTATTTTAGTCCTATTAAAATAGGGGGCAGGGAAATACTGAAAAAAAACCAACAAACCCACCCCCAAAATCAATGGAAAATGTTCAGCTTGTTCTAATCCCCATTTTGCATGGACATGATTATGGACCTCCATCTAGGTGACTATCTGTTCTATACCTCCTGTTTGTTTTTAAACATCCCATTTCAAATATTTTTAATGCATTGCTGTTACAGGTAACTAAGTCTGTTAGATGGATAAACTATTTCTGATCTTCCAGAGCAATAAACCTCACAGCTCCCTTGACTTGGTCCGAGAAATTTCCACTGCTTGATATATTAAAAATATATGGAAGTCTGCAACGAGAGCAGATTAAGCTTTATGCCTGTGGAAATTCATTTAGATAACTCCAGATCAGCTGGTGCATGGAAAAGTAATCTGAAGAAAAAAAGTCCACAAAACCACTCCTGAAAAGCACAGCTGATGCTGTATGTTAAGGAGGAGGACTTTTTATAAAGCATCTTTCATTCCCAGAGTACTTACTGACCTATATATAGAAATAATTTCCCTCTTCCCCTAAGAGCAGCCAGCTCTGGGGTGGAACGCTACAGTTGATTAACTAGGCTCAGCATTGCCATCTGAGAGCTTAGCAGAAGACAAAACTTAGTCCAGCTGGCTCTGGATGACTGTAGACTTCTCCTTTATGCAGTGTTGAGGCCAAAATTGGCACAGTCTCAATGGCCTGGAGGCTTTGGGGTGACACTGATGGTCTTCCAGGAGACTCTTTAGTTACACAGGGCTAAGGAGATGGATGCCAGGCCCCTAGAGGTGGCACTGGGTTTTGAGAGAGCAAAATCAAGCAGGAGACAGCCCTGAGGAGGGTGCAGTGCAAGTGGTGCTTCTTTGAGGTCTTTTGGTCTTGCCTTCTGGATAAGGGATCAAGATGTTCATCAAATTCAAAGTCCTCCCAGGATCTCTTTACTAGCCATCATATACTCTGGTATGGATGAGAGGTGAGGGATGGAGCACTTTAAGCAATCAAAGGAGCTTTGGGAGTTTCCATTTGTATGGGCTGTGTTCCCAGTAGGCAAATGGAGTGAGTTGAGGGGGTGAGGACTTGGTGGCCACTTTGAGTCCATTCTCCCTTGGAACAAAAACCACAAAGGGAAGCCTGCTACTGAGCTCACTAGCAATGGATTCCCAGTGTTACTAAAATCTGGAAAGTGCAATTAATGTTAAAATGACCTGTTCTGTCTGCTCCCTCCTGGGTGGAGTACTCCTGTGACACATTATGGGCAAGCTGGTCTTGCCCACTCCTATGTTTCTGCTTGTCTCCACGCCATTTCTGCTCCTGGCTCTACCACTGTGTGAAAGCTTTTCCTTCCTGGCTCATCTTGTGAATTAACCAGTTGTGAGCTATCAGTCTGGCTCAGGAGTCCCGTGGTACAAACCCCTCTCTTAACATCTGAATAAAATATTTGGATGCATTTTCTCTGCACAGATTTCTGCTGGCAGCATAACAATATTTCTAACTCTGATCCTGTGCATTCCAGAACTGCAGCAATACTCCTTCCTTTTCCAGAACTGCATCAATAAATCTGGAAATCAAGACACTGGTCAAAGCTTGGTGCAAAATGGAAGCACATCCCTGGGTCTTGTGAACTGTTCAGGTTTGCATCTCTACTCTGAGGAGCTTTAATCTGTTTTTACGACCTGCCTACCCTCATGTTAAATACTGGACTTGCTCCCTTGCTTGAGCAAAAGTCATGCCTCTTGACATATGCTCCCCTGCCTGATGTCAACAGGTGATGCTCCCCCTGTATTGCTGCTTTAGGGTGAAAAACAGAGGTGAGGAAGTGCTGAGGGTGATGTCTGTATAGATTACCCCATGCTGAGGGCCTAAAATACTATTAGGCAGAAAGGGTGATGGGAAGGTGTAGATATGATGTTGCTTTCTTGACACCAAAAATCTCATAGAATATGTCTAATAACAGGACAGCCAAGTATCTGTTGGAGGTGACCTAAGCAAAAGTGGTCTAGGTGGCACTGCTGTGGTAGGAGCCTCTTTCTCTGTAATAACAGCCTTCAGACTCTTCTCCCCTTTGCCTTGTCCGTCTTTTAGGTCTCATGAGAAAAGGTTTGTATCCCTGACCAACACTATGTGCCTTGCCACCAGCCAGATCACATATGAACATTGTTGTTCCTACCCATCCCTGTGTGGCCATTGGGTTACCCAGAGGTTGAAAAAAAGAAACTAAAATAAAAATATAAGCTTTCAGGCTCCCCTGCTTTTCAAACTCAGTCCTTTTCTTGTCCTTCCAGCTATCTTCTCTGGTTTCATAAATTATGACTGCCTCCTACAAACCTTGCCTCTCCTGTATCTTCAGCCCATCGCAGCTGAAAAGCCCTCTGCTGTTCCGCAAACTGCTCTGATTTTCCTCGTTTACTCTTGCTAATCACTGTCTGGGAGTGCCGTGTGTCCTGCGTTGTCCCAAAATCTCAGACTGACTTCCATCTCAGGCTCGTTCCTCCTAACAAGGACATTTGGGCCACACCTCCCCCCAGGAATGGAAATGACTATGCTGCAGGCTCACATTTTTAGGGTGTATAACTTGAAATTTCTTCAATGAGAACCCAAGGTAATCTTTGTGTGTTCTTGATTTTAGTTAATCACTGAAAACTGGGAATGAAGAAAACTTCTTGCTTCTCTGATTTAGCTATAGGAGTGCATCAGGGAGCGACAGTTTTTGGGGACAGCCCAAGCCCTGTGTGTAGATAGTCTTACGGAGGCAGATATGGGGACATTTTGCATGTGCTCCTCTTGGCCGGCTACACGCCAGCACGGGATTGGAAGCTGTGTAACAAGGGTAAAAGCAGTTCTCTGAGCTAATGATCTGCTGGGATCAGAGCTGCCTGCAGGCGTCTGGCAGGGCCGATTCGCACCTTGCTTGCAACAGCCTCTGCAGAAATACTCCAGGGTGCAATACCCAGAGGGAAAGCTCCATGAAACATGAAAGACAGTGTGGTGGTTTTGCAAATGCTTTTTTTTTTTTTCCTCTTTTTTGTGCTGGTGTTTGGTCTAACAACTTTATTTCTGGCTTGTTTGACTGTGGTGCTGTTGCCCGCTCTCCTCCTGTGCTGCTACTGCTTTCTGCCAGTGAAGACTGCACAGAAGGCAGAAGGCATCTCAGCATCCTAAAAGCAGAAAGGTGACAAAGTAGGTGATGCAATACCATCTTCTTTTCAGTGTCCCTTTTATTTTCTGTGGTTGAATTAAGGGGGAGGGGACGAAAAGCAAAGGAAGTTTACTACATGGCTACTTACCATGAGACCTGATAAATCTGCCAGACAATTTATTTGATCTTTGAACCCTGGGGTCCCTTTGAGACAGGCTTGGAGGCCTGCAAAAGCAATCAGAAAGAATATAAAAACCTAATGAGGCCTGGACTTGATCCCCTTCTCCAGGTGAAATTTACAGCAGCTGGCAGAGAATCAGAGCAGTTTAAAAATTATAAAATGTGTGAGTATAGATAGTGTATGAGAATGCATGGAGTCGCTTGGGCTTTCTGCTGTAAGCACTATCCTTTGTGCTTGTGGCATTTCATTTTAACAGTGGACCCTGTCTGGATCTCACAATATCCTGCTGCAAAGGATTTGCTTAAAGAAAAAAAACAGAGTGTTTCTTAGATTTAGCATCTTGCTCCAGGCTTGGCTTTGTAGGAGAGACTTAGTCTGTCCCCTAGGCAGAAGGAGAGATATTAAAATGTCCCCATCTGACTTTGGAGCACAAGTCCCATTAATTGTGTTTTGTTCCTAAGTATTTCTGGGGAGGACTGAGAAAATTTTCCTTATTCCCTGTGCCAATGTAATGACACGGCTTCAGGAAAATCAGTGTGGCTGGAGCTAAGTCTAGCAGAAGTTTTCTCTCTGTGGCAGTAGTTGCTGGACTGCATGTTACTGGTGCAGTGTTGCTCCTCTGCTGTAACTCCACAGCCTGAGACGGGGCTGGCAGTTGTGTGGCATATCAGGGGGTAGATATATAAATGCAGCTGTGTGCCACAGCTTTTCTGTATACTCTGCTTATGGACACAACCTCAGCAATTTGAGCAGGGGTATGAGAGATATTCCTGTATCTTCCAGTGCATTCAAACATGGGTTTGATGCTTCCTTGTGGTTCTAAATGAGAGCATACAAGCACTTAGAAGAGAGATCTAGCATGTAGTAGACACATAGACTAGTACTAGTAAACCCCTAGTAGTTATTTATAGTCTCAGAAAATCTCCTGAGTTGAAAGTAGCCAGAATGCTCAGGGGAACTATAGTAACTCTTTGCCCTATTCTTGCTGTTCCCTGAGTATCTTCTTATGGATGCTGTTGGATATAGGTGCTTACCTAGATGTACCAGTGGCCTGATGCAGTATGCCTTGTCTTATCTCTTATCTTTCAATCAAGTCCTGTGTGTGCTGCCTTGAGGTCACTGCCGATTGCAACAAGATGTTACCTTGCCTTGATGTGATGAACTGGTGGCCAAGGCACAGGCAAGCTGTTACTCAGGAGATGGTTTTTGGCTCCTGGGATCTTAGAAATCAGATCCTGTTATGAGCTCTGGGTGCAACTGGGTGGTAGACAGCTAGTAAGGGTCTGTAAAAGTCTTGCTGAGAATGTGCAGACTGATTTGCTTCTGTTCCATGCCCCCTGCACAATCTCTGCCTGCTTCTGCCTCTTCTGGGACTGGTACATCCAAAAGTTCTGGTTTTGACTTTGTCAGTCTATGACTGGAGCTTGGGTCTTCTTCCTTTATCCTTCTAGGTTAAGCCAATCACTAGGTGCCCCAGTCTGTGGCAGAGCAATACAGAGATGAGAATAGGAGGTTGTGCAGGTGCCAGCATGTCTCTTGGTCCTAGGCACTGTGTCGCACTGGAAATGGCTTTATGACAGACACCTAACTAATGAAGTGATGGCTGGAACTAAATATCCACTGATAATTTATTCCAACTGTGGGAGATCGCATCCCTTTTCCTTCCATGCATGCTCATAAAAAACACTACTTCTTGTTCTATTTTTAAAACACTCTGGCATGCTCCTAATATTTTTAACTAATTAAAGTGTAGGAAACTTGCACATTTGGGCTGCAACCCATAGCTGATGTGGTGTAGGCAGCTAAGATAATTTTTTTTCCCCCCTGAAGATCCATTTTACACTTGTCAGAAATAGTTAAGCTTAGGTTTAGGGAACCCCTTCTTTCTTTTGTGAAAATCCTAGCTTTTCTCAGACCTTGAATAGAAAGGGTTTTCCTGGTTCATGGGGAATCACATTGACAGGACAACAGCTGAACATAGTGGAATAGCCAACAACCCTGTGGCACTTGAGAACTCTCAGCCAGCATCTGGGACGACTGTGGTCAGGTCCTGCTCCTGATCAGGTGGAGAAAGACTCCAGAGTTCCCACCTTCATCTCCAAGCCCTGGACATCCACACGTGTGGGTTACTCCCTGGCTTTCATGTTGAAAGTTCCACTGTTGAATAGGATCACATGCAAAATAGAAAAATTCCTAGGATAGCATATATGCTATTGTGACCTTCAGATAGGATAGTGCATGCATCTGTATTTTCCCCCACACCTATCTGTGCCTGCCAGAGGTGGTAGCAGTACCAGATGCTCATGCTTCCCTTTTTCTAGGTTGGAGGTTATGGAACCCACAACCTTGCTTGAAAAATGACTCATGAGGACAATTAAAGGTTTACTTTAGTCAGCCAAGTGATGTGTAAGCTTGGACCTGCACTCACTGACAGGTTAATTTTGGCTGCCTTCTTGACAGGGGTTAGGGAGCACTTGTGTGGCACCTTCTGCTGTCATGCCTGTGGTAGGAACTGTGAACAACCACATCATGAGCTGACACTTAGCTGGACCTGAGCAGGTCTTCTCAGCCACAACTTTGTTTTTCACTGAAAAATGCACAATAGGTTCAAATGAAGCATTTCTGGAATTTGTGTTGATTTTGGATGAACTGTTCTGATTGAAGCATACAACTCTTTAAATAACAGTGGGGTGAAAAAATTTAAATGGCTCATTTCAGTCTTTTTAACCAAAAATTTTCAATTTTGGATTTGAAGTAAACTTATCTTTCAAAAATTATGTTTTTTTTTTTTTTTAATGAAAAACTTTATTTTTAGTAAAATCAATGAGGAAACAAGACATTTCATTTTGAGTCTGTTGATGGACTGTGTTTGACCCTGCAGCTACACCTTTAAGGCTGAAAATTTTTAAGTATTTCTGTTTTGGTTTGACCTGAAGCAAATCTTTTTTCCAGTTTCTCAGATCTGCTTGCAAACTGAGAAATCAGAGATCTGCAGAAAATAACAACACCGGCTGGCTCTGCTCAACACCAGCAGGATCATGACAAAACTTACGGCTGCTCTTGCCTAGTGTTGGCACCTACCACTCTGTAGTGAGACAGCAATTCTTCCTGCATGACAGAAGGCAGGGTCTGATCCAGCACACAAAAAGGTCAGTTGACTCACTGTCTTGAGCTGGGCTTTGTCCTGAGAGGGGAGCTCCAAACATATCCTGTTTGGTAGATTATTAATGTTGTAACTGGATTGGGGTCCAGTCCCTTAATTCTAAGTCAAATTTAAAAAATTCCACAGTCTAGGAATGTTTGGGTTTTGCACATGTTTGAGGAATGGCTTAATCCCACCTCTTCAGCTTTATAGGATGAGCATGCAGCAGGGAAATTGGATTCTGTTTCTGATGGACGTGACCATGAGAAGTAACTAGAATCTGAGACATTTGGTCATCTTGCAAGATGGTGTGTAAGACTATTGCTTTGTTAAGCACCTCATGGCCTCCAAGGCAGTCTGGTTTGCTCTCTTAAAGTCTGTGAGAACTGTTGTTTACACTGGTACTTTAACCTTGTGTGGTCCCTCAATTCCTTTCTCTTCTCTGCTGTTTCTCCAAGCCTGTATGGAAAATATGTGGTTTTGTACTGTAGTAATCCTCTAGTCACCCCAACCACAGGTGGTTGCAAAATGCAATAGCTCCTTCCTATCTCTCTTTGTCCTCACAAATGCTGAGGTGTAAATCAGCAAGCAGGGAGAGGTGTGAGTGCTCAGGTCCCATCTTGCCAGTGAGCTGAGGTAAAGCCAGTGCACATGTGCCTGACCTGGAACTGTGAATTGTTGTGAGATCATATAATAATAGAACAGTTAGAGTTGGAAGGGACCTTAAAGATGATCCAGTTCCAACTCCCCTGCCATGGGCAGGGACACCTCCCACTAGAGCAGGTTGCTCAAAGCTCAATCCAGCCTGGCCTTGAACACTTCTAGGGATATGGTATCCACAACTTCTCTGGGCAACCTGTTCCAGTGCCTCAACACCCTCACAGGAAAGAATTTTGTTATAGTATCTAATCTAAATCTCCCCTTTTTCAGTTTAAAATCATTACCCCTCATCCTGTCGCTATACTCCGTGATAAAGAGTCCCTTCCCATGTCTCTTGTAGACCCCCTTTAGGTACTGGAAGGCCATTATAAGATCTTCCCAGAGCCCTCTCTTCTCCAGGCTGAGGAGAATATCCCTGACATACTTTTTTTTTTTTTTGTTATCTTTGATGTTCCTAACCAGTTTTAATTCTATTTGCGCTTTAGCTTGCCTAATCTGGTTCTTGGCCACTCAGACATTTTCTCTGTATTACACCCAGTCTACCTATCCTTGCTTCTACCCTCTGTAGACATCCTTTTTGTTTCTGAGATTATCCAGGGTCTCCTTGTTTATCCATGAAGGCCTCCTGGTTTTTTTTGCCTGACTCCTTCTTTTTTGGGATGCACTTCTCCTGAGTGTGGAGGAGGTGATCCTTGTATATTAACCAGCTTTATTTGGCCTCTCTCCCCTCCAGTACTTTTCCCCATGTTACTATGCCAATCAGGTCCCTCAAGTCGCGAAAGTCTGCTCTCCTGATATCCAGGGTAATTAGCTTGCTGCATACCCTCCTTGTTGCCCTAAGGAACTTGAATTCTACCATCTTGTAATCACTTCAACCAATGCTACCCTTGAGCCTGACATTCCCCACCAGCCCCTCCTGGTGGGACTGGGATGAAGTCAAGCATGACTTCTTTCCTTGTTAGCTCTTCTACGATTTGAAGAAGATACAATTCCTGAGAATGAGGTAGATTTTAAGAAGCAGTGGTCTTGTCTTAAAATTATTGCACAGTGAAAAGAAGGAAGGAGAGATGTTGGAGACAGGTCTGAACAGATACCAGACTGGAAATCAGCTAAAAAAACACTTTTTTTTTTTCCTTAAAAATATAAAAAAAGAACAAAACCAAAAAGCAGCCCATGGACCCTCACAGCCTGAGTTTTCTATGGAAACTGTAAGAACTCCAAGGAGTCCCCAAGCAACAATTGCTCTGTCTGCTGTTGCGTTTCAGAAACATGCCTTGGAAAGTCTACTGTATCCTAATAGCTCACTGGCTACTAAATGTAAATGGCCAAGATTTATTTGGGGTGAGGGAGATGAAAGGGAGTCAAGTTTATAGTCTCTCTTTGCATTTTGGTTTGTAGCAACCCCAGGCTCAGGCAAATGAAACTGCCTGCAGAGACTGTCTTACTTTGGATAAATTTGCAAAGCCAGAAGCACAGTGGGAAAGGGCAGCATTTTGTTCTCTTGATACCATTTACCAACGCTCCCAAGCAATCCTCTGTCTGCTATTACAGCCCTCAGGGATGTTGTGTTTGAGTGTCTCTCAAACACTAATTAAAGGAATGAATCCTCCAGCCACTGTGCAGAGCCATCAGCTACGGTAGATGAATGTTGGTTTGACCTGCGGGATGCTTATGCTGTTCATTAAGCTGCTGATTGTATCCAAGCTTCAACTCTTGCTTGGAAATGATCCGAACTACTGAGACTCCTGCCTTCCCTTGACACCTTCTTGGAGTGTGCTCGCAAGTCCTTGAGGAGCTGGATGCTACCATGGCTTGAGTTTTCCCGTAAATGTAGTTTGGACTGCAAACCATGTGGAAATTCTCAGAACTAGCAGCAGCGGTTTAGGTTTCTCGGGTTGCCTTTGTGCTGGATCAGGGAAGGTGTGCTCCTGTACTTACGTACAGAAAGCTGAGGTCCTTTCTTATTCTTTAGCTCTTCTAGGTTGTCTTCACTAAGGCACAGTGTCAGCAAGCTGAGAAGTTTATTAGAGCTGTAGCCTCCAACCCAAGTAACATCAATGTAAACATGCTGTTGGTCCATAGGCCAGATGGGTTAGGGCCCTCACAGTTGAATAGGACTGACAGATGACCAGTTCTCAGGATAAAATCATATGTATGCCATGATCTGGCCATTTTCTCCTGAGAGGGGAAGGCCATGTTGCCATCTCCCTATACTAATGCAGCTTGTAGGAGAAGAAAACACTGACAGACACCTCTTAAAGAAAGAAAAAAGAAAAGCAGGCTGTGAACTGTCCTCTAGAGTTTCTCCTCACTGGTGGTCATTAAACCAAATACCCGGACTGCTCCTTACTAGTTGCAGAGAGAAAAAGGGGTGATGTGAATCCCACTCAGAGATGTGAAAGATAACTGGTTTGATTTAAAGCTCCAAGCAACAAAAAGCCAAGGGTGTCTCGAGGCAGACTGTTTCAGCAGTCAATTCCCCGCATTGTCAGAAAACTTCCATTTCATTTCAGACCTGCATTTGCCTCCTTTTGGCTTCTGACTCTTGGATTTCATTATGTAGTCATCAGTTGCCTGATTAAAGAGCTGTCTGCTATCAAAAATCTCTTCCCTATGCAGGTAGTTGTGGGCTGTGATCAAGTCACCTCTTAACCTTCTCCTGGATAAGCTATTAGTTTGAGATACTTATGGCAAGATTCCCAGACCTCAGACCGTACTTATAGCTCTTTCCTGATCCATTTCCAATTTTCCTCTTTTTTCCCTCCCCAAATGTCCTTTCTGAAATGTGAACACCAGAATGCAATGGTGTCTCCTGTCAGCTTTCGTAAATATGTTATGCAAAGGACATGCCATTTTCCTGCTCATTGCGTGTGTATATACCCAAGGACTAACTGTGGGTCCTATCTCATCATCTGTGACCTCAAACATGTCTTGGGATTTCAGACTCTCTGGGAATGTACTTACTGAATGTGACCTACTTTCCTTGTTCCTGGAATTGAAGCCCTATAAGAGTAGTAAGCCAGGCCATGGTTGGGGCAGACAATTAGGGCTTGATGCGACCCAGGTTCAGCTCCCTGACTGCCAGAGACTCTGGGAGAAAGCTCAGCTGAGCCCTCTGGGGTCTGAACACTGAGGTATTCACATGGGTTTGGCATGTGTGTTTCCGATTTAAGGCAGCCATGAACTTCTTGAGGTGCCTTCAAGCCCAATTAGTATTAATCTCACATACTCCCTTGTTTGTTGGCTGTGTGAAGAAGGGATGTCTTAAAATTGTGTGTAAGCAATAGAGTTGTTGATGAGAGGAAATGGGATCCACTGCCTTAGCCATAGGTACTGGATATTAAGTGGTGGTAGATGTTCTTTTGTATAGTTTAGGTAGGAAATGCCAGGAGAATAATGAAATCTATTTTTTTCATTCCATTTTGTGTCATCTTTAACAGCAATTATTTCATATTTTCTTTTACACCAGTGATAAAAATACTGAATAATATTAGATCAAGAACAGATTCCCATTTGAGATCACAGCAGAAGCACGTGCATATGGCATAATCGCTTCCTGATTGCAATTATGGTGGGGGGGAGATCACTTAACTGGCAGTGTTGTTTGTTTTCAATCAGAATGATATGCATGCAAAAGTGCTCTTCAGGCAAAAGTTTAATGTTCGTGCTGTTGGCTTTTAGTCTTCTTTGTGGTTCTATTAAAAATAGTGTGTATACGCATAAAATGTTATCTAATAGGCAATAGTTGATATTATACATAATTAATATGATATACTTCTGCAGTCTTGACAAGACTTGTGGTCCAGAAATCTGTTAAATATTATGATTTATGCTATGCAGTATGCTGTTCTCCCCTCCTCTTACAGAGGGGCTAGGGAATAGTAGGAGAAAGGGAAAAAGCTATTGTTTAGCAATTGCTGTCTAGGGGGCAGTTGAGGGAATTGTAAATTATTATAATTACATGTTTAAATGTTTTTAAGGTTGCCTAAAACCACAGCCTCAGAAGAACAGAGCTGGGTAATAATTCTGGTGAGAGTTAAATCCATCCGGAAAAATATTGTTTTGGAAGTCAGTAGAATTATTTCAGGTGGAAATGAGAGATAGAAGGAAGGAAAATCAAAACATTAAAGCCCTTTTTTTTTTCCATGGGTAAGTGGCTTTCTAAGATTTAAAAAAAAAATAGTGTGGTGATAGGACAAGGTGTAACAGTTTTAACTGAAAGAAGGTAAATTTAAGTTAGTTATTAGGAAGAAATTCTTTACCGTGAGGGTGGTGAGGCACTGAAACAGGTTGCCTAGGGAAGTTGTGGATGCTCCATCTCTGGAATTGATCAAGGCCAGAATGGATGGGGCTTTGAGCATACAGGTCTAGTGGGAGGTGTCATCAAAGATCCCATCCCTTCAGCCTATTGTCCTGTCTGAATGGGATCTTGCTAAAAAGCCCCACAAGCTGCAATTAAGTCAAGGACGTAGTGAGAAGTTGAACAGATGGGTCCCACTTTGGGACTTGTTGTCCCCCATTAGCTGCTTTGACTACTGGCTTGTTGAATGACCTTGGGACACATGCTTTGCTTCCTTACACTGGTCCAGTCAAGCTAGGTGAAGGGAGCTGGGTTGTTGTTTGGAGAAACCAGATGTTGTGTTGGGTCCTTGGCCCCCTGGGGAAAGTTTGGCACTTTCATGAAAGATTTGGCAACTTGAAGCTGCCTTGTATTAAAACAGGGTGAATACTTCAGTAAATTTGACTTGCTGTGTTTACTTCTGTACAATATGTGGCCAGAAACAAGTGGACAAATTGCAGAGGGTTAAGAGAAGCGGCGATAACCAAAGAGCTGGTGAGACTTTTTTTAAGAAAAAAAATTCAGAAGTACAACATCCTACACAGACTCATCTGTTCTGGGGCCTGTGATTACTGTTAGCTGGAAAGGAGTTCCAAACTAAATCTGGGACATGGTAATAGTTTAACAATAGTGAAGATGTCAACACTGTGGAGGGTAATGTATTGCTTAGAGTGCTCTAATGACGTTATAATGGTGAGGTAATAGGATGAGATGAAGATGATCATTTAGGGCATCAATGAAATCTATTTGGCTTGGAAATGTCCCTGGGGGGATAGGGAAGCAGGTGGTGGTGTGTGTGTATAAGCCACATTGACTTTTTATACTAAATTCGACAATATAATTAGGGGCAGGAATCCACATTAGCTGAGAGATGGCAGGGGTGACCCAACAGGTGCACTTGGTTCTATAATTATTTTTTTTTTATTTAAACCATGGAGTTACTGCAGACAATTGGTGGAAACCTTATTCTGCAGCTTTCCAAACTAGGCCACTGGAAATTATTTTTATTTTTGCCTTTTTTCCCCTTTTCCACGTTTGAATGTTTGAGATAATTCTAATACAAAGCATGCACATTTTTGGATGATGAGTGCAATTGGAAAACTAAACTTTGATTTCAGCACCATCCACTGGAGGGGGGGGAAAAACCACAACAGCTGTCATCTCAGCTCCTCCTACATTCCAGATGAAAGCATCTCTTTACTCTTGGTGGGGAAGTGATCGCAACAGAAATGACCCTAATTCTTTCCTGAAAGGCCAACGATGCCAAGGTTGAAGAGGTAGCTTTATGAACTAGGAGGATTTGATCCAGTTATGTACACATAGATTTTGAATCCCTTTTCTTTTGGTAATTCCTTTGTGTAATCAGACAGGTGCATTGTATTTTGAACATATTTTTTCCATTATCTGCTGGGTAGCTTCAACTTATCACTGAGATTCCTAGGGACTGTATGGCTTTTGCAAAGGAGTTTCTGGATGGAACACATTAACTGCAGACTGGGGTTACTGCCAGTGGCCTCCCTGTGAACTTGTAATCCTGGCCTTTGAGTAACA